>CAAKHB010007821.1:206143-217443 GCA_901007665.1 Aeoliscus strigatus
CGCTCGGCAGCAGTCGGATCTTCTCTCTGCTCTGTGAAGGTAAAGCCGTTTTTTTAAACTCACATTTTCTTCAGAATGTTCAAAGTTTCTCGGAGTCTTCCGGAAACTTTTGGAAACTTTTCTCGGTCGACAGTTCCGTTAAATTAGCTTCATGTCGATGTTTGTCCGCGTTGATCCGGAGAATTGATGAGAGACATCAGCGGTGCGGAGAAAACCGGCGTCAGAAAAGTCGAAGCGTTCGAATTCAAAAGAATCGGAATTATGGAGATTCGATGGGAATAAAAACGAATTTAAACATTTAAAACCAGTTTCATCCTGAAAAAACACATCAGTTTGATGTGAAATGCCAGAGTGAAGTTTCCAGAGTGTGATCGTAAAGTGACAGTTTCACACGTTCACAGTTCAATTCAATTCAATTTATCTTCCGAACGCTGAAATATTTTACAACATTAAACGAACCGGTTGTTCGATTTTAATCGGTTGTGATCGACTTTGATCGGCTGCCGTTGTGATCCGTTTTGACCGTCTTTAATCGTTTGAAATCGGTTGTGATCAGTTATGATTATTGATCCTCCCTCGGACTCGTTCAAACCTTCTGTGGCTGAAACATGAACGTTCCATCATCACTTTGTTCCGTTCCCTGTCAGGATGTTCTGGTGCTGCCGGACTCTGAGCTCCTCTTCTGGCTCTGGAGCAGACATGAAGGACTGAAGCTCTTAGGCTTGTGCGCCCCCTTGTGGACTCCCGTTGGACCTGCAGGCCATGGCTGAGCCCACCTACTCCGATCTGATCGCCAAACACTACAACTACACGGGCAAGTTCCGTAAGACGGAGCAGGAGTCCGGTCTGAAGGCCGACTCGGTGGTCTTCATCATTGTGTGCTGTTTCATCATTCTGGAGAACATCCTGGTCCTCACCACCATCTGGAGGACCAAGAAGTTCCACAAGCCCATGTACTACTTCATCGGGAACCTGGCGCTGTCCGACCTTCTGGCCGGTGTCGTCTACACTGCCAACATCCTGCTGTCGGGCGCCAACACCTACAAGCTGACGCCCACACAGTGGTTCTTCAGGGAGGGCAGCATGTTTGTGGCGCTGGCGGCGTCCGTCTTTAGCCTGCTGGCCATCGCCATCGAGCGCCACCTCACCATGCTGAAGATGAAGCTGCACAACAACGGGAACACGTGCCGCGTTTTCCTGCTCATCAGCGCCGTGTGGATGGTGGCGGCGGTGCTCGGCGGGCTGCCAGTGATGGGCTGGAACTGCATCCGCAGCCTGAGCCGCTGCTCCACCGTGCTGCCTCTCTACCACAAGACCTACATCCTGTTCTGCACCACTGTCTTCAGCGTCATCCTCATGGCCATCATGGCGCTCTATGCTCGCATCTACGTGCTGGTGCGCACACGCAGCCGCAAGCTCGTCTTCCGTAAGGTTTCCAACGGTCGGGGCAACGCCAGCACCAACAGCAAGAGCTCGGAGAAGTCCATGGCGCTGCTGAAGACTGTCATCATCGTCCTGAGCTGCTTCATCGCCTGCTGGGCTCCACTCTTCATCCTTCTGCTGCTGGACGCCGCCTGCGAGACCCTCAGCTGCCCCATCCTCTACAAGGCCGAGTGGTTCCTGGCGCTCGCCGTCCTCAACTCCGCCATGAACCCGCTTATCTACACGCTGACCAGCAACGAGATGCGGCGTGCGTTCCTCAAGACGCTGCTCTGCTGCACTTCCTGCCTCCGGCCCAATGCCAAGTTCACTGGGCCCATTATGGGAGTGGAGTTCAGCCGCAGCAAGTCAGATAACTCCTCCCACCCAAACAAGGAGGAGGCGGAGTATTTGCCGAAAGAGACGACAGTCGTGTCCTCAGCGAACATCACGTCCTCATCCTAAATGAGCGTCTCGGAGCTGACGGAGTGGACATTTGTACAGGAAACAGGTGTGAACGCCGCCGGTTGCGCCAGCTCACCTGATCAGGACCCACAGCACTTCTGGTGAACTGGTTGAATTGGGAACCGGTGAACCCACGGACTGAGCAGATCCAGTTGAACGAAGCTCACGCCCGCGCTGCATCGCTGACTCAGAAGGAAACAACACCTGCAACAGGAAACGCCAGTGGACCAGGTGGATCCTGGTGGTGGTCCACGTTCTGGACCGGGTCTAGTGACGCAGGCAGGTGTGAATTTCGTAGCTGTTGTGGACGCATCACAGGATGCATCAGTAGAAGAAGACGCAGAGATTCAGTTCATTCTTCACTTCTTCCCTTCACTCACACCTGAGTCCAGGTGAGTCCAGAGCCCAGCTGCTCACACAGCGCAACACCTCCAGGCTCTGGTCAGGTCCGGTTCTGGTCAGGTCAAACACCAAATACAGATGGTGTGCCTCCACTTCCTCCCACATTGATTAATTGTGTGCCATGTTGTGATATCGCCTGGAAAATTGGACGCAGCCACCGGGGGGCGATGATCCTACTCCCATGATTATATACAGTCCATGAATGACACTGAACAGAGAGAGAGAAGAAAGAGAGAGAGAGAGAAAAGAGTTTCTTTTCTTTCTTTCTTTCCCACAAACATGTCAGCACTCGTTTCAGACTTGGGACTGTGGAGAGTCTTTCACGATCAATAAGATCAGTGAACGAGAAAACAACAAACAGTCTCGTCCGTCCAAAGCAGCTGAGCTCTGAATTCACATGTTTTTCTTCTGTGTGACACGTTTAACTGTAAAAGTTGGTCTGAATGTATTTTCTACTTCCTGTCTGTCATTGTTTGTCATTGTCAGTATTGACATACATGTAGTTGTATTAATTTATATTTGGAAGTAAAGAGTGTTTGTTTGTCAGGTGTAGAAATGAACAACCAATTGAATCAATCTGTCACATAAATGAAGTTAATTAGTTTTTCAAATGTTATGATTGTTGTTTCATGTTGCTGCTCAGAATGTTGTAGAGAAAGTCTGTTTGTTTCATCACAACTGTTCTTTGTTGGATATAAAGTTTTGTCAGAAGTCAGGCCGTCTCCATGGCGACCTGATGGATTAATCCATTAATCTATGTGCCATTGATTTGTGATCGGTTTAATCTGCCCAGGCCGCTAGCGCTTAATAAACACAAATAGAAACTCTGGTTTCTGTCATTTTTTACTTTTACGGAGGACACGCAGGATGAGGACTTGACCTCTGAGTCGATGGAAATAAAAACAGGAGGGACTCAGGAGGACATGACATGAGTTCTGTGGAGTGTTTGCTGCCCGCAACTGCTCACATCCGGGTACTCCACAGTCCCACTGTCAGTCACAGCTAGGGCTGCTGCTGAGCGCGAGCTGCGCTTTGATTGGACCGTTAAAATCTTCAAACTTATTAAACAATCTTCAGAGTTTTGATCATGTGATGTGTGAGAGTTGTGTGAGAGTGAATGTGAACGCACAGGTTTAATCTGGAATGTGAACCTGCTTTGTTTAACTCGCTAAAAGCTAAATTTAAAGTGGATTAAAGGTAAATTTTAGGGGGAATTGAGGCAATTTCTGATGGAGGTGTGAATTGAGGATTGATTTCCGGATATTTCCCAGCACGTTGAATTACGCCGTGGTGAACTCTCGGTGCCATGACGACCTACGCGCCGCGGAGCACGCTGGGAGTTGGCGTTATTCCACCGGATATGACGCAGCCAGCACGTTCCCGGACTGCAGCTCCCAGAACCCTCCGCGCGTTTTCTTCCTTTCCTCCTTCCTTCCTGCAGTTTCAGCCCTTCTGCCGTGAAAAAGGAAGATGAGAATCTGCAGCGACTCGCCGACACCGAACCGAACCTGAACCAAGTCCAACTTCCAGCGGGATGGCGGCAGAGCGGCATGAGACCGAGCGGAGCCCGAGCTCAGCGTCTGTTCTCCGGCCTTAGGGAGACGCGAGCGCCGCTGGAGCCGCAGAGCTCCGGAGCCTGGAGGAGCGGCGGGTGGAGCCGCAGCCCCGACAGCGTCTCACTGCCAACCCAGAGCCGATCTGCCGGTCCTCCTTCAGGTAAGAGACCAGCTGCTCGCCTCCAGGCTCACCTGGTCCCCCGAGGCAGGAACTGGTCCGGAGGCAGACCGGTTCTGACAGGTGACACGTGATCTGATCGCAGGCTGTTCAGAGGGTCTAACCAGGTGATGCTGACGTAACTGACAGAGCGGTGACATCACTGACACGCAGGTGAAGTCACAGACAGACAGGCGAGGTCACTGACAGGTCTCACACTCTTTCCCCTGGCACATCTCACGTGGACACGTTCACATGTGGACATGTGAGTTCAAGTGTTTTGTTCCTCGTGGACACAGACGCAGGAAGCTGACCGTATAGACTCTGATCTCGCCTGTCGTTCTGAAGAACTGGTCCAGCAGGTTGTTTTCTGCCACATTCAGCCATCGTCCCCGCTGGATCACAGACGTCCCAGTGCAGTCGTCATATGTAGCCCCGCCCCCTCCACCTATCGCCCTGGTCTGACCGTGTTCTCCGTGCGTCCCTGCAGGTGGCAGCATGGAGCGCTCCGGCAGCGTCCAGCTGGACATCCCGGACTTCAGCAACTCGGTTCTGTCTCACCTGAACCAGCTGCGCGTCCAGGGACGTCTCTGCGACATCGTGGTCAACGTGCAGGGCCAGAGTTTCCGCGCGCACAAGGTGGTCCTGGCAGCCAGCTCGCCCTACTTCCGGGACCACATGTCTCTGAGCCAGATGAGCACGGTGTCCCTGACCGTCATCCGCAACCCGTCCGTGTTCGAGCAGCTGCTGACCTTCTGCTACACCGGCCGCCTGTGTCTGCAGCTTGCCGACATCATCAGCTACCTGACGGCCGCCAGCTTCCTGCAGATGCAGCACATCATCGACCGCTGCACCCAGATCCTGGAGGGGATCCACCTGAAGATCAGCCTGGCCGAGCTGGACGAGGAGCCGGCTGAGGAGGACGCGGCGCGCGGCTCTCGTGTCGGGCGGACCCTGGAGGCGGTGGTCCGACGGGGGGCTCACCTGCTCGGCCCGCGGGGCGGCGTGGATTCGTGTGAGGCCGTCAGTCCCGCCGAGGAGCCGCTCAGTCCGGCGCCAATGGTGGAGAACAGCGTCCTGCAGGGGGCCGGGGCCCCGGTGGGTCGCAAAGAACCCGTCCTCCGCATCAACCGCGCCGGCCAGTGGTACGTGGAAAGCAGCGAGACGGAACGCGCCGGCAGCGCCGAGGAGGGCGGCAGCGCCGAGGGAGTCCGGGTCAAGACCGAGAGGATGGAGCAGTGGATCGGAGTCGGGGAGCACCAGGAAGACGGAAGCGCCGCCGAGGAGGGCGCCACCGTGATGATCGACACGTCCGGACGCAGCACGGTGGTGACGGGGACGGTGGGCGTGCTCGGGGTCCGCAGCGCCCAGCCGTCCAGCAGCTTCAGTGAGACCGACAGGTGAGAGAGGTGACGCCGCCGCCGCCCTGGCTCCGATACGCAGGTCTGATGGTGTGTGTGTGTGTGTGTGTCAGGTTCAGTCCCACAGGCAGCGTGGTCGTCCTGGCCGAGCCCAAGAGAGCGAAGAGCGAGTCTCCCAGCAGAGCGGACGAACACCGACAGCCGAGCTCTCAGGTTGGAACAACCTGAATGTCACGTTTGCTACGCTAGGTAGCTCGCCACAGTAGTTATCAACGCTAGTTATTTAACTGTTAGGTAGTTAGCTAATCTAATTAGTTAGCTATGTGGGGTTTTCTAGCTAGTTAGTTAGCCACGTTACTTAGTTACGCTAGATAGTTAGCTACGTTACTTGGTTACACTAGTTAATTGGTTATGCTGGTTAGTTAGCTACACTCACACCTGATTTACGCCTCTGTGTCAAATCCAAGGTGTAACCTGATGTCACTGCTCCAGAAATGTAATTAGTCATCTTGGCTAAGTGGACCGTAACAGAGGACAACGACTCTGATTGGGTCACGTGGCTTTCTTTGCAGAGAAAATCCAACTGTCCCGAAGGTGATTTGTGAGTGGAACGCGACGTCATCTTGCTGTAGTTAGTGCGGTGGCGTTCTGGGGCATGACCACCAGAGGCACCTCCACATCGGCTGTGTTGAACCTGAGTGCGTCAGGAATGAGCAGCTTCTCACGTCTCTGCCATTTGTCTTTTGCTCATCAGGTTGAAGAACACGCAGCGTTTGACATGGGTGGCTACGAGGACTATCTGCGGGAGCAGGTGGGCGACCGTTGGTTCCGCTACAACCCCCGACTCACCTGCATCTACTGCTGCAAGTCCTTCAACCAGAAGGGCAGCCTGGACCGCCACATGCGCCTGCACATGGGCATCACACCGTTCGTGTGCCGTATCTGCGGTAAGAAGTACACGCGCAAAGACCAGCTGGAGTATCACATCCGCAAGCACACGGGCAACAAGCCGTTCCACTGCCACGTCTGCGGCAAGAGCTTCCCCTTCCAGGCCATCCTCAACCAGCACTTCCGCAAGAACCACCCGGGCTGCGCACCGCAGGAGGCGCACAGTGCGTCGCCCGAGACCACTACCACCTCCGTCACGTCCAGGGGCGGGGGCCCGAGCGACGAGGCCTCGCCCAGCCAGGAGGAGTCTGAAGGTGGTGGTGGTGGTGGTGGCGGGGGGCAGTACGCGGAAGGGCCCCAGGCGTCCGTCTCCACCACGGGGCCGGATTGACCCCAGGTGAAAGGGGGGCTGGGTTGGGGGGGGTCACATCCTGTTACTAAGGAAAGAAGTGGACGCAGTAGAAAAGATGCCGGAGACATTTTGCCGCTTTAAAACACATCTACCTTCACCAAACCAAACCGATTTAAGCTCAATGAAGAAACGCCACACGCCAACAACCTCACATGCCGCAAGACGCAGTGTCTCGCATGCTTCCGTTTACTTTGTGTTACAGATGTTTTATATTTCCAGGAGTTACAGTTTCACAGCGTCACAGCGTTGCCAAACGACTCAGTGCCAGTTCAGCAGAGAGAATATTTTTGCCTTGAGACAATCGGGAGCCACGAGGTTCAACAAGTGTCCGGCTGTCTGCACCGCCCTGGTGTCCACAGCTTCAGCTGAGCAAACAGTAATGTGAAGAATCGGACGTTAGCGTTCCAGTGTGATCGCAGCTTGATTTCTTCGCTCACACTAGAACCAGCTTTTTGTATTTTATACCAATCGATCAACACGCCGCTCTCACTCCGACATTTTACACCTCCGTTGCAAAAACACAACTGGTTCTTGTCGGATCCGATCAATAATCAGAGAAACTTGAAACCAGCTCAGCACCAAACAACTCGACTTTTCGCTTAAAATGTTTCACCTCTCGTCGGAGAAGCTTCTTCAGTTCTTCACCTTCACCTGAGTTGTGGGTGTGAATGCGTTTGAGTGGAGGAGACGTGAAACATCTGCAAGGTGCAAAGCAACTCAGGAAACAGTGGCGCACTGTGCAAGTGAAAACTGGATTCTACATTTGAATTCTGCTGCTGACTGCAGCTGCTGATGCGTGAGGTACATGCTGGTACTTCAGGTATCTGCTTGTGCTTCATGTAAATGCTGGCACATTGTTATAGTTCCACAGATTGAGGTGCCGACAACCATAATAATAGGAACTAAACCGAAAAAAAATTCAAAAGCGACATTGCGTCTGAGCAGAACTCAAGTGGAAGTGTTAACTTCAGAACCGTACGAATTGAGCAGAGTTTCATTATCGATTCATAACGAGTTGACTTGTGTACCGTGTTCAGGACGTGGAGGAGCCACGAATTAGACTGGTTGTTGGGTGTTTCAGGTGAAACGGGTCCAAAGCCACGATCACACTGGAATCAAACCGATGATAAACACGCCGGCCTGTTGACAGAAAGACTCAGCGCAGGAACACTGGACTTGGTTCCAGACTCAGATAAGCTACACAGCTCAGTTACCTCTCATCACTACGCAATACTGCTGCTGCGCCACGCAGCATCACCGGGGGGGCACTCTGACCCACCCGCACAGAGCTCCGTTCCTCTCCTTAGATATTTTTGTAACAAGCTTTTTTCTTCTACTTTTGTGTTTTCACAGACCCTTTTTGCTTTTTGTGAGACAGACATGTTGGAGGACAGATGTCACCTGATCAGGAGCTTTGTCCAGTTAAAAGATGAATTCTCGTCACTCGACTGCTCAAACATTCACAGGAGAAAGCTGAAGAACTTAAACAATTAGTCAGAGAAAAGAAACTGCAGCCAATGACCATGAAAGAGATTATTTACGTTATTGCACACAACAGATATAAATAGCTTTTATTTAACATTAGCTAGCTCTAAGCCTCAGATTAGAGGCTGAGAGTCTGAAATGGTTAATTCACTATGACTGTTTCGGTTAAGTGACTCTTCTCTAATGTGCATCACAACATGAGAATTTCTAGCTTAAATGCTAGTGTATGGATTGCTATGTACAAAGTAGATAATCTCTTACACGTTAGCAAACGTTAGCATTAGCCTTACATAGACAATATTCCTAACACCTACGTCTTCGTAGATTTGTACTTTTAAGAGAGCGAATGCCTCGTCCGTCTTATTCGCAGCACAGGAGGTGCTTAGCCAATACTAGGCTGAAAGCAGGGATGAAACAAGTAGGTCCTGGAGCTAGCTTAGCTTTACAAAGACACTCCAAACAAACTGGTTTCATGTGACTTCTGAGGATACATTTCTCACAGCGGCTTCAAACGTATCGACCTCTGATATCTTTAATCTGATGACATGAATTTTGGTAAACAGGCACATGTTTTCTCCAACTGGAACACGGTTCGTACACGTTAGCACTTGTGCAGCGTGATGACAGACGTTCTAATCAGGGCGACATTGAAGAGACGGGGATTCACCCCGTCAGACCTCATGGATGTAGTCGCCATGGAGATGGACTAAAGCCGCCCCCCGATGGAGGTGGGGCAGTTCAAACCACCTGGCAACCAAAGGAAAGTAGGGTGGAACCTCCAGACAACTTCAGCACTTACTCGTGAGAGATGGACTCCAGTTTTATAAAAAGACTAAACGTATTTAAATCACAGGTGCGGCGGACGTGAGTCACATGTCCAGCAGGTCGCACACGGATTGGCTGTTACTGTTTTTCTACTCAGCTGTGAATCACATTCTCAGTGGATGGTCTGTTTTTTTATGCAAGCGAAGCCAGCAGTTCTCTCCTCACTCTGGCCGGCTGGACTTCCCCTCCCCTTGTCGCCACAGCACTTCAGGCTCAACCAGGAACTATCAGGTATTCTTCAGACTGTTTGCTTTCAGTCTGTTGTCGGACCTTCACCGTCAGTACGTAGCAGAACACTAACCTCAGTGACAGGCATCAGATCAATCTGTAAATAATCCACGAGACACAACACAGAACGGACACGAGCAATCAAGAACCGAACACCTCCTTTGATTTCCAAGGAGACGACCTCATCCTTTGTTTATTTGTCTTCACGTCTCATCCTGAATCTGTAAGGATTTATCTGGAGAAGAATGCTTCTTTCGGACCAGACTGGATCGTTGTCTGCTCGTTGTTTGGAGCCGCCGACGTCCTGTCTGGTTCAGTCTGGTCAGAAGGTCCTGAATGTCCAGAGTCCTACTTGTGAAGTTGACTGACACGGATCGATGTGTTTGTGATCCAATGAGAGGATGAATCAGATTCTCCAGTGAGAAATGATTTTGTCAGCTTCAGTGACGTGACGCAGAAAACGTCAGTCACATCACATCACAACTCGTCGTTTCCCGTCGTCACACTTCTCTGAAACTGGCCACAGATGAAATCGTTTTTTTTTAGCTTGTGTTTGTGGAGAGCGCTGCTGAGTGGCTGGGGGCAGAGCTACAGGAGTCCCGCCTGACTGAAACAAACATGGAGCCTGTTGGTGGGAAAACATCCTCAGCATGGCGCTTCGCTGGTGTTTCACTGATGTTTCAGTTCATCTTCAAACTGTGAAGACAGTCCAACATCATCTTCATCCTCATCATCATCTTCACCTTCACCCTTACCTCGTCCTCATCTTCATCCGTTACTTCCATCCTTTATCTCGTCGTCGTCGTCGCCCCCCTCCTCCTCCTCCTTGTCCTCTGGTTGCCATGGCGTCATTTACTGTCTGATAGAGTCTCAAACAAATGTCTGGTTTCGATTGGATTCTGAATCATGTTTTGTTTGGAATCTTCCTGTGAATCATGACAGAAATCTTGAGGAAATCTGACTGGATTAGCTGTCACAGCAGAGAAGGAGCGCGAGGCAAAGCGGGGTGTTTTAACTTTTAATCCTGTACATTTTGAAAGGAGCTTTGATGATGTGAACAGATTTTATGTTGCATGTGTCTGTTGCTAACATGGGGGCGGGATTTGCTAAGTTTCAGAAAAATGTGAAGACGCTTCTTTCACTATGACCACTAAACCACACACAGTTTGCATCTCCTCCAGAGCAAATAAAGCACTTTAAGTGTTAAACAGCTTCATGTTTTTTTTTTCACGTCCAGATTCCACAGCGCCACCCACAAGTCGTCTGAGGTCATCACATGCTCTCTCTGGTAGACTTATATGTGGCGACTCTTTACTGGTTACAGATGTCGACCACGCGACCGGTGAACAGCAGCGTGTTGATGGTCGCCTCTCTGATCAGCAGCAGAAACGGTCGATCGGCCAGAAAAACCTCCCGGTTGAGGTTGATGGAGCGACCGATGGCGACGACAGCGGTGGAAGCTGCAGCCTCGCTCCCCTCCTCAGTCACCTGGGTGTGTGTGTGTGGGAGGGATGTTCTGTAAGGATTCAAACTGATTCAAGAGACGCCCCCCCCAACACACACACACACACTGACCTCCAGGAAGGCTTTGTGGAAGGCGTCTGAGATATAGAGACCATCAGTGCCGTCATCCAGCATCCCTGCACACATATGCATGTACACATTGACATGTTATTTCCTGGTCACTTCCATCAAGTTAGTTCTAATTTTACTGATAAACTGAATTCAAACATGAAACTTGTTGGTATTTGGTTTGATGTCTGTCAGCTTATGTGGCAATGGAAACGTTTCAGGACGAACAAACTAAAGCTGCTTTCTGGAACGGATCCCAGCTCATCTACTACATGTCATGTTGCTTGGTGCTGGACTATTATTGTTATAAACAATAATTATTTGCATCGATAATAATAATAATAATAATAATAATTTGTGTCCAGGACAAATCTGAATAAGGAATAAGTTCGCTCAGGCTGGAAGTTCGTGGTCAGTTGATACCACCTGGGCGAATGTGCAGTACCCACAGACAGGTGGGAGCAGTGTACAGCAGGAACTCTTCCCTCCAGAAAAGTAAGGGGAGAAGAGCTGGACCAATCACAGCGCCC
>CAAKHB010007821.1:217463-248074 GCA_901007665.1 Aeoliscus strigatus
CCCCCCCCCCCCCCCCAACACACACACACACATGTTGCTGTCAATCAAACTGACATCAAGCACAATGATTGACAGATGCATAAAGTCCACGTTCAAACTCTGATGGAAACGTGAAACGGACCAGTTTGTCCTTGTCAGTCCAACCAGAAGAGTCACTGAAGGTAAAGTCAGTTGTAACTGTCTGATAGAGAGGTATCATTAAGATGTTTATTTCATAGGTTTTTGGTATAAAATCATTAGAAATTCTTAACATTCAGCCCGAAGACTTAAATGTGCAGTGAGGCTCCTCCCAAAACACAAAAAGTTGTCAAATTGTTTTACCATAAAAAATACCATTAATGGTTTCAGTAGCATAGATCAATATTTGTATTTGTTGATTTATATTTGCAGCTATTTTACCGTGTAAATAATGTAAATGTCTTTTTGAAGTTTTGTCTCTTTTTAATATATTATCATATCTTGTTAATTTCTTTATCTTGAGAGACGACTCATACAGTGTCATTGTTCTAACGACAGTATTGAACCCTGATGGAGAAATGGAGAATAAGTTATGATCTGTTGGAGGACAATGGATGTTACTGGCTGGCTTAACGGTTTGGAAATAAGTCTGTGTTTTCTGTGTGTGTGTGGGGGGGGACCTGGCAGGCTGGAGGTTGCTGGGTTGAACAGATGCGTCAGTCCCATGTTCTCTAGCTTCTCCTTCAGACTGAAACTGTCCTCCATGCGGAACCGAGGAACGTGGATGGCGATGGTGGTTTCCTTCATCTCATCCAACCAGCCGGTCAGTTTTCTCATGTCTAGACTCTCCTCCACCTCACCACACACAGAAAACAAACTTCTCATGATCTCCTGCCAAAACATTTGTCCTCATCTAGTGACAATCGGAGTACCTGTCTGAGCGTGGTGTCTCTGCTGGGCAGGATGATCACCATGGTGATGTCGTCTCCCTGGTACGGCATCTCCAGCAGCTGCACGTGATCTTCGTAGAAGTGTCCATACCTGAACGTCCTCTCCTGGTACATCATTTTCACAGAGCATCGTGGCGTGTGTTCAGTGTGGAAGGTGGACAGGTAAACATCTTCTGTGTTAAACTTGTTCTTCCATTGACCCTGAGAGGAGGAAACAAAACTGAATCAGATCTGAGTCTTTGGAGTCGACAAACCTCATCCTGTTCCGAGCTTCTTCTTAACCAGAAGCTCGACATACTTTAAAGTAGATGGTGTTGACCAGGACCAGAACTGTGTTGGAGTCCAGCGCCCCCTTTGGTAGGGTGTCCTGGATGCGGTTCTCTGTCTTTTGGGAGATCCAGTTGTTGATGGAGATCCGGGCCTGCTCCGGGTTTTCCTGCAGCAGAGGGTCCAGGTCCTTAGTGACAGTGAACAGAGGGTTCCCACATGTGTCCTTGATCACAACTGACCCTGAAATTGAGCGGCAGCAGTTTGGCTCCGTACACGGTCTCACTGATGTTCTGGTATGTCTCGTTAAACACCAGAGACTTTTCCCCAAAGAGCCGGTTGGCAGAGATCAGCTTGGTGGTCTTTCCCTTCTTCCTGTACAGTCGACAGTTGAGTTTGGCGAAAAAGAAATGGACCTGATCGGATGTTTTCTCCTTGATGGAGTCAAACTCAAACACCTGTGGAGAGAAACATGTTCATCCACGTTAGGCTGCTTTCTACAGTTTGATTCAGTGTGGGCTCTGATCTGTCTGGACTGTGGTCTGACTGGTCTCAGGTCTGTCTGGACTCTGGTGTCTGGTCTGGTTGTTGTGGTTCTCTGCTCACTGTGATTTATAAAACATCTTATTGCCCCGATGCAGTCAGTTATTTCTTCTGCTAGTTGTTGAGGTGAATGATCTTGAGAGCATTGCTTTTTTGGAGAACTTTGACCTTCATGATCTGCTCCAGCGTCTGGTTGCATGCGCCAAGTTTGGTCATGGCAAAGGCAGTGGAGACGCTGATGGGCGACATGAAGATGTTGGCGTGGGGCGACTTGCTGAGCACCAGCTGTTTGTACAGTGTGAGGGCGAAGCGACCATTGGCCTGCGACAGCTCCCACACTCTGGGGTTGGTGGAGTCTGGAACTGCGTCAAGTGCTGACGCCTCCGTCTCGTTAGCGTCGGCGCTGCGGTAGATGCAACGTGGCTCCAGAGGAAGATCTTTGGGTTTGACGCTGCAGATGTCCAACTGACAGCTGACAGAGATGAGCGGCAGAAACGCCAGAAGCAGCAGCCAATCAGCAGGCCTCATCCTATTGACCAATCAGACGAGAGCTTATGATACTCACACACACACAGATACATTTCACTGCTGAAACACATGAGTTTTTAGTTTTATCGCATCATTGCTTGTTCCCACTGACACCACTGACCTCTGACCTGCAGGAATGTTTGATCGCTCCCGTTCAAAGAGATGAAAACAAGAATGACCTTTGACCCTGTGATGGAGGTTTGATCAGACGTTGCATGAAACACATACATTAGTAACAAATCTAAAAGAAACTTTACCTTAAACTTAACATATTGACAAATAAGATTTTTTAAGTAAATAAGGGTAAATATACAGATTTAATGCAGTTTTTAGAGTATAGTAATAGAGTCTCAGTATAGTAGTACAGAAATTTCGAACACTAGTATTTTCTCCAAACACGTTTGTCGTCATCCGCTGGATGATAAATAAATGTTTGGATTCATTTGTCTCACTGCCTGAAAGTCCCATGTCACCTGTTTGTTTTGGCTTTCAGATTGCTGTGTTTGTTTGACAAAAATCCAAGCAGCAAATACAACAAATGAGATGTAAAATGATTTGTAACGTTAAAAAAATCTAGAAAATTATCTTGGAACATTTGTGGATGTTTGATATGAGAAGCTGTTTCAGGGTGATCCTGTTTATTTCATCTTCAGCTGGTAGTGAATTCAGTCTGGGGTTTCCTTGTCGCTTCTCCAACTGTTTTTACATTTAAATGTGAGTTTGTAGGATTCTCGATCGTCTGTGGACTTTGTAGGTTTAAGCACTGAGCCACTGTTAGCCGCTTTTAGGTTTGAGCACAGAGCCGCTGATGTTCATGAGTATTGAAAATGTTGAGATGAAGCACATAATCAGCAGCGTGTTGTGATGTTTATTTCTCTCTGGAACAAAAGAAATCAGAGGAGCACTGCGATCTTACCTGAGCAGGTAGCGTGTCGATGGTGAGCGGAGCTCAGGTCAGTGTACTTCAGAGCAGTCACGTCCTGTCAACCTTTGAGACATTGATCTGTCGGATGGGTCTGGAGCTGCAGCGCAGACGTGTGACCAGCAGAGGGTGACAGATCAGACTGCTGCTGTGTTGGTGGCTTTGAGATGATGGTTCTCAGTGATACAGCTTGATTCAAAGATTTATTCACTTTATTTTAAGTCTCATAAATATAAAAACATCCTACAGAACATTTCACATTAAAACACACTAGAACACTAAAGACAGCAGATGGAGCAGCAGTTAAACCAGTGTCAGAAGAGTTTGGGCAGCTGCCGCAGGCGGCTCAGGTCCAGGATGTTTCCCACGGATCCTTCCGGCTGTTGGTTGCTTGCCCTCAGTGAAGATGGCCGCCGGCCAGAACAGTTCTCTTTGTCTTTGTGTGTTTTGGATCCATCAGTCAGCCGCTGCAGCTTTGGCCGCAGGTCTCTTATCAGCTGACTCTGAGGGAGGAGATTTTGAGCGTCACACAGAGGCTGGCGGGATGGTGTGTCCTGATCGCCCTCCTCCTCGTCCTCATCATTTTCCTCCTCAATCAGCCCGTAACTCCTCATGTACTTCCTGGTGGCCACTGACATGTTGCTAGGTGACAGCAGGGACCCTGTGGAGGAGGTGGGGGCTGGTGGGGGGACACGTCCTCCCAGAGACAGTCGGCTGAGCTGTGAGTCGCTCAGGTAGCGAAGGTCGATGGCGTTTGCCTCCAGACTCAGATCCACGCTGCCTCCAGGAAGTAAACAGCTTCCGGTCGGCTCTGACATGCTCAGTCTGGACAGAACTGCTGCCGGGTTGATCAATGCCAGAGTGCTAAGCAGGAAACATCACCGGGTCAGCGGCTGAAAGCACCAGGAGGGGATGACAAATGAGACATTTACCTGCTGCTCTCCACTGTTTGGTGCAGTTGTCTGTCACATTCAAGCACGTCCTCCTTGTTCACAGTGACTCCGAGCTGCTGCAGACGCCTCAGAGTTGCGCCGACCACAGCTTCCTGCTTGCCACCGCGGCGCTTTGTCCTGGAGGAGTGAGGAAGCCCCGGCAGGCTCCACCTCCTCATGGAGTCCTCCATTTCTTGTTTGTTGTCTGACTCCTGAAGACGACTGGTGAGCTGCGTCTGGGAACAAACACACAGGGGGTTGAATGCTAACACAGCAGAAGCACCAGTCACTGTGAGCGCATCATTACCATGAGGTTTTGGTATAAACTCTGCTGCTCGTCAGCTGGTTGGAACATGCTGGCACTCTCCCCCAGAACTGGACTCTGCCAACCGTCAGCGCTGAACACAGAGTGAAAGGTTTCAGACTGACAACTTCCTCAGAGGACGAAGCTGATTCGGATGGAACATTCTCACCTGTGCTGACTTGAAGGGGAACCAGGAGCCTCCTGGCCTGTGATGTCACCGTCCCCTGCTCCGCTCACAGGCCTGTGGGCTGATAGGTCACGTGAGGAGGGAGGTGGGGGAGAGCTGGGGTTGGGGGAAGAGGGCAGGGTCACATGGAGCTCCTGCTGAGGGAGGGGCTGGACGGGATCCTCCCAGAACAGACCAGCACCTGGATTTAATGCAAGGGAAATAAAGTGTAAACTGCTGCAAGGTTTTGAAGTTTCCACCACAATTGTATACAAGAAGTCTCACCTGTGCCCACTGCGACACTGGTCGTCGTCTTCCTGGACGCTTGAGTGTCCGTCTGCTGGCCGGACGCCTGAGTGTCCGTCTGCTGGCCGGATGTCTGAGTGTCCGTCTGCTGGCCGGACGTCTGAAGCTTCCTCTGAGCCTCCAGCAGCATATGCACCTAAAGTCAGAAAACACATGGGTGCTCTTGCCATGGTAACCCTCCATCCCCTGCTGCAGTTCCTACGTCATCCACTTAATGCTACTCTAATCAAACAAACTATAAGAACTCCTGATACATGATTATTTTAGGTGAACTGGTCCTTTACTGTGTGCCAGCAGCTGTTGGTGTTACCTGAGCCTGTAGGAGGCGCAGCTGCTGGTCGTGATGTTGAAGTAGGTGGTAAGCATTGGGTGGAATGACTTCTGCCGGCTTGGGGGGGCATACCGAGTCCCTACACTGCTGCATCGGAGCAGGGCAGGGGTCTGAGGAAGTGGGGGCAGAGCCAGGTGGAGTGTATGGGTGGTTGGAGGGAGGAGAGGAGGGATTACACAGAGGAGGAGGAGCAGCAGGGGGGTGGACATGGGAGAATGGAGGAGTCTGGCTTGTTGATTGAAGGGGAACAGGAGGTGGTGCAGAGTGGAGGCTGGATGGAGGAGTGAGGTGATGTGAGGGGGCAGAAGGAGGGGTGTGACATAGCGAGGGAGCATGAGGAGGAGGAGTGAGGTGTTGTGAGGGAGGAGGTGGAGGAGTGAGGTGTTGAGAGGGAGCATGAGGAGGAGGAGTGAGGTGGTGTGAGGGGGCAGAAGGAGGAGTGTGACATAGCGAGGGAGCATGAGGAGGAGGAGTGAGGTGTTGTGAGGGAGGAGGTGGAGGAGTGAGGTGGTGTGAGGGAGCATGAGGAGGAGTGAGGTAGTGTAAGGGAGGAAGAGGTGGAGGAGTGAGGTGGTGAGAGGGGGCAGGAGGAGGAGGAGTGAGGTGGTGTGAGGGAGGAAGAGGTGGAGGAGTGAAGTGGTGAGAGGGGGCGGGAGGAGGAGTGTGACATAGCGAGGGAGCATGAGGAGGAGGAGTGAGGTGGTGTGAGGGGGCAGGAGGAAGAAGAGTGTGACGGAGCAAGGGAGCATGAGGAGGACGAGTGAGGTGGTGTGAGGGAGGAGGAGGGAGATGCAGTGAAGAAGGAGGTGGAGGAGTGATATGGTGTGAGGGGGCAGGAGGAGCAGCAGCAGGGTGGAGTTCTGAGGAGAAGATGGAGGTGCAGTTATAGGCGTGTGATGAGCAGCAGGTGCATGGCTGCTGCAGGTTGGAGTTGGGGGTGCTGTGGAGGCGATGAGGAGGGGTAGTTGAGGTTGCAGGGGAGCAGGGGGCGGCATTTCTTTCTGACGGATCAGACGTAGGAGGGGGTGGAGGTCTGTGTGTGGAGGTGGCATCCTGCCAGGCAGGGCTGGAGGTGAAGCTGCCGTCGATCAGCAGAGACAGCTCGGGAACTGATGGCTGAACGCGGTTAGTCTGAAACATCAATGAGGAATCAGACTGACACTTGCTGGTGAGTTCAGGTACTGCAGCTGTTGCATGTTTGTCTCATCACGTCACATGCCTCTGTTTTCATGGCAAGCTGTGACTGACCTGTTGAGCAAGAAGGTGAGGACTCGGCGACGGTCGTGGTGACAGGTCTTCGTCCTCGACTCCTGAGTCCTGGTCAGTTATGGACAGACCGGCAGCACTAAGGACGAATCAGCAAAGAGGACAGAGGACACCTGAGGCAGGGGGGTCGGATGCCAGTAGAGTGGAACAAACCACTAATGTCCAGGTGTGAACAGGTAACCAGGTCAGGTGTCCACCAGCCTACCTGCTGAAGGAGTTCTGCGCCTCTCTGAATGCCTGCATCTGTGAGCCGTGATGCTCTGAGGTCAGGTGACACTCCAGAGTCTGACTGTCAGCTGGCACCACCTGCTGACCACAGTGCAACATTAGTACTCAGAGCGTCAGTGGAGTCCCTCACACGTTCAACATTCACACACCTGGTAGAGTGTGACGGACTGGGAGGCGCTGTACAGCTGGAAGTCCAGCTGGGACGGTCCGGGTCCTTGACACTGGAAGAACTGAGGAGCACTGTGGGTCAACCCAAAGACGACGAGCAGGAAACAGCCGTTCTCTGAGAAAACCCTGGAACAACACAAATCCTCAGTTAACCCAAACAGTATTGCAGTCAATACATTCACACGAGCATACTTTAGATTACTGTAATTCCACAACTATTGGTGCTATCAGAAAAGGTCCATCAGTTCCTGAAAGTTGAGAAGTTGCACTTTATATCCAAGTTGCTGTTATTACGCTAATGATTCACTAGCTTTTGGCAACAGAAAAAATCTTCACACCAGATAGGACATTACTCCAAAGTATGCTAGCGAGAATGTAGCACTGGGAAGAACATTGGTGTTAGGTGGTTTAACATCTCTGCTGCTAGCTAACGTGCGTTTATGCTTACCTGTCTTGGAGGGCGGAGCTAAAGAGAAACCTTAGACACCAGGCCCACACCTGAGGATTGTAGGCGTGGATGACTCCACTGATCCAGCTGTCACATGACACAGCAGACTTAGAACCAACAGTCAGACAACACATCTGTTAAGAAGATGGAATGGGTCATGTAACTCACAGTCCAACCAGAGGCAGTTTGGAGGCTTTGGGGTCGAACTCTAGCAGCAGCAGCAGCTTCCTGGTCTGATCCATTGTCACAAACCTGCAAACACACACCAGGTCAAACAGGACCAGGATTCAAGGAGCAGGGGAACCTTGGCAGAGGTGGGCGGAGCTGCTCACCCTCTTTGGCGAGCGAAGACGTGCTGCTGCCCGGTGTCAGTTAGACTCCTCAGCAGCGCTGTGGGAATGATGGGAATGGGTCGGACTGGCTGAACGTTTATAGTGACAGACGGACACACCGCCGACCAGCTGAGACTGCAAACTGCTGCATCAGTCTGCTGCCAGCAGAGCACATGACCTTTGACCTTCAGCAGCTGAGACAGATCCAGAGCCTGTCTGCTGCTCACGTACTGCTGCAACATCTGGGACACACGGACAGGTACAGGTTACACATGACTTGTTACACATGATTTGTTATTTTCAGAACACATGTCTGACGGGGTTCTGCCACCTTGAAATGCTGAAGCAGCTCTTCCTCTGATTGGACGACAGCATCAGACCCCATCTGTGTGCAGAACAAACAGGGAACCACGACATCTCCTGGCAGCAAGGCAGAGGGAACCCGGTCTGAAGCTCCAGCCTGGTTTCGACCCGGATCAAAGCGGTCCAAAGTCACTGTGACGCCCTCCTCATCTGGACCAGAGAAGGTTAAAACCTCATGATTATTGATCAGCATCTGTGTTGATCAGGTGTGGGTGTAGTGTCACATGGAGCAGCTCTGTGAGGCTAAGCTTAATGTGAACACTGTGTTGGTTTAGCTGAGATTGCCAGACACAATTCCTCTGATGAACTTGTGAACTGAATCTCACTGTTTCCATCCAACAGATGAGTGAATTCATGTGAAGCCCATTCACACCTGATGCACTCTCTGACCTGCATCCACAGATACTGAGCCCAGGAAGAAGCAGTGCAGCTGAGACTTGTTGCTGCGGCGGGCGTGACGCTGCGCCAGACGTAGCGTTTTCTCCAGCAGCAGCACCCGAGGTTTCCTGTGTACACACACACACACACACACACACACACACAGGTAATCATGGTGATCTGATCACAGAGGAACAGTTTTGAGTCTTGGGGGTTGCAGCATGTGAGCATGTACCTGTAGAAACAGAGGTGCAGGTGGAGCAGCTCCCCTGCAGCTCTGCCATCCCACAGAGAAGATCTAGATTTGGGGAAACTCATGGTGGGAGAGTTTCCTGCAGCTCTAGACAGAAACAGGAAGCAGGTTTGTTCAAGTTTAGGTGAACAGGCATCCAACAGTGGGTCAGTTCACTTTGTTGCTGTGTGACTGACAGGCTGAGTCATTTATCACCTTTTGGTGTCTGACCAATTTAGAGATTGCAACTTAATTGGTGCTTAATCCTCTTGTGGAAGAGTAGTGGTTCAGATCAGTCTGGTGGTTCTAATGCACGCACATAAACACACTCACATTCATCTCCCATTGCCTTTGAGTTTGATTCAAATGTATTATAATGGTAGTCTATGGGAGCGTGGATCAGAAATAATGTACAGTAGTAGTGTGTGTGTGATTTATAGTGTTTTTTTGCTACGTTTCCTCATTAACATTCAATGGAGAAATGGTCATGTATTTGAATGGAAGTTGAATGGAAGAATGAAAGTAGGAGCGTGTCTTTAATTCGGACATTACCAAAAACATAAAGATGCATGCAGGTGTAATCATCCCGTGCACATTCAGTTGGCATTCAGTATTTAAAAATATTTTTTAGCCATTTTTTGTCATAGGACCCTATATACTGAGATTTAATTGAATTATTTACTGATATGAAATTAGGATGATATTTGGTATGGATCATCCGAGGACACGTAGAATAGAAGTTTCATGCAAAGAAAACGGGGGAAAAATGAATGTGTACTATTTTCAGAGCGATTTTTCATTGTTCACATTTGGTAAGAACGTACCTCAAAAGTTGGAATCTGGGATTACAAAAAATTTAAAATGCACCCAAAGAAAGTGTGCTACTAATCAATGACATGTCCAAGACTGGTGTACCCCCCCCCCCCCAACACATTCGGTTGGCATCCAGTATTTTGAAAATAACCCCCTTTATGTGTGTTTTTTATACTGGCATTTAAGGTGTTAAAAGTCTGAACGTGATTGAATATTTGGTATGTATCATCAGAGGACAAGTGGAATAGAAGATTCATGCAAAAAAAACGGCTACAAAAGAAAGAAGAGAGCGTATACTATTTTAAACCGTTTTTGTCCGTGGACACTTTTGTCCACATTTGGTAAGAACGTACCTCCCTGAATATCAGGCATAAGGGTTAAAGAGGAAAAAGACATGGGTCGACAGATCGGAAGCTGTCGTCTCTTGCCAACACTATGTGCTAACGCCGTCTGCTAACACCGCGCGCTAACAACAGTGGGCTAAAACCGTATGCTAACTGTCACTCACCTTCCTCTCATGTTCCCCGGGCTGAACACGTCCTTTAAAACTCCTGCCGGTAAAGCCTGGGGGTTCACAGGGAAGCTCATCGCTGCTGCAGCCAAATGATTCTTCGCGGGTTGTTTTGGAAATACGTTAGTTAGCCATGTTAGCTTCCCCCCGGTTCCACGGTTGACGGAGACACTAAACAAACGAACGACAAGCAAACGTCCAACAGAGTCACAACCTTCCAGAACAGATGGACGTGTCAGGTCCGCGGGATTTAATATGTTCCGACCGGTCTGCAGAGCGAGATCGGTCACAGCAGTTTGATTGTGGCGCTGTTTCTGCTCTTCCCTGGCGGGGCGATTCGTCCAGTCAATAGAAAGCTAAGCAGCGGAGATTCTGGCCAATGGCGTGATCCCTTATTTCTGATCTTCGCATGTTGTGCTACAACACTTAGCATTGGCCGTTGGTTTTCGTCGCGGCCACCAGGGACTGAATGCATGCGTGTTTAAGTAATCCTAAATTAGACATATATTTACATACATTTACAAATACTATTGAAAAATTTAGTTTTTTTCCATGTATTGTTTATTCGTAAATAAATGGATAGGGGCTTTAATATTTATATTTGGCTTGTTGATAGCGGAGGGCGCGGTGAGATCTACTGGGGCTGTAAATAACTACCTTAAATATGTCTTTTTTTAACACTAAACAGCTTAGAAGGCTGTCAATATATATATGAGCCATCTATTTATTTATCAATCTATCTATCCCTATCCATCCATCCATCCCCTCCCTCACTAGGGACAACGCCCACCGGTTCTAGGTTAAACCTGATGTAGTATCACTCACCAAGTCGCGCATCACTTCATCGCAGCTTCTTCGTTTCGATTTCCGGCAGTTTGGGCGCTGTTATGGCGCATTACTGCCTTCATCGCATCTTGTTCGCTCTCGAAGCTCTTTGTTTCTGCGTTTCCTTACAATTAGCACCCGACTGTCAGAACGCCTGCCCACATAGTTCGTTAAGTGTCCAATCAGGGAGAGTCTAGGCTCGAACGCCATTTTGTCAGTTTATAACAGGGAGCTGTTCGCCGCTCGCCTGAACCTGTTGCTCCGCAGTTCCGTGTTGTGCAATGGACGGGTGAGTTCCAACGTCGACTTACACCCCAAACTACCTCCCGTCTCCGACCACTTCTCTGCATTTCACAGCAACAACGTAATTATGTCCATAACTCATGTTTCTCCCCGTTTGATGCTGCTGCAGTCGTTGTTAAATTAGCCGCCGGTGAAGTTGTGTTTGCTGCGGTAGCAGGGAGCTAAGCTAACAGTTAGCTGCTGCGTCTGTCGGCCCGAAGCACAGCTCACCTGCGGGTTCTCAGAGCTTCTGCTTCTTACCTGGGGAGGAAAGTAAGAGACCGTAAGCTTCGACTGGGATGTTCATTGCAGTGTTGTTTTGTTCTGCTTTGTTGTGAGAAAGTTGATAGATGAAGTTAGTATCTTGAGCAATTGTTCAGAGTCTTCCATCACAGCAGAATAAGCGGAAGTAAATGATGCTCACACTGCTGTTACGATACGTTCACTGTTGCCCAAGTATATTAACTACAATACAGTAGACGTTTTTGCATCGGCTGGTTTGGTTCGTAATGATATTTGTAATGTTCAAGCGCTGATATGAACGGTTTGATTTGTTAAAGTCTGTCGAACTGATATAGCTCTTGTGTTTTTATAAGAGCTTTAATCTTTTTCTTTAATCTTTTTCTGATTCTGATTCTGATTCTGATCTCACATTGTTACTTTTTTCTGTGCATGCTTTTATGTATGGAAATTTATCAGTGTTTGGTTATCGATTAGACAGAATGATGCGAATGATAATCCAGCCAGTCCCAGTTTGAGTTCCTGTGCTGAATTCTTGTGCTTTGCCAGGACTCATTCGTGCCCTGAGGGTTCCTCTTCCATCTGGTTTACAGTCACATCAGCTTGACTAGCCGGTTTTTCATCCCTGATCCGCTTGTCCCCTCACAGCTCAGCTCACTTTCACATTTCACCCTCAGCCCTGGTGTGTGTCTGTTCCAGCTGCCATTTGTTTGGAATGTGATGTTTTGTCCCGAGCAGTCAGGGACGAGCTTCCAGCCTCTTGTGAGGGATCAGTAGAGACACAGCAGCTTGGCTGAACATTACATTCCTTCAGATAAACACACACATCATATTTATTCCCAGAGTCACCAATTCGATCGATCAGAGATTATGGATGGCAAGTTTAAACTGCCAGTTAAGCTATGCAGCTCAGATCTTATTCTGAAATATTATCATGTCTGTTTCTGTGCCACTCTAATGTTTGATGATGCGTTTTAAGGTAAGTTTTTAGGAGCCGAACAGACACAGTCTGACAAACTGTCGCGCTGACGGAAATGTTTAGTCTGAAATAGTCACGTAAAACACATTTTGTTTTTATGGGCACACACATTCCTGCGTTCCACTGACAACACACACTTTTTCTCCAGCTTCTGATTGACTGTCGCTTTCACCCTGACTCAGTGTATGAGCAATTTTTCTTAAGTGTGTCACATTCAATCACGACTGTACATTGGTTGTATCTGTGCGTCTCATGCCCAAGGCGGTTTATGTGTTTGTTATGTGCTGTGACACTGTGGATGGGTTCACAACTCTGGAAGAGATAGAAGGGATTTCCTGCAGCATCTCTGCACAAGTTGAATGAGTAAAATAGCAGTGTTAAGAGCAGCACTGCACTGGTGAACTGTGTTTTTAGTTGGTGGGATAATGTCACCTCTGTGACCGAGCGGCGCTGTGTGTCAGCCTGAGTAGAGAACAGTCCCATCTGCTTCATCCCCATCTAAATAAATGATCAGCAAGTGTTGTGGGTGTTGGATGGTAGTGTTTAATAATGGAGCAGGCTGTGTCACTGACCGAACGCCTGCTTCCATTCTGGTGTCGTTCAGGAGCAGTTTGTGTTTTAAGTTTTGAAGGTGGTTATTGTCTGATCACTTTGTTCCTCCAGACACTGAACAACTTTGTCTATGAGAACATACAGTGTTTGTGAATTTGGCGACAGGTTTGATAGTGAAACATAATGAGTGATGATGATCAATGTGTCTGCAAAGAGGCGTCAGTTTCCATTCTCCATTGATCAGTGAATTGTTGTCTGATGAGCTGATCAGTTGGTCGTTGAGACGTCTGAGCTGATGATTGACCGATGAGTGAGCAGCATCAGGCGTTCTGTTCTGCAGATGTGTTTTGAGTTCTTGTCTATTTAATGGGCTGTATATAGTACATGTGCGTGTAGACCCAGCCTTTTTTGCCCAGATGATCACTGTAGGATCAAAAGTTTGTGAGGGACAATAAAGACTAAAATAGAAGGTCAAACTGTAACATTATCAGTGTAATGTTTTCTCTCAATTTCAGTTAAAAAAGGGGGAAAAATTCAAGTAAACACGTTAGCTTAGCAATACATGAGCTTAGCAGCATGTTTACCTAACCAGCCAACACTTTCAGAGTTACAGAACAGCTGGCTGGTCATAGGACATCCGTCGTCTTCGCATGTGTTTACGTGAGGTGTGTTTCATGGCTTCATATCTGCATCCTGTCACAGCAGCTCTTCATTCATCTGTTCATTTTATTTTTTGACAGTCAGTCATTTTGTCTCTCTGCTGCTTCTAATTGGCTTCTTCTCTTCCCAGCAGTGTCCACCACGATATAACAGTTGGTACTAAGGTAGGCACCTCTGCTCCTCCTCCTCCTGCTGCTCCTCTTCCTCCTTCTCCTCTTCTTCCACCTCTGTCTGTTGGTTTGCTGCTGCTGTGAACGTCACTGAGGCTCTTTGCTGTATGTTTGTGTCTCAGGACAGAGTCTCTGCCATCTGGTAATGATTCAGTCTTTGCTAGTAATTAGCATCAGGGTCGTTTCTCTGGCAGGAAACACAACTTTGCTTTTTAGTCACATTCCACAACAAGTAGGATTATCAGATTAGTCAACAACAAATATTTTTAAAGGAGCAGCCCGCTGCTCATACAGTAGACGCATCATCTGTCATTGCTGTCAGATCTCTTTAGTGTCATTATTGGCCGTCAGGTCAGTGACAGGTTTCTGGTGTATTCAGGGACTCTGAGGAGATCTGAGTTGATGAATGGAGGCTCTCAGGATGGTGGGGGGCTGGGTGGCTGTGTCATGAATTGACATTAGAGTTCTGACTGTTCGTGTCAATGAACGGTGACAGTGATTCTGTAAAATTAATTGAATGATAATTCATGCAGAGAGAAAGAGAAAGAGAGGACCAGTTCCTCTGCACTCACGTTCCTCTGTAGTCCAAACACAAAATGCGTCTGATTGGTCGCCAGTGAAGGAAACAGCGGCAGCTTCTCTGATGTGAATGTTTCTCTTGTCTTTGTCATACATGATCGTAAACTGAATGTCTCTGGGTTTTAGACTTTGGGTTGGACAAAACCAGACATTTGAAGACGTCACCTGTGACTCAGGTAAACTGTGACTGCTGAGCTTCACCTTCACAGACACTGATCCAGTTCACAATGGTAGACATGATGAGACCAGTAGGACTCAATCAGTGAGCCGCTTCAGAAACGTCTAAACTGTGGATATTTTCTAGCTCCTGTAAGGATTTGATTGGCTGACCTTTGACTTTCACAAACAACTGATTGATTGATGGAAATTAATGAACAGAAGGCGTTACCCAGGAAATGATCTGTTTCACTCTGAGCTGCAGGTTGTTAGCGTGTTCTTTATAGTGCTGTAGTGTGTCGTGGGAACATGGCGGTGCTGCCTGTTTTCCCAGCACCCTTTGCTCACATTCCTCAGTCTCTCCTCAGTAATCAGATGTGGTATGTGTTCGACAGATTCACTTCTGAAGTCCACATGAATCTTGGAGAGAAGCTGAGGTCTTAGAGCAGGAAGTGACGGGAAGCTGCGGCTGCTGGTAGGTGGGTGGAGGGGGGACATCCTCTGATCTGCTCTCCTGTTTCCTGCTCTGACCTGAGGCGAGTCATCGGAAACCAGCTCAGCGCAGACGAGCACCTCATTGTTTCAGCTGCAGCTCGTTCACAAGCAGAAACGTTTTGTGTGTGTGTGTGTGTGTGTCTGTGTCTGCGCACACGCGTCAGTGAGTGTTGATGCTCACTGGAACGCCGCTTCCTGCCTCCATGTTGGGTCAGAAAGCAGCACAAACATAATCAGTTATGAGGTAACAAGGCTTTTTCTTCTTCTGGCAGCAGGAAACGCACTTGTTGTCACCTAGTCGGTGACGTGTCACAGCGTGTGGTTTTCTTACTACTGCACTAAGAATGTTTTTTGTGTGCTCACAGTGAAAGTATAGGAAGCAGAAAGAACTTGAATCTGAACGTAATAGATTTCCTCAGAGACGTAAAGGTCTCTGTGTTGGAGGGAACTTCCTGCAGTTCTGGCAGAAGGTCCTGTGGACAGTTTGTGTCTTCAGCTGGGTGGCTGCCAGCTGTCAGAGAGAAGCTCAGCTTTCTGCTCTATTATTCATGTGAGGACCAGTAACAAGAGCTGAGCTGCTTTGTCGAGGAGAAACAGACGCTCAAGTTCCACAGAGACAAAACACCTGAATGGACCTTTTATTCCATTCAGCACCGAAGTGGTGGCGAGTGGCTTCGTGTCAGGAACCACTCCTCCTTCCTGTCTGATCCTGTTCAACTGCAACACCAACGTTCATGTTAATTTGTTTGGATGAATTTGCTGACTGTTGCTATGGTGACCTGATGCTGCTGCGACTTGAGTGAGACAGTAGATTGAAGTGTTTCTGTGTTTATGTCGAGACACACAGGTCCATTGCCGTTTGATCATCCTGAAATGAGAAAAACAGGATTTTTTTGTATGTCAGTGTTACGGATAAACTAAATTCAAACATATGAAACTATAAAGACATTTTGTTGGGTTTCTGTTAGTTTACCTGAAAATAGAATTCAGGATAATCACACTCACTGTTTTCACTAGAATCACCAGAATCTGTCAGATGTACAGTCCAGGGTGGGACAATCTGTACCTCTCATATAAATGATCATTCGTGAAATTTAAAAGGTTAGATCGGTCCCGGAAGATTCTTTCACGCTGTGACTCGCTCCTCACCGCTTGTCTTATGTGGATGAATGGGCAGGTCACTGTTTTTCCGGACATCTGATTGGCCAGTGCTTTTTATAGGATCTGAGTCAGTACTGACAGTTACCCTGCTCTGGAGCAGGATAGTTGTGGAAGTCGAGTAAATTTACGTGGAGACAGACCTTGATAAGAAAAAATCCTGCTTCGTGATACAGGCCCCTTCTTCCTGGAACGGGCTCCTAGACTGTGAGCCAGTTCCAGTGTCAGTTTTTGTTTGATGGAGCCTTTTCTTTTCTTCTTTGTCCTTTTCTTTTCCTTTCATTCCATTATGTGTTTCTCGAACAGTCTCTGACCTGTTCTCTTTTTGATGGTTTGCGTTGGGAACCTCACTGGTACAACAAATCAGGGATGACTCTGGTAGGAGTCAGTCGGCTCTTTGGCGACCTCTAGTGGCAGTGGAGAACAGATGCTATGGATGAAGCTCACGTTCGTCCATCGAATCCTCTGGAGAGAAAACATTGTTTCTGTCATTTGTAAATAAAGTAGTGTGTGTTCTTGTGTTCGTTTCAGAGAGGATCTGACGAGCTTGTCTCCAGCGTCTCCAGCGGTCCTTATATCATGAGCACCACAGGTCTGTTTCTGTTAGTCGCCCCTCATCTTCAGCTGGTGCGCTGTGTTGAACACACCCCATGATGGTCTCTCCTCTACAGCCAATGGCAATGACAGCAAGAAGTTCAAAGGTGACATAAGAGGTCCAGGATCGCCGTCCAGGGTCATTCACATACGCAAGCTCCCCAGCGATGTCACAGAGCCAGAGGTCATCAGCCTCGGCCTGCCCTTCGGTGACATCAGCAACCTGCTCATGCTCAAAGCCAAGAACCAGGTGAGTTCCGGCTGGAGATCAGCTCGTCTGGATCCGCTACCGCCTCTACATCTCAGCCACGCCGTGTCCTTCCTCTCAGGCCTTCTTGGAGATGAATTCAGAGGAAGCAGCTCAGAACATGGTGGGTTACTACTCTACAATGATGCCCTTCCTCCGGAACCAGCCAGTCTACGTGCAGTTCTCCAACCACAAGGAGCTGAAGACGGACCACTCCCCGAACCAGGAGGTACCGCTCTGTTCTCTCACTGAACCTCTCTATTTTAAATACAAGATGTTTCCAAACACAGCAGGAAGTAGTAACAGTCCTCAGGGTGATTTCAGACCATCTCGTCTCCTCTGTCCTCTCTCAGAGGGCCCAGGCGGCTCTTCGGGCCCTCAGCTCCTCCCATGTGGACCCGTCTGTGGTGGCCCCCTGTGCGGTGCTGCGGGTGGTGGTGGAGAACCTCCTGTATCCTGTTAGCCTGGACGCCCTCTGCCAGGTATGTTTCTTTGACAACAACCCGAGTGTCCAGAGAACATCTGGATGGAGGGGGTCTCCTGAGCAGGCACGCTGATGTCAGCAAGATTCTGGTCTCTGCTGATGGACAAGAAAAACACAGAACACTACATCCTCTTCATCAACTCTTTCTGTTATGTGCCATCAGCAGTGAACTAAACAATCTTGAAATCCTGTGGCCCGTTCCGCTCTCTCCCGTCTTCTCAGATCTTCTCAAAGTTCGGCACCGTGCTGCGGATCATCGTCTTCACAAAGAACAGTCAGTTCCAGGCTCTGCTGCAGTACCCTGACGGAGCATCCGCTCAGGCCGCGAAGCTGGTGAGTGTTGCCCCCTGCTGGTCGTCTGGCAACAGGAGAGAACTTTAATAGCAGCTGTTGTGTTTCAGTCTCTGGATGGACAGAACATCTACAACGGCTGCTGCACGCTGAGGATCAGCTTCTCCAAACTCACTAGCCTCAACGTCAAATACAACAATGAGAAGAGCCGCGACTTCACCCGACCCGACCTTCCCAGTGGAGACAGTCAGCCCGTCATGGAGCATCCGGCTATGGCCACGGCGTTCAGTAAGCCCCGCCCACACCCTGTCAATTGACACCCTGTCACATGATCCGTCACAGGAAACCTCACGCAGTCAGCTGTCTCTGTCCAGCTCCAGGTATCATCTCGGCAGCTCCGTACGCCACCGCCACTCACGCCTTCCCGCCAGCCTTCACCATCCAGCCTGCAGGTGAGTCACAGAAGATGTTTCTGATGTGTCGTGGGTGTCATGGAGCGTACCACTCACAGCAGAACATACAAGTCGGGTACTTAGTGACGTAATTTATGGGTGAGACGCGAGTTAGTGTTCGTTTCATCGCACAGAGAACACTGTGCTACTGACACCATCTTGGATTCTCTCTTTGTGTGAGAGTGTTCCACTTAGCAACTTCCTGTTGGAGACTCAGACATAGACTCAAATTTCGTGTCTTGACTTAATCTGTCAATCTGCTGTTCATTGTCGGTTATATCTGGACAATGAGTGTATTTGATTACAATCTGTCACCGGCAACAGGAGGTTGAACAACTGAACAGGAAGTGAAGCTGAGCCTTCCCGTACCTGTGTTTTTCACCTGTCCCACTTGTCCCAGTCTCCTCCCACTATCCAGGACTGACGGTTCCTGCTCTGCCCGGAGCTCTGGCCTCGCTGGCACTGCCCGGAGCCCGGCTAGGGTTCCCCTCCATTCCTGCAGGTCACAGTGTCCTGCTGGTCAGCAACCTGAACCCGGAGGTGAGTGCGTCACTCCTGGAGCACCATGTTCTGGAACGCCTCAGAGATGGTTCTGGAACACCTGAAGCAATGAATTATTCCTTCATTAACTTCATAAAACAACATGAGTCTGGAACACCTGAATGAATGAATGAAAGATTCATTCATTAACTTCATGAAAGGAGTCATTAACCCTGTGAATCAATCTGGAGCACACACACACACACACACACACACACACACACACACCTGACCAGTTGTGTGTATTTGTTCTGCTCATTGTGACATCACTTCCTGTCGTCTTCAAAGGTAATGAACCTCCTGATTGACCCTCACATGTCTGTTTTGTTTTTGAATTTGCCATGGAAACACCTCGGACCCTCCACCCGTCCCGCCCTCCCACCTTTACCTGTCCTGTCCCTCCACTGCCCTCTCTGCTGTCTTTCCAGAGAGTTACGCCCCACTGCCTCTTTATTCTCTTCGGTATGTGTCACCTGCATCTCATTTTGAAATGATCACCTGGTTGTTGATTCTGTTTGTTTTCCTCCTTAACATCAACCCAGCTGGTTGTGTCACATGTTTGCGTGATGATTGCTGTTTGTTCACAGTATTCGCAGTGTTCTCCTTGGCCAGCGAGTTAATGCTCAACCGCTAACTGGGCTTCTCGTCATAATGGCGAAGTGTCAGACGTTTGTCTTTTAACGTTTCAACACCAACAGTATCCCTGGTGCTACATTTCCACTAGCATACTTTGAAGTATTGTAATTACGCGACTATTTGCGCTGTCAGAAAACGTCAAACAGTAATCGACAACAGATAACGAAACATAAGATGTTTTTCTACTAAGTTAATAAGTCTGCGATCTTTTAGTTTTATTTTCATGAAAATACTACTATTGCTATTTTATTTTAGAATATGTAACGTTTCATTTTGATAATTTACTGGATGTTGGATAATTGATGTTAATGTCAGTATACTATTTATTTTATATATATGCACACTGATACATTTCAAGTATTTAGGATTAATTACAATTACTAATGCTTTTAGTGCATTTAATTCGTTTTTAAAAATCAAATGAATGAATTTTTTTCACACTTTCAGCTGTAATGTTTGATCCTCGTTCGTGGTCAGTCGATCAATAAACAGCTCCCAATGTCGTTTAGCTGCTGGTATATGCTGTGCTCTGATTGGTCAAGCCAGGTTGGGGGAGGAGCTGCATTTGTTGTGTCGTCATCGGAAACGTGGAGTTTTTGCGTTGTGCATGTGGGTTCCTCTGTTTGCATGTCCTCAGTGCTGAATCAGCTGCTCTTGGTTTTTTTAGTCAATACTCCCATTATTCATCGCTCTCCACGGTGGAATCCGCCATTTTGATTTCCTCTGACCCTTCAACTCGACTTCCTCACTTGCACTTCCTGTCAGTAACTGCCAGGAACTCCTGCTTTCCAAATTTAATCCTGAAACGGGCGTCAGCATCTCACTGCTGCTCCTCCGTCCAGCGACGCTCGTCTCATCTCGTCGGAGGCTATTTATTTGACCGTTTCCTCCACAGTGTTCTCGATCATAAGACCAAGGGTCGGTGGCTCAGTAGCGTGCGCTCAGTGTGTGTGTGGCGTCCTGCGAGCGTACGCGTGTGTGACGTCTGTGTTGTGGCCGTGTGTTAAGGTGTTTACGGCGACGTGATGAGAGTGAAGATCCTGTTCAACAAGAAGGAGAACGCTCTGGTCCAGATGTCCGACAGCACGCAGGCGCAGCTTGGTAACGTTCCGCCCACGCCGCCTTCGCAGCCCGCTCAGTGGTGTTTCCTCTGACGTCGTCTCCGCCTGTCTGCTCTGCAGCCATGAGCCACCTGAACGGCCAGCGGCTGCATGGGAAGCCTCTGCGCATCACGCTGTCCAAACACACCAGTGTGCAGCTGCCGCGCGAGGGCCACGAGGACCAGGGGCTGACCAAAGACTTCAGCAGCTCGGCGCTGCACCGCTTCAAGAAGCCTGGTTCCAAGAACTACGCCAACATCTTCCCCCCGTCGGCCACGTTGCACCTCTCCAACATCCCGTGAGTCAGCAGCAGCAGCAGCAGCAGCAGCGTGCAACCTGACCTTTGACCTTTACTCAGACTTGTTTGTATCTCCAGGCCGTTTGTGGTGGAAGACAACCTCAAGATCTTGTTCTCCAGCTCAGGAGCTCTGGTCAAAGCCTTCAAGTTCTTCCAGTAGGTCGCTCCTCTGTCCGTGTTGCTGTCTTTGATGTCTGTGTGCTGGTGCCTCAGGTACCTGCAGTGGAGACGTTTCTGACTTGTCAGTGGGCGGAGCTTCTCATCCTCCCAGCACCGCCCACATTGAAACTCATCAGCTGGTTTGTTCCTCTGTGAAGACGTATGATCCTGTTCGAGTCATGTGACCTTGTGTTCGGTTTCCGTCAGTGACCCGTGCGTCTCTCCTGCAGGAAGGACCATAAGATGGCTCTGATCCAGATGGGCTCGGTTGAAGAGGCCATCGAATCGCTCATCGAGTTCCACAACCACGACCTGGGGGAGAACCACCACCTGCGCGTGTCCTTCTCCAAGTCGTCCATCTGAATGCGGGCGCCGGCCATCAGGAGCCTTTTGTCGACGACAGCGTCCACTACACTCCAGTCATTCCAACGTTTCTGCAGAAGCCAGCCGACGTCTGGTGCAATATTAAATTATTTTTGTAGAACCTCAGAGAGGTTTGAGGTCGCTATGGGAAGAAGATCATCCCCCAAATTCTTCAACCAATCAGGATGCTGCATTCAGGGACGATTGGAACCTGACGTTACTATGAAGCCACTTTGCCTTTTGACTTAAGCCCCCACGATAATTTATTCTTCTCCACATTCAACGCCCCTGACTCAGACCGGCGCCACTCCCAGCGTCCAGTCGACCTCCTGACGACCCCTGTGCCTTATTCCTGCTCTTATCCAGGCCTCTGTCCCTGGTCAGAGCGGGTTCACAGGTCAAAATGGTGACGTGTTTCCTTGTTAGTGTGTAGCGCTGCTGCAGACTGTAGCACCAAACATGATCTGGGTTTGCTGGGTTTTTTCTTTCTTCATTTCTTATATTCGTATGCAATCGTTCTTTTATTCCAATTAGATATTGTAGCAATATTTTAATCATTCCTGAGCGTCGTGTCTGTTGGCGTCTCGCCGCTCTGTTGCCTTTCTACGATCCTCAGATGTTTCCTGCAGTGCTCTGATGGACTAGTGCATCATGGCGGTGGTGTGTTCGATCTTGCTGCCTCTGGACAGTTATTTATATATTTGTCATCCACTACAGCTGAAACCAAAAACGCCTTCTCGCTGCGAACGCCTGTGCAGCTCAGGTTCTGGAGACAGTCGACTGGTTTCTGTTTTTCCTGTGTGGACGTGTCTTTGCGTCTCGACTATGTCACTGGATTCAGCAGTCGTTCGAGTTCAGTCTACTGCACAACGTGTGTGTGTGTGTGTGTTTGTTTGTTTGTTTGTGCCTTCGACTTCAGTCATGAGCGACCATGAGACGTCTGTCTTAATGTTTCTACATTCCACAGCCGCTGCCCAACTTGTGATGCCTTCACTTCCTGTTTGTCCTGTGGTGGTGCTGAGTGCCGGCGTGTTGCATTCAAGACGCTGAAAAACATTCTGCTGGTTCTTCCTTTTTTAACCTGAACCTGTGTCATTTGCAGCGGAAGAGACGCTGCCTGATGGATGGTGAGATGGATGCATGCATGGATGAATGAATGAATGGACGGATGGATGAAGTGATGATACGATGGATACGTTCTGAAGGAAAGTCGCTGAGTTGAGCTCTGGCAGCAGCTGATGAGACGTAATCAGACTGAACTGTGACGGAGTGAAACTTTGACCTCAGACTCCTGCCGACCAATCAAGATCACAGCTGCAACTCGTCTGCCACCGACGTGTTGCCTTGACATTCACCTGTCTCATGGACGTTTCTCTGAGGCGACTTGAATGCATCATGTGGCGTCCGGCAGGGGCGGGACTTAAACTGTACATCGGTGTTTTGTGACGCAGATCATCTGTTTACTATATGATGTTTGTCTGATCCTAGAGCGACGGTTCTGAGCCGACGCTGTTCATGTCACAACAAAGAAAACCGGAATAAATCACTTTTTATCTAAAAACTGGAGAAAAGTCGTCTGTTCTGAAGTTCTGCTCCTCTGATGGCCAGCAGGTGGCAGCAGACACATGTGACCCTGTGCTGGAACATGAGACTGAAGGATGAATTAACTGATTACAAACCAACATTTACTTCTTCACTGTAGACTTCTCATCAAGGGCACTGAGTTAATGAGATGTTCATTAGTTATAGAAGCTGCTTTTTAGTCAGCAGAGAAAGATAAAACAGGAGGTGAAGCGTTTGACTTTCAGTCGACTGAAAACGATGGACTATCTGAAGCGTCACAGACTGAAGGAAGTTTATATCTATGCTCTTAATGGCAACACACATACACACAGAGGGATTGTGGGAAAAGCAGCTTGTCACATCACTGTCAGATTCTTTCAGCGGAAGTTTAACATAATCCTCTGAAATCCACATGTACAGTTTGTGCGTCTGTTTCTGTGAGGAGATTCCACACCCTGGACCTGAATAGACCTGGACCAGTGTAAACTCTTAAACCTTCCTGCAGCGTCTCAGTGGACTGAACATGTCCTCATAAAGTCCAAATGCAGATTTTCCATAGACCACTGAAGCCAGTAGAACCTTGTTACTCTTCGTAGAAGAAGTAATAGCTGTAGTAGTATTAGTAGCAGTCATAGTAGTGGTTGTTCTAGTAGCTTGCCTGCTGTGGACTCGTTCAGTCATAACTGAATCTATGTCTCAAGGAGAAGGACATGCTGGCGGCCAAGTTCTTTAGATGCTAATTCTGCCGTGTAGCGTGTGGACAGCTAACTACCTGTGGCTAACTACCTGTTAGCCACATCTCCTCGGCCTCCTGCTGAGTTACTGAGCGGCACCAACAAACAAGATGGCTGTCAGGCGGTTAATCTCCTGACATGTGTTTTGAGTTGCATGCGCCGGCAGCAGCTCAGAGTGCAGCCGCGCGTGTTTTGACGTGTGTGATGAGGGAAGGTGTGTTTGGCCCGAACAGAGTAGGAGTAGAATGCTCAGCGTGTGGCTGACAGACTCCACTGGCCGCCAGCTTCGCCTCAGACACAGATTATGCAAATGGAGTGGAGTCCAGCGTGCCAAAGCCCGACCCTCCCCACACACTCAACACACACACACACACACACACACACTCTACTCCTGTGATTGGAGCCTCCAGGTGATTCTGGACCTGACGACTCGTGAATAATTATCCATTTTCTCATCGACGTCAAACAAATGTCCACTGATAATTGTGAAAACTGTTTCTAAATGAAAAAAAGTGATGCACACACACACACAGGTCAATTAAAGGCTGACGGGCGAATCAGCAAACACTCCATTAAATCTTGTGTCTGTCTGCTCTGGCGTTGGACCCCTGCAGAGACGCTCTGTCTCCTTCAGCAAGGACACACACACACACACACACACACACACACACACACACACACACACACACACACACACACACACACACACAACACACCCTGTCTGATCTGCTGTAATTAACTTCATTATAACAGTTTTAATCAGGTTAACAACGTGTCTGTGTGTAAAAAGTGGTAAATGTATTTATAGCAGAATTTCTCTTGTATCTCTGAGTGTTCACATCGTAGTCACAGCGGTCGTGGTCATTAGCAGCTGCAGCAATTTTAGTATTTCTAACATTAATCACGTTTATATTCAGTGACAATCACACACTCACTCTCATACAGGGGTCAAAGGTCATCTTTTTTTTTTTTTTTACATCTGTGATAAATATATAAAGCTACTTGACAGGTTTTCACTTGTCTGTTCATGTTTCTGGAGGAGAAGAACCACTGGACTCTGACAGACCAGTCGGTCAGTGGGTCTGAGCTCTGTTCTGTCGTCAGCTGTTGGTTCTGTGAGTTTGTGGACCCACAGAGAACGTGAGACATGACGTCACCTGATGATTCTCAGGTTTAATGCAGACGAAGATAATGTGTTTCTTCGCGCACACACACACGCACACACACTGCATTTATTCATGGGAGCTCTGAAAATTTCATATTACAGCTCCATTAATCTGTGGGATGAGTTTAAAAGCAAGAATTAAAAATTCATCTATATCCTTCCTCCTCTCCTCCATCCTCCTCTCCTCCTGAAACATTGATGAGTGCTGATTCACTGGATGAGACACAAACAATCGTCGGATCAATTAAATAAAAGTGATGTCTCCATGGTAACGACCAAACACTGGTCTTGGAGAACAAACAAATCAATTCTGCAGGAGAAAAGTCACTTTTTTCATTTTATTGAACAAATCGGAATTGAACCACTGAGTCGATTTTTCATCGTCTTTATTCGAGCCCAACAGCTGGTTCGGTCTGGTTCCGACGAGTTTAGTGTTAGTGTGCTCGCGCCACCAACGAACAAACAAACAAACAAACAAACAAACAAACAAACTCTGTGTGTGCATGTGGGTGTGTGGGTGTGTGTCGGAGGAGAACCGGGTCCGGTGATGCTGATTGGAGGAGCATGTTTCAGAGGCCCCGCCCACCCGGGAGGCACCGGGGCAGCAGTCTGCAGCTGAACCGGTAACAGAGTCAAACGCTCCTCCTGCCGCCACTTTCTTCTTTGTCTGCGGGTGCTCATTTCCGTTCAGCTCGGTTCGGTTCGGTTCGGTCCGGAGAAAGAACGTGAGCTGCATAAAGTTTGAGTTCGGAGCCGGAGCAGAGACCTGGAGCTCCGCAGAACGACTCCGTACGGCGACTGACGCCGGAGAGGAGAACTTTGGAGCGGCCGCAGCCGAACGCCGAACCGCGGGGGTTCGGATTCGCTCAAGGTTCGGACTCGCCAGAGGTTCGGTGCAAATTCTTCTCGTGTGTGTATGTGTGTATTAGAGAGTTGACTAAAACCATCCGGACTTTGGGACTTTTTACTCGTGGACCGAAGCTTCGGATCCAGCCCGGTTCTGTCGAGTGAAAATGAAACTTTGCAGCAGTTTGATTCTGTGGATTCGGACGAAACGAGCGGGTCTCTGACTCGAACCGGCCCAGTGAAGGTTCCGATGGCTCGTTGTAGCGCCGGCTGCCGGCAAAGTCCGATAATCGATCAATAATCGACCAAAGTGAGCGAAGCCACGTTTCCCTCTATGAGCTCCGTCCTGCGGGATCTGAACCTCTGAGACTAACTGAGTTCCGGTTCGGAGCTGAAGACGAGAAGCGCCGGAGCCGCCGCACATGGAGCGCCGCGGGCGGCCGCAGCAGCTGCTGCTGCTGCTCGGGCTGCTCCTCCGGGTCTGCGCCGCTGCGACCGACGAGCGGCTCCTCTCCGACCGGTACGCGGTGTTCTGGAACAGCTCCAACCCCAGGTAAGGCCCGATCTGACCGGACCGGTCCTGTCCCGAAAGTTTAGTTCACACCTTTTCCTTGAAATACAAACATGGGAAAAATAATTTCTGAAGTTTTTTAATTGTAACAAAAGAAAAAATTTATAGAATTTATTTTTGTAATTGTGTAGGAACCAGAGACCAGAACCTGAGACACAAATTCAGTTGAACAAATGTTCCACAACACCAAACTCAGATTAAAATGTAAATATTTAAAAGTAATAACAGACTGTTATACATGCAGGTCTATGAATTCTGAATTCTGTTGTGATGTTTGATAGAATATTCAAGCATCAGCTTTGACACTGACAAAATATTTGTTGATAAAATAGAAAATAAAAGCAAACTTTTTTCCATGATGATGTCCAATCATACAATTAATTTCTGAGAACTTCATGAGTTATCACAACCTGCGACTTCTGCATCACCATTGACCTCTGAGGTGACCTTTGACCTCACCTGTCACTCACATATCAGCTTCTGTCCTCTGATTGGCTCTGACCATCGGCTGGCAGCGTCCAATGGGGACGTGTGACGGACAGAAAGACGTTCAGGGAACATGTTGGTTGGTTGAGGGAACGTCCTGGTCTGGTTGGGTTCTTGGTGTTCGACATTGTGTAACATTGCGACACCACGAAGATCAAATGAGGGCGGGGCTTTGTTGGGATTGACAGGTAGCTGTCATGGCGGCCAGAGGAAGCTCCGCCCCCCGATGACTCCTGGTGTCAATGTCAAAATGGCGCTGGTGAACTGAGCCGGGGCGACGTGGTGGTTAGCGCTGTGGTCTCATAGCAAGAAGGTCCCCGGTTCGCTTCCTGACCTGGGGTCTTTCTATCGCATGCTGCCGTGTGTGCGTGGGTTCTCTCCAGGTTCTCCAGCTTCCTCCCACCTCCAAAAGGGTACTGAGATTAATTGGTCACTTGAAATTGTCCTTAGGTGTGAGTGTGTGCGTGAATAGTTATCTGTTCTTCATGTGGCCCTGTGAGCTGGCGACTCGTCCCGGGTGGACCCCGCTGTCCGTCGACAGCTGGGATCGGCTCCAGCACACCTGTGACCCACAACCGGAATAAACAGCAGAACATGAATGAATGAATGAATGAATGAAATGATCCGGAGGTTGACGACCTTAACGAGAAACAATCAGTGGACGTCTGATGGGTCAACACGCAATAACTGTTTCCACAGTAACAGCAGCGGCTGAGGATGGTGTTGTCTTTAGTGACGCAGGAAGTTGTGACAGTCAATAATCAATCACCATAATTTTGATGATCCACAGCACCTGTACTGATCACAGATCCATTGGTTTGTTGCTCAGCAGACGTTTGACCTTTGACCCTGAGTGTCATCAGTTTACAACAATACAAATCAATATATTCATGAGTGATTGATGAACCAACGATCAGCGGCTGAAACACGCCAAACATTTTTATTTGTATTAGTTAACTTGTTTCTGATCTGATCGTGTTTCCCGATCAATCGATCTGTGTGTGTGTGTTTGTGTGTGTGTGTGTGTGTGTGTGCGTTTCACTGTGTCACAGAAAATTTCGGTTACATTCAAACACTTGACGGGACATTTGTTTTATGTTCTTGTTGTAGTTTTTGTTTTAGTTCACACACACACACACACACACACACGCACACCCACACACACCATTACTCTGAGTGTTAATAGCTGATAGACTGACCTGCTGTTGTTGCCTTTGTAATGGTGTTGTGTGTTTGTGTGATGACCTCAGACGTCTCAGGATGTTTGTCGTTACGAGACGCTGAGTCACTGAATTAAATGTTCCTGTGTCCTCACACACAAATACACACATACGCATGCACACACAACGAAAAACGCACGACACACTGACATGTCTGTGGGAGCAGGAATTAAACGTTGTTTGTCCAGGAAAAAAGAAAATAAAATAAAATTCAAAAATCATTTCTGGTCAATTGATTCATATCATTAAATCAAAGAAATGATCGATCAGTTATTTATCCAGTTTCTGTTAATGATTTTTCATTTATTTCTGGTAAAATCATTTAATCAGAGGAAAGCGATTGATCATGTCTGAGGGACACAGAACATTATTATTATTATTGGTCAGCTGGACTCGATCAGTTAAATTTATTTCACATTGAAACTGAAAATATCGTTTGATGACTTGAACATTAGACTGTAAAAAAAGATGTTTGAAATTATTTTTAGATCCAAAGCTGTCACGTTTAGACAATTTCAGTTCATCAATCAATAAATCAATAATCGACTGATAAATTGATTCATATGTTGTAATAATTAAAAATTAGGCTTTGATCGATGCTTCTAGAAAACTGGTAGGTGTCATGTACAATTGTTCGCCCTTTGACCTAATGTCACATTTTACATTAACATTATTTGTGTGTGTGCGTGTGCGCGACAGTCAAAACTCAGGGTGAAAAATTAGTTTGGACGATGATGGACGTCACCAGACAGTTTATGATCTCATTGTGTCTCCGTCAGCGATGTTTGAAATTCGTCTCCGTGATTAGCGTGTCCATGGTTAGCGTGTACCGGAAACATGGTTAGCGTGTATCCGTTTAGTGTGCATGATGGTATCGTTGATACACAGATTCTGTTGATGTTCCAAACGTATCGACACGTCGGACATGTGTGTGAATCTTCTAATGGCGGCTTTTTTTCCTTTCTGCGACAAGAGTCAGTGTGTGTGTGTGTGTGTGTGCACGTGCGACAGGCATGGGGGGCAACTTTGCAGTTAAAAGGTAAAACAAAATGTCGGCTGCAGCTGTGGAGTCGGACATTTTCCCATTCTGCAGCAAAGAGGCGAAGGTGAACAAAGTGGCGGTCAAGGTGAAGATTTGTGTTTCCCACCGTTTGACATTTTCTTCAAGGTTGAATACGCTTGAAGCGTTTGTGTTCAATCACTGTTTGTGAACTCGTGTGAACTCTGTCTCTTGTACATGTTGTTTGACAGGAGACTGACTGTGGCTTGAACCAATGATGTGTTGGTATCACTTCCTATCTGCAGGGAAACACTTCCTGTCAGAGGGAGTCACTTCCTGCGTGCGCCGCCTCTCCAGTTATTTTTATTCTCTCGTCCTCGTGTCTCAGCACTTCATAATGTTTCTGCTCATGAATTTTAATGTGTGACCCACATTCTACTCACACACACGCACACACATACTTTGAAGTGGGGAAATCTTGCGGTTTTCAAAGAAAAAGAGGCTGATTGAGAAATGATTGGATCCATTTGTAAGGTTTGATCCGTTTAATTGATCAGTCCATCATTATGTTCTCCTGGGGGTGCGGGGGTGGTTTCCTCCAGGTCCTCCGGTTTCCTCCCTGAGTGAACAGATGTCTTAGGTTTGAATGTTTGTCTGTGATTGGCTGCTGATGTTCGAGTGACCCCGCCCACTCTTGCAATGTCAGCTGGGATTGGCTGCAGCTTCCTGTGGTTGTGTGTGTTCTAGGTTTGTATGTGTGTATATCTGTGTGCTCGCAGTGTGTGTGCTAACGGGATTAGCAGCTCAGGTGTCTCTAACAGGATCATCTTGGCGGCGTGAAGATGAATTATCGAACGTAGATACCAAAGGTGCACAATGTGATGACACGGGCAGGGCGGTTTAGGGAGAGTGGTGTTTACCAGCTTCACCTCCAGGGGGCGTTTTCCTGCTGACGACTTGAAGAATTGAACAAATCGCATCAACAGTTTTCAGATATCAATCAGAAAAAAAAATTGTATTATCCAGTAAACGAAAATAGTCACTAAAGTGTGTGTGACCTTTGAAACACACACACTCATACACTGATACACACACACACACACACACTCAAAGCTGCTGACTCGGCTGTTTGTCTGATGAGCTGCTGCCACCACACTGTAAAAAATAATATGAAATGACTAAATATAAAAGCAGACAAATGTTCTGCCAGACGTGTGTGTGTGTGTGTGTAAACTATAATAAAACAGCTGATGTTCGCATATTTTTGGTTCTGACTCCGTTGAACATTCAGCTGGTTCTGAACGGTTCTACAGACGGCCGTCCCCCCGTCTGTAGAACCGTCCTCCTGCACAGAGACGTCTATAAAAAGGAACTCGGGTTGTTTTCTTCAGATCCGCAGCAGAATTCAGCTGACGTCACAACGACTTTTATCACAGATGAGATTTCCTCAGTGAGACTCATGAATGTTTGACAAAATGTGTCTGTGCTGCCGGACCGGGTCAGTTTCTGATTGATAAACACAATGATGATGGAGCTGGAGTCATGTCCTCCATCTCTGACTGTCTGTGTGTGTCACGGGACGTTTGCGGCGTTCAGCTCACTGTAAGTGGCCTGTGGTTCGGTGTGAGTACGGTCAGTGTAAGCGGCGTGCAGGACGGTGTTAGTAGTGCGTCCGTAGTTAGTCTGAATTTAAATCTGACCTACTTTTCTTGTCATCAGAAGCGTGAATGAGTTTTTCTTTGGGGAGGCTGTGTGTGTGTGTGTGTGTGTGTGTGTGTGTGTGTGTGTGTGTGTGTGTGTGTGTTGTGTGGGGGGGGGCG
>CAAKHB010007821.1:256070-266741 GCA_901007665.1 Aeoliscus strigatus
CTTCACTCCTGACGCCCCCTCTGACCTGTCAGCGGGTCCCAAACAACTGAAGCCCCAGTTCACATTTCACAATCATACTTAAACATTCCACTTTAATATTTCTGGGAATGAATCTTTACATTTCTGTCATTAATTTAAAAATTCAACTCTGATATACCAGATTCGCTGCTGACTATTTCCCGAATATTTTCTGAAAGATTTCAGGTTAAAATTACATTACAATTTTGAAAGTACATTTACAATAAATTTATGTTCTAATGTTCAACTCAGAAACACATCAACGTTTGTTACACTGTGAAATAATGTGAATAAAATTGTTAAAGAATTGTTTTTATAACACGGATCGTAACTCAATATATTTCCTTCAATCAAAAAGTAGCACAAATAAAATAAAAACAGAAATATGAATTTCAGGTTGAAAAATTGTGAGACGCAGTTATTCTTCATTCTGTTTTATTGTTTAATTCTTGTTTTAATTTTTAAAAAATACCGAGTGAATACCAGTGAATGAAAAAAAATAATACGCTATTTTACAATGATGTGATTTTTAAGAAAAAATGTTTTTTATACTATTTATTTATACTATTTATATCTATCTGTGTACGTTATTTTCATTTCATTCTTTTTTCTGGGACAATATACTTTAAAGGTTACACAAATAAAATAATATAAATATCTTACCCTTGTTAAACCCTTACCTTACCCTTGCTTGTTAAATAAATATGTGATTGAAATATATATATTATGATAATTTATATTAGTAGTAGTAGTAGCTTTAAAATTCTCCTTTGTTGAATACAAATCTCACTTTGTTTCTATTCAACAATATAAGGCTTCATCCAATTTGTTATCATTAACTCCTTAGTGAGTTGTGTGTCTTTCTGGAACAAATCCAGATGGAAAAGTTTCACACATTTGATTCATGTTTTTAACGTATGACAAGAATTAAACGTGAAAATGAAACATGAAAAGAATAAACGAGCGCTTGTGCGCCGTCTGCTCACGATCCGTCTGTTTCATCCGTCGGTCAAGCTTCAGGTTTCACCCTCTGGAGTGCAACAAATCACACTGTTGACCTCTGACCTTTAATTACCCCAAAACACCTCCACTATCGTCACCTGACAGCGTGACCTTCAGCCGACTTCCTGTTTGTTGTTTTAAACTTTATTCAAAGAGACAGACGATCAAACTGTTCTAGTTGATCGATCAGGAGAAAATCCCTTTTATTCGTAGATTCATTTTGAACATTTTGTCCTCTAATCTCTCACACACACACACACACACACACACACACACTGGTGGTGGTGGGCGGGACGGAAGGTTTGGATGTCAGAACGTCTGAAGTCACTCGGGTGAAGTCATGTGACTGATAAACCTGGCGCATCGGCCATCTTGTGTGAGTGCGGCGGAGAATAATTGTCAAGATCTTCACCCCAGAAACGAGCCGCTGCTGGACACACGATGAGTGTTTGTGAAAATCAGAGATGCTTGTGATCACACACACACACACACACACACACACACACACAGCTCTGACACAAACTAATTTGTCTTTTGACTATTTTGAGGAGTCAAACACATTTGCTCAGGGCACACATGGTGTTGTTCTCTGAGAGGTTTTCAGGTTCTGTGGTTGTGTGATGGCTTCTTTGGTCCTGCGAGGGGTTCTCAGGTTCCGTGACGGGTTCTGCGGCTCCAGAGAAGAAGTTGTCCAGTTCGAGCAGAGGGTCTTCGGCATGAAATGCTAAAACAGCACTAACGTGTTTTCATTTTCAGGGAAAATTTAGCTGTTATATTGTTTTCTAGTTGATGTGAAAATCCGTCCCAAAAAATAATAAAATATAAATGTGTGTGTGTGAGTGAAAGAGAATGGATCAGTGTCACACACAAAGCATTTCTAGTATTTTTATTTTGTCTTTGTTCCATTTAAGTTAATCTCCCAGAATTCCAAAATTCATATAAATGAGAATAACGTAAACCAATTCAAACAAAATGATTAAAATAAAAAGTATTAAATAAAATCAAACAAGCAACTTTGTTTCCTAATTTAAAGACAGTGACTGAAACAACCTGATTTCCTGCAGAGCCTTGTGGGCCCGACGGTTTGGACAGAAGATGGTCAGAACTTTCTGACGGAAACAAAGCAATCTCACATTTGATTAAAAAAAATGACGACAAGGAGACATTTAACTCTGATTACATCCTGTTTGACACGTCGCCACGGTAGTGGAGAAAGAAAAAAAAATCTCTTCTTTATTTTCACCTACTGATTTATAGTGTTATGATCCTTGAAAATGTATCTGATCAGAAGCTGAAGGTCAAACTCTGAGAGTGTGTGTGTGTGTGTGTGTGTGTGTGTGTGTGTGTGTGTGTGTGTGTGTGTGTGTTGCGCACGCTTGCTCATATTACAAACAAACGACAGATGTTGGAACCGTCTCTCACACACACACAGACACACACTTGAGGAGCAGTAGTTGAACGCTGCAGCTGAATGTAAAAAACATTTGTTTTTCATCGCTGATGTTTCTGCAAAGATTTTATAGAAAAAAGAGAAAATGGTCAAACATGAGTTTTGTCTGACAGCGCCCGTCGTCATGTTCTGATTCTGGTCCAGTTTTGGTTCTGGTCTGGTTCCACGAGGGAACGTCCCCACAAACACACAAACAAATGTGTCTGCTAACGAGGTCACAGGTTGATTGTGATTTGATTATTTGTTTAATGAGGGTAGAATGAGACTAATTATCGTGTGTGTGTGTGTGTCAGGGGAGGACATGTGTCAGTGTTTCAGTCATGAGCCTCTGGAGATTCGATGCTGGGCTTTGTCTTGTGGGGAATCGGATGATAAATAACACATTTTAAAGGAAGACTAAAAACAGTGGGAACAGTTTTGACAACATGTTCATGTGTTTTACTTCTCCATTGAGTGTTGTCTGTCACCATGGCGATGTGTCAAACAGGGAGTAATCAGTTACAGTAAATGCCTCCATGTCATCGTTTGAGTTCCTCATGGACGTAATAATAATGGACGTAATAATTAGAACTCTGATTTCTTTGTCGCGTTTCAGGTGGAAAGGAAAGATGAAAAAAGTCTGGCGCACATGCGTGTGCAATGCGTGCAGATGGACAGGTACAGAGGTGCTTCACAGGAGTCGAGGCTATGCTCCAGAAATCAGTCCTGACACACTCACACACACACACACACGCCTCTTTGATTGACAGCTCTGATAGTTCCACTCCTGGTTGCCTAGACTATGGCGTCCCGCTCTGTTAGTTTGTCTCAATTGGCCGGACCTGCCTGCCAATCAAACACACAGGCCATGTCCCCGCCCCCCTGGGACCTGCAGCCACATCAATCGTCCTTCACCTCCTTGACTTCGTTCACCTCCTTCACTCGCTGTCGGCGGGTCGGTGCCATGACGGCATTAAGAAAAGAGACTCAAACATCAGCTTTCACTGTTTAGACAAACTTGTTGAAGGTCACAGAGGAATTTTCACCTCCAGCCCCGCCCCATCCTCAAACAGCCTCACCCTTCTTCTGAATGCCCCACCCCTTCCTCGACATGCCCCGCCCTCTCCACCTCCACCTTATGAGCTTTGAAGTGCTAACGAGGTGAAAGATGCAGCTGCGTTTGTTACAGATCCTGCAGGGTTGCATTCAAACCTGCAACGATGTGTGTGTGTGTGTGTGTGTGTGTGTGTGTCAGAGAGAAAGAGAGAGAGAACAGAGGAATGTGGCCACAAATCTATTTTTATATTTTGGGAAACTCACCAGCCCGTTTTATCATCTTTCAGCTGCAGCACCTCGTTAAAACCGTTAAGGCCTGGTAATGCTCGTTAAAGCATGGAGTTACCATGACGACGGAGAGGGCGGGTCATGTCAGCAGATTTAAGACCTGACTTCCTTTTTCTTTACTAATCCACCATGTCAGAGTTTATTATAGCTGTCACTCAAAGGAACCAGCTGATTGAAATTAAACTCCAGCAACAAGGGATGAGTGGGTGAGGATGGAGGGGTGAGTGGGTGAGGAGGAGGGCTGAGTGATGAGTGCGTGAGGATGGAGTGCTGAGTGGGTGAGGATGAAAGGATGAGAGCTGAGTGGGTGAGGATGAGGGGTGAGTGGGTGAGGAGGAGGGCTGAGTGATGAGTGCGTGAGGATGGAGGGCTGAGTGGGTGAGGATGGAGGGGTGAGTGGGTGAGGAGGAGGGCTGAGTGATGCGTGCGTGAGGATGGAGGGGTGAGTGGGTGAGGATGGAGGGCTGAGTGGGTGAGGATGGAGGGGTGAGTGGGTGAGGATGGACTGATGAGGATGGAGGGGTGAGTGGGTGAGGATGGACTGATGAGGATGGAGGGATGTTGGTTTTCCTGTTGCAGTCATGTGAAACGTCAAGGTGATACTGAGTCTTACAAACTACAAAGCTTTACTGAATAATCTCACATTGTAAATCAGTGTCCTTCATCTTTGGCTTGTCAGACTGACGTTTTGAAAAAGTTCGGTCTTTTTGTTCAGTGAAGACAAATAAAAGTATTTCATGCTCAGACACTCCTTCTCATTCCAGACTCAGACCGGTTCAGGTCCACTTTCCCGGCGGGAAGGGGGGGTGGTGCTGTGTGGTCAGTGAATGTCCTCACAAAGACAGCAGTCTCTGTGTGTGTGCTCGCTGCGGTGGAGGATCTGGTTTTTGGTCTTCAGATCAGATAGTTTTGTGTCGCAGCTTGTCACTGCTTGTCGGCCGCAGGAGGGAACAGTGTGAGTATTGAGCAGGAGCCTGTCAGGACACACTCAGGTTACATTCACCCGCACAGCCTCACAATGGACGGCACAGCGTCTCTTGAGGGCGAGAGCGTCCAAACGACGAGGGACAAACGAACCTCTCTGCTGCTGTGGGAAAACTGCAGCTGATTCAATTACCTCATTCATGCTTGCCTTCGATTGGCCGGCACGTTAATGAGCCGACTGTAACCATAGCAACAATTAACTGAAGGAAAATAAGTGAGCAACATGTTTGTTGTGATGCGATGAAGAAGAGAAGTAACCGAGGAAGAGGAGGAGGAGGAGGAGGATGCTCTGTCCCATTAGCCTGATGAGTAATGACTTTAGAACTGAGGGCGACAGAGTTCAGTGAACGCACCACCGGCTCTTTGCGCCGTTAGAGTAACCTGATCGCTCAGCTAACTGAGTTAGCCTGCACTTTGCTAATGGCGTTAAGGAAGACAAGAAGGGCGCAGCGAGGAGGAGCGCGCTCACGCCCTCCTGATGGCTTTCAGCTGGCAGAAAGTTCCTCCGCAGCTGCTCCTGCTGACCTCAAACTCAATCAGGGCGCCGCTCTGACGCTGCATTCAGGTCCTCGGGATTAATCAGTGAGTCAGCAGAGCAGAGCGCCCCCTGCTGGACGACTGAACATTCAGCGGCTCCAGAGTCAGACGTCCCAGATCGTAGTACTAACTGTATTTTGTACACATGATAATGACAATGAGGATGCAAAGGATTGTGGGAAACCTGCTCTTCAACAGCCATTGGATAGTTTGATGTCACATTCCAGCAAAATATAAAACCATTTTTACTTTGTGTGCACTTTGATTTTGGACTTGAACATGTTTTTCTGAGACTGAAACATTGAATGTTTTTCTTCGAGTGACGAAAGAAACATGAAACATGTTAAAGAGAATCATCTGAAGTCTGAAGGGAAACACTGCCGAGGGAGGGAGCGCTTCATTTCCCCACCAATTAGTCCTGAGCAGACAGGTCATTAGAGTGTGTGTGTGTGTGTGTGTGTGTGTGTGTGTGTCTCTGGAGCTCAGCAGTGTAACTGTTTGTCCCAGTTGACATGTTGTTTTTGTTGATGTGAAACTTGTGACGATTTGTGTCCTCCAACATTTGACACGTCAGTGCAGTGGCGACACAAAAAACAAAACTTATAACATACAAAAACACAGAAATCTGCAGGTCAGACAGGAAGTCTCCTCCATCAGTTGTGACACCGGCACCTGTCACTACCCGCTCGTCTACCCGGATCATGATCTATTACCCTTGTGCACATGCACGAGCTGCTGAATTTGTCCCAAAGATCCACAAACAGAACAATTTCACGGCAGGTGGCCTTTTTAACAGCTTTGCTGATGAAAAGTTAGACAATATTCGTATTGTAAGTACGAAAATAGAACAATTATCAGTGTCAAGAACCAAAAGCAAAAATAAGTCAGACTGCACAGACTGAACAGAACAGAATAAGACAGACTGAAATACATTTAGTCTGAGTGTAGTTTATATGTGGTACATAGAGTTTAAATAGTTCATTTTTGGTGCATTTGATAGAGATTTAGCATGCAAAAGGGTTCATGAGGGTTTATCGTTTATTAATGTATGGATTTCACACTTTACAAGTAGTGTAATTAAATTTGTTTATTTTAGTGGGGTGGAGGTGACTGGCAACTCGGACGATTTTATGTGATGATGTGGTGACAATTTCAGACTACTTATTCTTTGCCTCTTAAGTATCTTAAATGGGGATTTAAAAAAGATTACAGTGGCAATGCATTTTATTCACCAATGACTCCCCTCGGATGTACTGCTTTTCTAAATAAATAGAAAATATGGTATTCAACAAATCAGTGAAATATGAAAAATTCGATGAAAACCTTGGTTTCGGTAAGTATCTAGATGGATAAGGCTTCAAATGCTGTTCGACGCATGCGCGATCATTGGCGCATACATATTCACACCTACGGTCGAAAGCAGATCATGTGCCGGGTTTATTGGGTGCTGACGCCCCCTTTGGCGGTTTGCTGGTATTACAAAGGAAACTGATGCTCAGTTTGAACTTTTTTTTTTTTTAAATCAGACAGGAGTTCGAGTTAGTATTTGTGTGTGTAAAAAGGAAGTGACATCACCCCTTGTGACTCTCAGGTTCTTTCGGGGCGAGTATACGGTCGAGGTGTCGATCAACGACTACCTGGACATCTACTGTCCACACTACGAGGGGGTGGAGCCCGCTGAGCGCATGGAGCGCTACGTGCTGTTCATGGTGAACTACGACGGTTACACCACCTGCGACCACCGGCGGAAAGGTTTCAAGCGCTGGGAGTGCAACCGGCCGCAGAGCGCGAGCGGACCGCTCAAGTTCTCCGAGAAGTTCCAGCTCTTCACACCGTTCAGCCTCGGCTTCGAGTTCAGGCCGGGACACGAGTACTACTACATCTGTAAGTACTGCTACTGCATCTGTAAATAATACTATATCCCTAAGTACTACTACTACATTTGTAAGTACTGCATCTGTGCGTTCTGCTACTGCATTTGTGCTTACTACTCCTACATTTGGAAGTACTGCTACTGCATCTATAAGTACTACTAAATCTGTAAGTGTGTATGTGTATGACATCCTTCCAGGTAGTTTCAACGTCTGAGGTTCATGGTCACAGGAGCTGTAAAATGAGCTACTGCCCCCTGGTGGAAATACCCACTGGTTCATCTGCCACTGTAAATCGTTCCCAACCAATGGACTATTTCCTCTGTGTGTGTGTGTGTGGGGGGGTGTTTGGTTTGAACATAATTTGTCCTCAAACCTGGAAAACATTTTCCAAATTGACTCATTTGCGGTGAAAAGTTTCCAGCAGGGACGCAGCAGTTTGTTTTAAATGACACTTAATGACCTATAATGTAGTGTGTGTGTGTGTGTGTGTGTGTGTGTACGTGTGTGCATGTGCGCATGTCGTACACCATAAATCAAAAGCGTTGTTCTCTTCTTGCCTCGTGCAGATGAACACAGAACTTGAGTCCAGGTGCTTTCAGGTCAAAGGTCAACCACACACAAAGTCAACATGAGTCCTTTGTTGTTTCTTGAATGTTTTCAGTGCTCGTCTGCAAACGCAAATTTTGAAAGAAATTATTTAATCACAGACTGAACGTGTCTGTCTCTGTCCTTTCTGTGATCGTCTCTCTGTCCTCCCTGTGCTTGTCTGTCCGTCCTCTCTGTCCTTCTTTCTGTACTTGTCTCTCTGTCCTCTGCAGCGTCCCCTCATCCCAACCTGGCTGGGATCCCGTGTCTGAAGCTCAAGGTCTACGTCAAACCCACCAGTGAGTATTCTTCTTCCACTGCTGTGTGATGTCATCCAGGAGGGGGCGGGGTCAGGTCCCACCTGTGTGTTGACGGTTTTGTGTCTGTGTCCCTCAGACGACTCCGTGTACGAGTCTGCTGAACCCTTCCTGACAGACGACACCACCGGCGGTTGTGATGTCACTCTGCCCCACCTCTCCCTGCTGTCGGCCATGTTGCTCACCCTCCTCCTCCTCCTCCCTTCCTCATAGCAGCTCCTCTTCTTACTCCTTCTCCTCCTCCTCCTGTGAGAACAAACACCGGCCTGCGGCAGCTCACCAGCCCAGCTCCTTGTCCCCGATCTTTGACCTCCACCTGGTTCCTGCTCAGCCAATCACAGGAGACTGAGGTCACTGGTGGGCCGGGCCTGCAGCCTCCGGTGAAACAAGCGGATGAAAGTCGGACCATCGACTGCCATGTTTACCTTTCTCACAACCATGTCTTTCTCTGCCACGCCCTTAACGTGAGGACAGTTAGCACCACCTGCTGGCGACCTGCTGTTCGACTAGACCAGTCAGGTTTCTTCTTGACGTTTAACGTTTCTTAATATTTACTCCACGTTTACAAATGAGCAGCAATTACAGATTATGAGATGTCCAATATGTACGAGAACTCAAAAACAAAGAAACTTTATTCATTCGAATAATTTAATTTGTGTCATTTAGTTTACGACGTACTGCAGCACTTAGAGGTATTCAAACTGAGAACATCGGGACGACTGTCGGCTGAACTCGCAGCAGCTAACACTAACAGCTACAGTGACAAACAGCCCCTCTTGTTCTCTTCTTTCCTTCATCCTGATGTTCGTTTTTTCCGCCGCCGTCCAGGAGGATGATGCACTTAGGGCGCTGAGTTGCCATTTTGTCTTTGGAGTTTAGAGTATGAAGTGAAACAAAGGACCAGACGGAAGGTCGACTGGAAACATGGCGGTCGATGGCGTCCAGCTCATCGACAGAAAAACGTCAGCTAAGAGAAACTTCATCATCTTCATCCGGCGTTTATATCATCAATCACACACTTGAGCTGCTTCCAAAGTGACTGCGGCTGAGCGGACGGAGGTGCGTTCAAGCAGTCACCTGACAAAGAAACAAAACGATCATCAGAGAATCTGCAGCTTTGCCGTCGAGTCGCCGGCGAAAAAATCAGCTCCCAACTTCTGTGCTGTGAATCTGCCAAAGACCCTTCTTACTTTTCTTTGTGGATGCGTGGCAGCGTCATGCAGCTAGCAGCTCGGGGTCTTTCCAGTTCCGCCTGATTCTGTCACTATGAGTGGGGGGAGGGGACGGGGTCTATTGTGTGGATAAAAAATTAAAAGTGAATGTTTTGTGCAAAATGAAAGGAACCAATCAAAAATGGCCTTTTTCCTCCTGGTGCTGAATTTGTAGCAACAGCGACACCGTGTGGCCACAAAGAGAAAGCACATCTTTGTTCTCTTCATCGCTGTCCCGCGTTATCGCAGCGCCAATACAGACGGAGCCAGGATAAGCTGGGAAATGCAGTAAAACGGACTCACTCACTGTGATGGAGAATGGATGATGAACGACTGGACAAAAAAGATGAAACTAAATGTTTCCTCGTTTGCGTTCAAATGATTTGTTCCATTTACATCGTTTTAACGTGTTTAAAAGTCTGAGTTCATATGTGATATGAATCTTGTTTTTCTGTCACATTTCATCCTGGTTCGTCGTGTTCTGGTGACAGGTTCTGGTTCTTCTCTATGTGTGACGTCAGAAGAGAAACAGGAAAACGTGTTTCATGTCAGGTTTTCTACATCAAATGTCTGCGTATTCTATTCTTGGAAAAACAGCAAATGTGTTTTTGTATATTTTCTTATTGGATGCTTATGAAGTTGGATGCATTTATTTGATTGGCTGAAGGTCACGAGTGTCTTCAGGACTGAAACCTGCTGCATGAGCAAACAATAATAATCATTTATCAAAAAACGATTCCAGAGTGAGACCGTACGGAAGTTTCGACTGTTTCATACATTCACCAATAAAAAGAAACAATGTTCCACTGAAATGTTCTTTCCTTTGAACATTCACAGGATTTGGAGAACAAGTTGATAGCTGCTGTGTGTTCTGTGTGCATTCATGGGACTGTGGAGATAATCAATGTCTCCTCGTCGTGCACAGTCACATCGACACCTGCTGGTTTGCTCCCATCATTACAACCTGAGTCCTGTGTTTCTCTGCCGCCTGTCAGACTGAAATATGGGTCAATGAACTTAGGACGCCAATGAAAGTTAAAGCTTAAGTTGTTGAAAATTAGTGAAATATCGAAGCTGTAATTTAAATTGATGGTTAATTAAATTAAATGATGGCGTGTGTGCGTGTGTGTGCATCATTGTTGATTTGATCTTTATAAACTCTTTGATCTTACGACTTGACTTCCGGTTGAAAAGGTTTCTAATGTTTGTACTGAATCAGTTCAAACCAGCAAACTGATCTGGATCCTCATGTGAACTTAAAGGACCTGGAACAGGTTCTTGTCATGGATCTGATGGAGCGTCGTGACGGAGGAGGGGGCGTTTGTGTGTGTGTGTGTGTGTGTGTGTGTGTGTGTGTGGGCGGGAGAGGG
>CAAKHB010007822.1:0-10864 GCA_901007665.1 Aeoliscus strigatus
GGAAAGGTCAAATCTGACTAAGATCCATGTATATACTCATGAATATGAGGGAAAATGTGTTTGGAAGTGTATTCCTTGCAGTGCTCTAAAGTTATACAGTACTTGTCACTTTTGAGCTCAGCTCGCTCTGAAAAGTCCATTTTCTCAATTGCATTACACAGTGCTGTTATATGTGGATAAAAGTAATGGGAAAGGTCAAATCTGACTAAGATCCATGTATATACTCATGAATATGAGGGAAAATGTGTTTGGAAGTGTATTCCTTGCAGTGCCTTCAAGTTATACAGTACTTGTCACTTTTGAGCTCAGCTCGCTCTGAAAAGTCCATTTTCTCAATTGCATTACACAGTGCTGTTATATGTGGATAAAAGTAATGGGAAAGGTCAAATCTGACTAAGATCCATGTATATACTCATGAATATGAGGGAAAATGTGTTTGGAGTGTATTCCTTGCAGTGCTCTAAAGTTATACAGTACTTGTCACTTTTGAGCTCAGCTCGCTCTGAAAAGTCCATTTTCTCAATTGCATTACACAGTGCTGTTATATGTGGATAAAAGTAATGGGAAAGGTCAAATCTGACTAAGATCCATGTATATACTCATGAATATGAGGGAAAATGTGTTTGGAAGTGTATTCCTTGCAGTGCTCTAAAGTCATACTGTACTTGTCACTTTTGAGCTGAACTCGCTGTGAAAAGTCAATTTTCTCAATTGCAGTGCGCAGGAGAAATCTTCTCCCATAGAGGTATGGCCTGAAGTGATGGAGCCCGAGAACAACAGCCAGCAATTCCTGACGGGTGACACAATAGTTCCTCTCTGGTCGGTTGAGGGAGCGGCTATAGTAAGCGATAACCTGCTCCCCATTCTGTCCCTGCTGGGACAGGATGCCCTCAAGTCCCATATTGCTGGCATCAGTGTCCACAATGAATGGCCCTTCTGGGTCAGTCGATGTAATGGGCTGGCAATGGTGGCGAAGTCCCTGACAAACCGTCGATAGTAGGAGGCTAGGCCCAAAAAGCTCCTCAGTTGTCCAACATTGTAGGGAACAGGCCAGTCTCTCACGGTGGCCACCTTAGCAGGATCAGTGGACACTCCACTTGCCAGTAGCCACTGCGAAGATCAAAGGGGCTGAACCAGGAGGATCCCGCAATGTAATCAAGGGCATCATCAACACGGGGTAGTGGATAAGAGTCCATGACAGTAGTCAACACAGAACCGCCAATTGTCATCTTTCTTCTTGACCAGGACGGCTGGGGCTGTCCAAGGGCTATTGGAGGGTTCAATGATGCCTGCAGCTGCCATCTGTTTGATCTTTTGTTCAACTGCAGCCTGCTTGGCGAGAGGCAGGCAAAGGGGGTGGAGACGGATGGGGCGAGCATCAGCGGTGTTGATGTCATGTTGTACCAGGCTGGTCTGTGTACAATCCTCGTCCTTGGAAAGATGTCGGAAAATCGCTCCAGTAAATCCCGAAGCTTGCATCTCTGGTCCTTCTCCAGGCCCTCACAACTTCTCCGGTAAAGGTCATCAACAGCTTGCTTGGTTTCGACTGATAGCGCTTAGGGTGGCAGCGATGATGTAGTGATGATGACACAGAGGAGGCCCGAGTGTTTGTTTGTAAAGAGGAAGCAAGCCGCAGTCCCTTTTCACCATGGGGTATAGTGTGACAGCCTCAGAACCCAGATGAAGTGTAGTTCCATCAATGTCAACCACAGCCTCCCGCCAACAGATTCAGCCCGATGATGCAAGGCTCTTGTATGTTGGCCAGCCAAAACCTGTGATTAATTGCGTGGTTAGCAACAGCCACCTGGAGAGATCCTTCCCCCTGCATTGTGGTGCGTTCACCAGTGACTGTGGTTATACACAGCTTAGTGGGTCCCCAACCACATGGTCACAACCACATCTGTACCAGGTACTGTTCCAGGCCGAACCAGTGAAATGGTAGACCCCGTGTCCACTAGGGCTCTGCATGGAGTGCCATTCAGGGTACAATCCAGGTACAGTCCATTTGTCTGGCCCAGGCCACCCAGACGCCACTGTAACAAAGGCTGAATAGCTGGGCTTCATGGGGCTGGTGCTGGGGAGTGAAGTGCGATGTGACCTGGCTCTCCGCACCGATAACATCCTTCTGTAGGCTGCCAGGCCGTTCATCTGGCTCCCCGTTGTGGTCGTTGCAGGGGTGTAGTGGCAGCTTGGCGGATGATCCCTTCATCATCATTCCCCTCGTAGGCCACCTGCTGCCCTCCTCCACATGCTACACTATAGTAAACAGAGCTCTGGGTCTGATCTTCTATTCCCTAACCAACTACGGCGTGTGTCCGTTTACAAAGTCTGACTGACTAGATTTCCCTGACCCAGTATGTTATATTACAAAGTAGGAATTGTGCAGTTGTATGGGTCTTTTCCTCATTGGCTGTTCTGTGTGGTGATGATGATCTCTCAGGATGTATCCTCTGCTGATTGGCCGTCGCCATCAGACTCCTCATGGCATTCACTTCCTCAGTGTGAAAGCTTAAAGTTTGTTATGTTGAATTATTATTATTTTAATAATCCTGAGTGAAATACCATACACACTATACTTTTCACTTTTGAGCTTTTCTCAGTGTAAAAGCGATTGTTTGTTAATTGCACTACGCCGTTTAGTCAAATATGAATGAAATGCATTGAGACATAAATTCTGGTTCAGATCCATGTGTACACCCTTGAATATAATGTAAAATGTTTTTGGAAGTTATTCCTATCAATATTCTAATGTTACACTGTACTTCTCACTTTTGAGCTTTTCTCAGTGTACAAGTGATTATTTCTCAATTGCACTACACAGTGCAGTCAAATATGTTGCCATCCCCAATACCAAACATGCACTATTTATTTTAAAGAGAGTGGAATTATGTCTGGCTTTGGGACCTGAGATTCCCGGGATAATGGGGTTGGGCTTTTTGCAAATTGATATTGATCGAGTTTATTTTGCCTACAGTGGATGTTGCACATGCTTGCATGAGTATGTGTGTGTGTGTGTGTGTGTCAGCCCGCAAGCCTGTCAGTATCTCTAAGTATGTTGGGTAGGTAGACATTCTCAACCATTGTGCCAGCTCCAAAATAGGCAGCATTTCTCAAGGAAAACTTTCACTGAGAACAAGATGTTGACTAAAGTGAAGCTGGCTGAGGAAAGCTGGCAAAAACACAAAACAAAACAAAAAAACTGAGTGACCTCAAAGGAATGTTTGCATTGTGGTCTGCATTAAAATGTTAGTGTGAGATGTGTTTGCATCAGAGGTCACCCGTAAGCGGAGTAAGTGGAAGATGAACGAATGAACAAATACAAAAGTTTGAAATAACTCTAAATATGTCTTATATTTTAGATTCCTCAAAGTGACCACCTTTGCCTACTTGTTAGCGCTGCAAACCCTTAATGTTCTCTCAATGAGCTTCATGAGGTAGTCACCTGTTTTCACTTGTGCCTTGTCAAGATCAGTGGAATTTCTTGCCTTATTAATGTGTTGGGACTATATATATATATATATATATATATATATATATACATACATATATATATATATAATATACACGAAAAGTTCGGGGTCATTTGGCAATGTCCTCCTTCTTGAAATAAAATTTCCACCAACCATCACTCCTGTTTTAGTTAGCTAATCATGTTAAAAGGTGAATGGTGCAATTATGTTTGCACAGATGGAAACGGTTGATTAGGGAACATATACGGGTAAATCTGAAATCGTCTGGATGACCCCAAACTTTTGAACAGTAGTGTGTGTGTGTGTGTGTGTGTGTGTGTGTGTGTGTGCATGGTGATGTCAGCAGGTGGCAGTATAACATCACGAACTGACTTGATCACTGTAACCACGAGCATGCTTGCAGCTGCTTTTGTTCATTTGCTGTTGAGAACTAGCACCTTGGAAAACTACCAAAACCTTTGTGTTCATTTTTCCTTTGTTCCAGGATACTGTGCCACCCACTACCTGCAAGAGACACATGGCTTCTCTCCTCTGGAGGATGCATGGGCCTCAAGTTCTGCTACCTTATGCTGCAGAAGCAGAAGATTTCTGCCTGCATGCAATCACATGAAAACGAACACACGCACAGTTACACACCCACTCAGTAGCAAATGTCAGACAAGTCATTTGCTCATTTCCCCACACTGGCGACGTTAAAAGAGGCCCCGCAAAATGTGAAAAAATATAGGCAATCACTGGAGGACCTGCATGAGGAATTATGCCGTCAGTTTTGTGATTTTGGAAAAATTGACAGGGCACTTCAGCTTGTCCCTTCTCACAAGACCCGGAAACAGTGCCACAGGAGTTGCAGTTGGAACTGATTGATCTCCAATGACATGGTGTTAAAGGACAAGTTCAACTCCCTGAAATTTAATGAGTCTTATGCTTCATTATGTGCAGCCAAACTTCCAAACATCCAGAAGATGGCACAGAAAATGCTGGTGTTGTTTGGCTCTACATATGTGTGTGAACAGACTTTTAGTGTGATGAACAAAGCACCCCACAGATCCCAGATGAGTGATGAAGACTTCATAATTGTTCTGAGAATTGCCACAACAGGATTACCACCAGACTTTGATGCACTGGCTAAAATGGGTGATCAACAACGCTGTTCTCATTAAAAATTATGTTAATACTTTAATGCTTTTTTTCTGTTTATGTTTGATATGTACTGTTAACAAATGCAGTTTTTTATATGTATTGTTTCTTATGCTGACACGGCCCGTCTGTCAAATTTTAAAAGTCAATGTGGCCCCCAAGCCAAAAAGTTTGCCCAACCCTGGCTTAGGACTTCTGTTCAGTGCATACATCCAAAATCCAGCAGAAAACCAGTATCAGCGATTGAATCCTGCTCTGTCTCTCGCCTGTCTAAATGTAGTGGAACTATGTCATGGAAAAGCACCATGGATGGAGGGATCATTGGGACATGGGTCCAACCATCAATGCATACTTGTGGCTCGAGGTGCCTTATTGTGCAGCACAATTTGGCCAAAACCTTGCTGCAGACTTGCCACAGGACTTGTCGCTGCCACAAACTGTGCGAGCTCCTACTGCCCAGATGTGACCCTGTTGCAGCAAAGGCGCTAAGCAAATAGACACCTTGGTGGATGGACCCAATGTCCCTGTACTCCCTCCATCCATGATGCTTTTGCACGACACAGTTCCAGTAGATTTCTGTCACAGTCAAGCAAGAGAACAGAGACAAAAACTATGAACAAGTTTAATTCTTTGATATATTATTGCCCAGCAGACACTGAGGACAGTGACACGTTGTCCGGTCTCGTGTCGCAGTTTTGGGGGATTCCTCCAGCGTCCCCAGCATCTGAGCGCCTGGACCAACCGATAAATGTTTAAATATACATCCGAACTACATTAAATGATTTATTGTTTCAGTGACTGCTGTCTTTGGTATGAATGAATGCTATGAATTGGTATGAATGTATGAAACGGTACATCGATCTGGCACCCGAAAAGAAAACAGAGTCTGCTATCTGTGGCGAATGCAATAGTAAAAGAATTTGAAATTTGAATACAACGTACGATGGTATTCTTTTACTTCCATACAGGAGCAACTTAAAATGTTTACTTCCTTCTCCGAAGCCCTTTGCTGCATCCTCAGTAACATCCACAAACCTCCATTTGTCAACCTGATGACCCAAAAGTGAGTATAAAACAGGTTGAGCTTGAACTTTTGGTGGGAATGATATGGTTGGATGTGCACTTTGCATTTTCATGACAAAACTATTTTGTAGTCATCTGTATCATCATGAGTTGATAAGGTTTATCATAGGCAACTGGAGTTGCTTGTTTACATTTTGAAAAGGTTTGCCCTTTTCATCTCAAAGCCTTCTGTAGCCCTTTTGTCTGTTTGAATGTAGGTGTGAATGATGGAATGATGATGATAAAATCTTCAGACATTACATGCAAGTAAATGCCACAGTAAAGTCACCTCCAAGTCCCACTAGAAATGAACATTTGTTAACACTTCTTGGTATGGGGAGTTACTTCTGTTTCTCATTTATATTTCTCTTACTTCTCTACTTAAAGATGCAGTAAATCTGCAATGATGAAGAAACCATGGAACTCTTACGGAATCCTGTCATGGTGTAACACCTGCGTTGTGCGAATGCGGTAGTAGGAGGAACTTTAAGAGTGGAGGAATGTTTGCTTAAGGATTCAAAGAGACACATCAAGACTGTCTGTGTTTCAGTTTGCTTTTATAACCGAAGATGCCTTGGTCAAGTTTCATATGGCTTTCTGCTGCAATCCCAAATGACAGGAACCTTACAAAAACAGCCCGCCGACAGATTGTCATTATATTGGTGCTGCTCGTTTACCACTTATGGTTCCAGATTGACTTTGTATGTCCGTGCAACTCTGAGAGAAACCTCATTCAGTGCTACAGCTACATGGTGCTACCAGCTCTCATCATCATCAGCCTGATTCTGTGGAACGACAAGCAGAATGGAAGGATCTTCAGATTCGCCTGCTACCACTCATCAAGCCAAAGGGGGTCATACAAATGCAGTGGGAAGTTCTACCTTGAGTTTATCTTCAACTTTCTTGAGGCTACAACATCTGGATTCCTCTGGTGTGGGTCAGTGCTGGTTGATGGAGACTGGTATGTGTGCTGTGGGTCTGGGAATCTAGAACTGATGGCTGCAAAATGTTTGAAGGACAATGAAATGAATCCCACTGAGAAGACACAGATAATCCATCTTAAAGAACAATCGATGGTGAGTAAAGTTCATCATCAGTCTTAGACTTTGTAATCAACATAGGTTTCACAGTAACTCTTCTCGGCAGGTTTTTGGCTTAAGCTGCATATTGTTGACTGCCATCTGCTCCTTCATCTTGGTGCTGCCATGGAGGAGGTGGTGCTCCAGGAGAAACCTCTTCCTGGTTGAATTTCAAGAGCACATCCTGGAACAGACAGAAACAATATTGAGGCAGGAGATGGAAAAAGCTGCTGCTGACTATGTGAAAAGGTCTCTGGCCAGTCTGTCTTCCACCATTCCTTCAGCTTCAAAATCAAACAAAGTTCCTGAGCCAGACGGAAAAGTTGAGGACAGTGAAAAAATACTTTTAGATATAAATGTCAACTGGGAAGAAATAGCTTGTCTTTCTGATGTACTTATTGAAAATGTTTCCAAACAACAGTTCCTTAAATAAGACACAATATAATTTGTGCAGCTTTTCTAAAATAATGAAAGATGATAATATTGTTCATAACTTGTTTGATAGCACCTTTCACACTGTTCTTCACTCAATTGTAAATATATATGAGGACAGAAGACATGAGGACATTTATCCACTGCATGAAATCAATGTTATTTGATGTGTTGAGTTGTGTGTATTCTTCTATTCTTGTATTTTGTTGTTTTGGGCTTTTGTTTAAAAAAGGAAATGTATATATTTAGAAGTGTCTATTGAGTTTGCATAAGGTCATCTTTTTTCCAGCATTGAATACTTTTAGCTGTTCTTAACATCAGATAACAGGACCAGCAAGCAGAACGGCATGTTTGCCATTTTTGCAGGCCCCTATCTAAGTCTGAACAGGAAGTAGCAGTGGAAACTCTCAGGGACATGATAGTTGATGTCACAATGCAGTGATGGTTGCCACGCTTTCAGCTGCCCAGGTCACCCAAAGCGAAGTAGCTGTCCAAGTCAGACATGTCAATATAATAATAATAATAATAATAATAATAATAATAATAATATCAGTACAAGCTATAACCTCTTGCATGGTACTAATTGAGTGCAATGTGGACCTGTGTGAGTTGAAACTGATGAGCAAGGTGGAACTAACTGACACACTCACCTCACACGCGATTTGTCTCCAGTCTGGATGGCGACAAATTCTTTTCTGCTCCTTCAGATTGTTAGTAAACCAGACAGCACGTAACTATTTGTGTGATAGACACTTTATTGATGTCACAAGAGAAATTCACATTTCCAGCGGCACAACAGATCAAACAGATTACGACAGGAATCTCTGAGCAAAAACACTATCAAGCAGAACGCCATCAAACATTCTGAAATCAATATAGTGAACACAATCGATATGGTGAACATTATCAAATACAATGATAAAAGAGTAAGTAGAACAGGTCCAACTTCCACCAACAAGATCCATTGTCAGCTTCTGTTCTCGTATCGTTCCCCCCCCAGAGGTGTTGTAGAGCCTCATGACTTGGGGAGGAACGATCTCCTCAGTCTGTCAGTGAAACAGGACATTGACAGCAATCTCCCAGTGAAGCTGCTCCCGCTCCTGTTGATGTCTCTGTGCAGTGGATGATCTGTGTAAGCCATATTCATGCAATTTCATGTTCACAAAGTACTATGCTCACTCAGTGTTTTTCCTGTATGTGCCATTGGCTGTTGCTTTCCTGTTGCCTACAGCACGCATATTTATATGGGTCCTCTTACCTGGTTGGGTGTGCTTTTGACCCCAGAAGGGCATATGGTTCTTGACCGCTATAGAAGCTGCATGAGGTGTTTCGTTAATGGAAGATGCGGGTGTTGGATTTGTATTCACTATGAGGTGGACAATAAATGATTATATGGAGCACAGTTGAGACAAGCCGCAGATTCTTCCAGTAATACATCAGACGGTAAGCGGCCAGTCGTGTCAGCCAGGTCTCTCCTGGGAGTCACAGCATCAGCAGCTTAGTATCAGACTAAGCTTCAACAATCTGAATTGTCCATGATGGACAGGAGCCTGTTCAGCGTCTGACACTCTGTCACAGATGTCAGGCTGTCCAGCTCTGTGCCAACGACAGAGCCCACCTTCCTCACCAGTTTGTCCAGGCAAGAGGCGTCCTTCTTTTTCAGGCTGCCCCCAAAACACACTACTGCGACAGGATAGCACTCACTACCACAGACTGGTCGAAGGTCTGTAGCAGCTCCTTATTACAGCTTGAAGGACACCAGCCTTCAGAAGAAGTACAGACGGTTCTGTCCTTTCTTGCACAGAACATCTGTGTTGGCAGTCCAATCCACTTTGTCACCAGCTGCACTCCCAGGTATTTGTAGATGTGTGCCACCTTCGTCCAGGTTCTCCTGAAATCCATCACTGGTCAGGTAGTCCTTGATCCATTCCACCAGGTGTGAATCAACCCTCATCTTTGTCAGTCTGTCCCTGGGGAGCAGAGGCTGGATGATGTTGCAAACATTTTGGAGGAAGTGGATGTCAATCCACTGTGCCGGTCCACAATTTGCAATTGGCGATCAGTCATGCACCCTCCGATCACAAAAACCCTGGGAGCAGCATGATGTCCTGCAGAGCACATCACAAAAGTGAACTGGCTTCAAGCAAGCTGAAGGTCAAACAGAAAGAGATGGGGATTCCAGAGCACAAACTTCTCGAAGATACCAACACCTTTCACCAACAGCACCTTTCACATTGTTTGCTTGAACAGAGATGGCCACTGACTGTGACTGTTGGGTCACAGTGTTGCAAAGAGTGGGAAACAGTACCTTGACCTGAAAGCAGATCAGTGGGCCCTGCAAGAGGAACGAGCTAAAGCTCTTAAAGCCTTTGAATGTCACAGTCTACTTGAGTGGTATGCGCTCCATCCTCTGGTCAGAGGGTTTTTGAAGTCCACTCACAGCACCTTTGACTCAGCTCTTGTGCATGGCATTTCCGGCAGTAGCTTCAGAGAGGACCACTGCCCAGTGGATTCACAGTCACAAGTGATAACCCATGCACACAGGTCATCGCAGCTGCCTTAGACCCATGATTTAGGAAACTGAATTTTCTGACTCCAGAGGAGATTTTCAGTGTTCAAAATAAAGTCCAAGCTCTTGCCCTACAATCCATTCAAGGGGCTGTGAAGAAAATTGAGACTGGCCTTGCCTCTGCTGAGAGAACTTCAGATTGTGATTCGTTGTTGGGCTGTGATTCTTCAACAGACAGTGACACTGGGGCCAGGGAACTGGATGTTCTCAACCAGGCTATCACGGATGAGGTAAGGTTTATTTATTTGCACAATATTGCTTGTTAATTAGCATAATACTTATGGTACAGAAATTGTCATAATGCTTATTTTCATTTCTTGTCCCAGGGCAGGTGCTGATGTACAAGCCAAGTCATTCTTGTGCATTCCAACTACCTCTACCTCTACCTCTACCTCTCAATTGTCTATGTCTCTAAAAACCCAGATCCTCAACAAATCCATTTCAGTTATATCCACAGGATATAATCTCATGAAACGTGTACCATCTCCAATCTGCACCCTGTGCTCAGATGGACATGCAGCCTCATATGTACTGCAAGTGAAGCTTTTTTGGGTTGAGGTTTGTGCAACACTTTACATGGTACTGGATGTCACTGTACCATGTTCTCCCATTGTGTTACTTTTAAATGATATCACCTCACTAAGGCTGACATGTTGGGAAAGACGTATGTTCTTAACGGGCATTACAGCTGCTAAAAAGATGCTGGCTTTATGCTGGAAACCTCCACATTGGATTAACATAATTGACATAATAAATGGCAAGAATTCACTGTGCTGGAGCCGGCAATATTCTAGCATGGGAAACAATGGCAGATAAGATTAAAAATTGCTGTAAATATTAACAAAGAAAATGAATGTGAACTAATCAAAAAGTGCACAAACAACGAAAGAAAACAATATATAAACTGGGGACAACCCGTGCACCACTGGAGCAGCGGGCAACCATGGTTCAGCCCTAGATGAAGAGAGGAGAAGCGGCAGCCGTATTCAGCGGGTGGCGGCTAGCGATAAACCCTGCCCCAGGAAGGTGCCGTTGGCCAGTGGCTGTACTCTTGCAAGGAAGATAGGAAGCGACCACACCAGGCCCTGCATGAGTCCAACCATCCCGCCACACCC
>CAAKHB010007822.1:12346-57248 GCA_901007665.1 Aeoliscus strigatus
CATCACCCACACACACACACACACACACACTTAAAATAATCCTGTGACCTATACATCGGTTCCTCTTCCTGGCTTTATTCCAGCGTTGCCACTCTAAAGCAATAATAAACAAAATAATCCAAAATAATTCAGGGATGTACAATAACATGACAATTACACATTTATAAAGCTGATAATATGATAATAAGTCTTTTGTGGTTATTATTGCAAGCCTCAAGCCAACAGCATGAGAAATTGAGAGCAAGAGACAAGAGAGCTTACTGACCGATATGAAGCACCATTCAAAGTTCTTCAGTAGTGTAGAGACATGTGTATTCACTGTGGTGGACTTCTTCTGGACCATCACACCCATCTTCTTGGAGAAACCCTTTACTCGGATGGCCTTTGATCCCCTCTCCGGATTGATAGCAATCCGGAGAGAGGCCTGATTTGAGAATAGTCCGTGATCAGAGACCGAATGGAAAACTTCGTAGTTATAGGTAGTGTGGGTGTGCTAACATAAGGTGATGCAACTGATTAAGTGGTACTGATATCATGAGATATTCTGTGCAGTTTTGCAGCTCTTACCTCTGAATGAATTCCACAGTCTTGTTGATATTGAAGGTTGTATATACAGTAGATTGCAAACACTGCAGCCAGTCCCATCAAAAAAGATGGTGTGATGGCTTCACGTATTACATGACCCTCCAGAGTTCTGTTCCACCTGAAAATTCAAGTAATAGCAATATCAGAAACATCATTTACTTTATGTACACATAAAGTAAATATATAAAGTCTCAGAACAATAACCTGATATCTGATATATGAAACTATGAAAATGAAATGCTTACCAAGCAGTATCAGGCGCTGGCTTGCTGGAGGAGTTGTCGGCAGACACCTGTAAGACAAGACTTCCATATTATGAAAAAAAAATAAACAATTGTTAGAATACAATTGTTCACCTGCTGTAAAAACATAGATATGACATTCAATACTTAAATTGCATGGCAAGAAAGAGAATTTAAACCCAACCCTGTTAGCTTCTCTCCAAAGTCTGCCATGAGCAGCTGAACAATGCATAGTGCCATCTCTGTATGTTCACTATTGGAGAGGACATCTTTGACATCTTTTTTGTGGATTTGAAGTGTTCTATGATGGCTCTCCCTCATTCCTCCATACTGAGTTCCAAGCTACAAAGCACATTGATGCCTGAAAGCAACTTGAAACGGGCGCAGATAGGAAAAGAAAAGGCCATTTGCTTTTCATATCTTCAATGTCAGGTGGTGGAAGTGCTGTTGACAGAATGTGAGTTCCATTACATTTTTTACCTCTGCTCTTTCAGCTCCACCTGCACAGCCCTGTTTGTAAATTTCCTCCAGTCTTTGGCGATGCTGCTCCACTGTCTCAATAGTTTAATCTGGAGGGAGCTCTGGCTGAAATCTTGTAGATCTGTAACTGTCACTATTGACCCCTCTTGTTTGTGAAATCAGACACAGAGGCTCGGTAGCATGTGTAGCTTCCTGCACGAGTCAAGTTCTGTTTTCCCAATTTCATGGTCTTTTGGCGCCACCAAGTGGTATAAGTGTGTAACTGAGGGTAAGCGAGTTCTCGGGGAAAAAACATGCTGCGCCCCGAGCACAGCAGCTCCAGAAGCAGAGCTCTCGGTTGGGTCCCATCTATGTTGTCGTGATAATTTGTAGTTGTATTGTCGTAATTAGTTATTGAAGTGGAAGTGAACACAAATATAGTCATCTGAAACATTTAATACAGTTCTGTTAAGGTTGAACGGATTGGCGTCATACCTCCTCATTTCATCTGCAAGTACTCTGCCGTCGTTCCACTGGTTTTGCCATCTACAATAGCAGAATGTATTTCCTGTGGCATTCGTTCCCAAGGGACCTGGGATTTTTCTGATAATGTTTTCAGTACTTGAGATGTCAAAGGTCTGCTGCTTGAATTGCTGTTCCCTGTCTGGCTTGAGAATAAAGCAGTGGCACATGACACATTTGATGTTCCAGAATGAGATGGAGTGCGTGATGATGACGGGGAGGCAGAGACAGATGATAACAGATGACACTGTTGATGATGACAGATGACACTTGTAGCCAGGTAGTCTGAATGGCGAGAATGTGATCCGACATAATATTCGGTTTTCCCAATTTGATGGTCTCTTGGCGCCACCAACTGGTGTAAGTGTGTAACTGAGGGCAAGAGAGTTCTCGGATTTATAGAAGTGAATTTAGGATAAGATAGCACAGGTACTTTGAAAGAGCTGTTCTTTGGACTCGCGTGTTACTGTTCATCCCGGTGAGTTAGCTGTTAACCGAGGATTAGCATCGGCTAACTTCAGTGTACATCTAAACTTGATTTGTATTGATGTTGGAGTAACAAATAACCAGCTGGGATATGCTAACAACATGATGATCTTTCTGAATGTATATGTGTATGTGTGTTAAATGATGAATTTTATGAAACTGACGTGTAAGCTAGTGGAGGTTAAGCAACTAACTTGCGTCATTGTTACTGTTGTCTCTAAAGATGTTCTCGGCAAGAAGTTCATTGAATTGTGAGTGAATTGGTTAGGTCAAGTTCAAACGTAAATGTGAGTCGCATAATATTAATAGTGTTGTGATATTGCATGTTTTTATGTGACATTGATAAGGTAAACAGGAAAAGAAGAAAATAGAACAATGTGGACAATTAATGATTTTCTTGCTCATTTCTTTCTTTTTTTTTGTGGATGTGAATTGAGCTGCCTTGAGTTCTGAACTCCACTGCCTCCTGGTCCCATCTCTTCGTTCCTCTCCATCATCATCACTGGATCTTCGTCATCCCCTACACCTTCAGTCAATTTCCCCTTGCCCCCCATCCATCTCATCCATCCACCTTCCTTCCCTCATCTTCTGGAAAACCAAGGACAGACAACCGCACATACTGAGGGTGGTAGGACCTCCAGTGCACCCAGTAGACATTGGGATCTCAGAAAAAAGATCTTTCTTCTCAAATCTCAATTTTGGTTGGGTCTCAACTATGTTGTCATGATAACTTTGTAATTGTATTGTTGTAATTAGTTATTGAACTGGAAGTGAAGGGAAATATAGTAATCTGAAACTTTTATACAGTGCTGTTGAGGTTCAACTGCTCTGTTGTTGGTGTGGATCATTACTGGAAGGAAGGTGAGGGTTCAATGGAAGGCAGACAATTTGATAGGGAGTTTACTTAGGTCAAAGTCACATCTCAGAAGGAAGTTAATACCTTGTGACTCATTCAAAATATAATTTGTGAAACCACAGGCTGTTTTCATTCTTCAAAAGGGATCTTAATAGTGCCATGGATACAGCTATGTCAATAGCTATAGGACCTCCCCCTCATATCCTTTAATCAAAGTTCCTTTCCTTATGTAATGCGTTTTCCTATTCCAGATGTAATTAAACTTGGCCTGATTTATTGACTCAATTGCATTTTTCAAGAGTGACAGAGAATAGGCTGGGTAAATGATTCTGGACAGGCATTCCATTTTTGTGATGTCCCTTTGAGACCAGTGATTTACATTTATCTAAATTGTTACAAATGTTAAGATTATTCTCCTTAGTAATGTGTATGCCTATGTAGGTACCTAATCGTTGATTTTACAGGGATATTATGAATGGTTGTAGAAGGAGAATCATGGATCGGTAACACATCACATTTTTTAAGGTTTAATTTAAGACGCTTTACAAAAAAAAATAAAAAATCAATTGTCTGGATAACTTTAGGGATCTTTAAGATCTTCCCTTCTTGAGGATTATGGAAAAGGAGCTCCAGCAGGATGGATCCAACAGCTGGGTTGCCCCTCTGCCTTCCCATAGTCCACGTCAGTGTCTCCCTAATAACCATCAACAGGGAATCAATCGTCTTACTGCACTGACCATATGCTCAGGAAACACCAAGAGAGGAAGGATCATTTCATTGAGGTCATGAATAAACTCCTTGAGAATGGGCAAATAGCCCCACCCTTACATAGAGATATTCAGATTATTTATACAGTTCTTTATGCAATTTAAAACTCCATGACATTTATAATGCGAAAGGGCAGCATGCTTTATTTAGGCCTAAAACAAATTTTTAAGGCAAATTCATACAGCAGAACAGCAGGATAAGTCTAACAGCATTACAATGACATTTATAATGTGAGTCAACATCCGAAACACTCACAAAGTGTATGCCCAGTAATGTAAGACCACTTTTGTGGACTGTTTGAAATGAAATGCAATGTATTGTTTCAAGACATTTTCCCAGACATTAAAAGAGCTTGAGTTTAAAAGTCATGTCTGTGTGTATCATTTGATGAAATCGTCCACTAAAATAAATGGTGCTTTTGGGGTAAATATTGTTATTAATTAATAATTAATTGAGTTTAATTACAGACATTGTAATTAATTGATTAATTAATTCAATTAATTCATTGTATCAAGTCCCATGTAGGTGTGTGTGTATATACGTATACATGTATATATATACACATACTGTATATACATACATGTATATATATATGCATATACAGTAGTATATGCATATATACACACACACACACATTTGTGCAACTCACACCACCGCTTTACACTCATTTACTTGTGTTCTTGTTCTTTGTCACAGATTCAGGATTTTTATTTGGCAGAGAGGAGGGGGAGGAGAAGGCGCAAGAGGGAGCGATAGATAGGAGGAGCTAGAGAGAAGGAGAGGAGGAGCAGCGGAGAAGAGATCCGCCTCATCCAGCCACCGATCAGCTGTGGTGATGTAATGTCGCCAGGCCCTGACTAATGGCTGTGTGCGCCAGGCTCTGTGGAGTAGGGCAGTCGCGGAGGTGCCGAAGGCGACAGCGGCAGAACCCGGAGGACCAGGCCAGCGATTCCGACATGGATGAGGAGGAAGAAGAGCGGATTGTGGGCCAGGGTCAAGGGGAAGCGGGCGGCGGAGGCCCGAAGAACGACATCGTCACCGCAGGGCCGAGCGGCTCTGTGTTCGGTATGAACGGCCGCGGCACCGGCTCGGGGCTTTCGCACCTGCAGTCCCTGTCGGATTTACCCCCGGAGCTCCTCGTGGAAATACTGTCATTGCTTCCTGGTACGACTCTGCCCCACGTCGCCCTCGTGTGCAAGAAATTCAGACAAATCCTCAACATGGAGACGATCTGGAGGAGGCGGTGCACGGAAGGTAAATACAGTGGTCCTGGGAACGCTAACGTCCATGCTATCAGTTTATGTTTTAGCAGCAGGAACGGGAACCCTGTTTGTGTGTGTGTGTGTGTGTGTGTGTGTGTGTGTGTGCGCGCGCGCGCGTGTGTGTGTATGTGTGTGCGCGCGCGCGTGTGTGAGAGAGAGCTATAGAGGGAGAGAGTTTTCTCCCTTAAATACACGTATTGATCTGTTGAAGGTGAAGTAAACGGTTCAACCCGCTACTGCTGCTCAGACCTCAATGTTCAGTTTCAAACTATGATCGGTTTCAGGCAAACTCTGCTGTGACGTCATCGTCCTGAGCAACAAGATCAAAAATCCTCCTCAGCTGCTGCTTCCTCGAACAAAATCTTAAATACAGCCACTGCTGGTGCTATTCATCGCGATTGTAACGTAACAAGTAGTTGAAGTGTTCTTCCTGATTTGGCGGTTGCTATGGAGACAGAACAGATGTGTGATTGCTCAGTTAGAGCTGCTCACCTACTTATCGTGCCCATGATGTCTCCTCCTCAAACGTCCCTGATGTGTTTCTGTCTGCAGAGTTCGGTTTGACCGATGATCTGAGGAAGGTGGAAGTGGGAGGAGTTTCGAGCAGGGACCTGTACATCAAACGTGAGTTTAACAGCTTAATGTCACCAGTGTTCTGTTCTGATAATGATTATGATAATGATTGTTTCTTACTGTTTACAGGTTAGTTCTTAATTGAATGCAGACATCTTCACCCACACACATCTTTCAATCAGTCTTGAAAACAAATGCAGTTGAATGCAGTTTCTCTTCTGTATGTTTATATATTGTTTTTGTTCATTATGGGCAGAAACATCTAAAGGCACATTCAGCTGCAGGTGGTGCGAAGTGTTCATCACAGTTGTAGACTCAAACACAGCTAATCTTTTTCCTACATGAGTAGTACTGGATGTGATTGGTGCGGTGGGAGCAGATTGGTCCAGTCAGTTGTTTCCAGATGTTTTTCTGTTGTGTTGCAGTGCTTCATCCCTACAGACACGTTCTGGGCCTGTGGCAGCCGGACATCGGCCCATACGGTGGATTGCTCAACGTGGTGGTAAGTACAAACCATCAGCAGACATTTGCATTCTAAGGAGATAAGCTTGTATGTATTTATTCTCCTTTTTTACTGCCGATGTGAAGTACAATAATGCGCATAAATGCAGTCGTGGTCAGAAGTTTACATACAGTACATGCTCCTATACTAAATCTCATGCTAAGTTCAAGTTACACACTTGAATTATGAATAAACCAGCATCCAGGAATCCCTAGTGTCAATGCTTTTGGGAAATAAAAAGAAAAGGCACAAATCCTCAGAATTTGAGATTTACTGAAATACATACACCTGGGCTTAGTACTTGGTAGCATTCCCATTTACTTTTATAACTTCATCAAGTTGCTTCGAATAGCCATCAGTGAGCTTCTCACAGTAATCCTTTGGAATATTTGGCCTCTCTTCCTGTCAGATTTGGTACAACTCAGTCAGATTTGTCGGTCTTCTCTTACGGACTCGTTTCTTCAGTTCACACCGTCTCTTCTCGATCAGATTGAGGTCTGGGCTTTGTGAAGGCCACTCCAGTACTTTCACCTTGTTGTGCTGAAACTTTTTTGAAACTAATTTTGCTGTATTTTGAGGATCACTGTCCTTTAAAAGATCCAATTTTGACCAAGCTGCAGAGATTTGCTTGACTTTTTGAGGTTTCCTTGCAATATTTCCAAGTACTGCTCTTTTCTTATGATTCCATTGATCTTCTGGAGTTCACCAGTTCCTGACGCTGCAAAGCAACCCCACAACATGAGACTTCCTCCACCAAGCTTGACCGTCAGGATGGTATTGTTGGGATTAAAGGCTTGACCCTTTCGCCGGGAAACGTATTGCTGGTCGTTATGCCCAAAGAGTTCAGTTTACGTCTCGTACGACCACATCAATCTCTTCCAGAAGGCTTGATCCTTATCCTGGTGCTCTTTCACAAACATTTGCTGAGCATTTCCGTGTCTCTCTCTGAGTAATGGCTTCTTTCTGGCCCAGTACCCTCACAGCCCGTGTCGATGGAGAACTCACTTGACCATGGACACTCAGACATTTGTACCTGAGGCAGCCAATTCATTGCAGAAGGCTTTCTTGGTGGTCTTGGGGGTAATTTTCACCTTTCTGACTAAAAGCTTTTCATCTCTGTATTTTAATTTCCATTTCCTTCTAGACCGTGGCATTACGTCTCTTCCGCCAAGGTTCTTATATTTATGGACAATTGTCTAAACAGATGTCCTTGGTACATCAAGCTGGCTTGAAATTGTCCCAAGAGACGAGCCTGACTTATGCAAGGCAACAGTTCACTCTCTGATCTCATGGCTGTATTCTTTGGACTTCCCCATTACAAGTCTCAAGTAGAAATGCAGTGCAGCTTTAAAGTCAAGCTTTTATAAGAATAATAATTTGTACACCTTGGCTTCTACACCACGTGAATGACCACCAGACTAAAGGGATGATTCCATGAATGATTGCAGAACCTGATTTCAACTAATTTACTGTTAATTAGCCCAGACAACTGGGTGTATGTAAACTTAAGAAACACGAGATTCTGAGGTCATTTGGGGAAATCAACTAAATATCTATCTGATGTAAAAAAATCTGATCTGCCCCATTGGCAGAATGATGAAGACACTATTATTGAATAACCACATATATGTCTTCATTCAAATTGGGTTAAAGCTGTCTTGAATAGTTTTTGCTTCAGTGTATGTAAACAGACCACGACTGTACATGATGCACCCGCAGCTTCACCAGGGGACGTCATATAATCGTACAGTTTTTCTTAGAAGGATGAATCAGCTCTGCAAATCCAGTGACGGTTTCTAGTTGAGTGCTGGTAAATTTGAAAGGTACTGTCATTGAAAGTACTGTGCATCCAGGTGGATGGGCTGTTCATCATTGGCTGGATGTATTTACCACCACATGACCCTCGTGTAGAGGATCCAATGAGGAGGCGCCCACTCTTCCGCATCCATCTGTGGGAGAGCAAAAAGGCCACGGTGGAATGTATGTATGGACACAAGGGTCCCCACAAAGGAGACATACAGGTGATTTCACCCTACCCACACACACACGCACACACACACACACAGTGATTGAAGCCTATGTGAAATGTTTTTGTCTTCAGACTGTGAAGAGAGATGAATTCTCAACAAAATGTAACCAGACAAATCACCACCGGATGCCAGGAGGTCGACAGGAAGTCAGTCATCATCTGTTTGGGTTGTTGAAGGTCATGACCTTTGACTTGGTTGTTAAGTTTGTGTGTGTGGGTGTGCAGGAGTTCAGAACGTGGCTGGAGGAGGAATGGGGCCGAACACTGGAGGAAATTTTCCATGAACACATGCAGGAGCTGATCCTGATGAAGTTCATTTACACAAGTCAATATGAGTACGAGGCTCTGAAGCACACATGCACACATACACACACGCACAAATTCAACCTGACCCGTGCCACTTTCTTTTGGCAGTAACTGTTTAACGTACCGGCGGATCTACCTGCCTCCTTCACTGCCGTCGGACCTGATGCGACCAGGTCTGTTTAAAGGAACGTACGGGAGCCACGGCTTGGAGATCGTCATGCTCAGTTTCCACGGAGTGTCTGCCAGAGCCACCAAACTCACTGTACGACACTCTTCCCTTTGTCCCTTTACCGACCAATGAGTTAATCATTATCCAATTTGCCTTTTGAACTGATTACGGATCTGTGAACTCAGACGTCCTCTGTCCTCCAGGACATACTCTCGTCCACAACAACAAATCAAGCCATCAAGTCTTTGACCAAGTCACATCAGCAACAACCTGACCAGTTCCAGTCTGTTAGTCTCTTTGTGTCTCTGTGCAGGGAGACCCCAACGTCCCTGCTGGACAACTGACTCTGGACGTGGACCTGAGTCGTCAGGTGGTTCTTCCAGACCTGGAGGGGCAAAGAAACATCGAAGAGCTGTCTCGGCTGGTCTTGGGGGTTCATGAAGAGGTTCAGAGGGAGATGAGAGAACAGACCAGAGACACTTCTGCCCCAGAGAGGGACTCAGCAGAGGGCTCTGGATCTGTTGCTGATGCTGTTGCTGTTGCGGGTTCTGGTGCTGATGTTGGAGCAGAGGGTTTGGATGTGGACCAGGATTGTTCAGGCAGCTTCCAACCGGGTCCCAGCAGTCCCGGCGCTCTTCCTGACGCACAGCCTTTCATCCTGCCTCTGGGTGTGATGGCGCGGAACGAGGATTATCCTCGCACCTGTAGACAGAGGTGACGACTGAAACTCACATACAACAAACCCGCTTAGAGGCTTTTACACATAACACATACACGCACTCACACTAAAAGGAATGCTGCTGACGTGGGGCCAATGGATTCAGAATCATTTAAATCTTAAGTTCAGGTTCCGTCAAAGCATGAGTAAATGTCTAATGGCGGATGGACGTGAAAACGTAATCACACGTTGACTGATGGGTTGTGTTCTGCATTGCAGCTTTTACGGGACGGGTCTAATCGCTGGACACGGCTTTACCAGTCCCGAGCGCACGCCAGGGCTCTTTGTGCTGTTTGATGAGGACCGCTTCGGTTTCATCTGGTTGGAGCTTAAGTCTTTCAGTCTGTACAGTCGCCTTACGGACCGCCTGGCCCACGCTCACGCCCCAAACATGGAGCGCTTTGAGGCCATGCTGCGGAACATGCAGTCCTGGACGTCCTGATGCATTGAGCAAGTTTCCTCGAACACACCGGAATCAAATAACTGTTCCATTAGCTTTTTTCTCCTCATCCTCCACAATAATGACTTTTTATTTCATCACCTCCCTTTTAGATATATTTATTTATTCCCTGCAGAAAAAATAACTGATGGATGAAACTGTATGTGCCTGATCAATCCATGACTGTACTTGATGGTGTGAAGAAGTCAAACATTTAATATTCTACTCAATAGTATTAACTGATTCCAGTGCCCACAATATTTAACTGCATGTGTCATTATTTGGATTGAACTGCACTGAAATGATTATTTTCTATGAAGCAGCTTTGCTTTTTAAACCATCACTCTACAGACATAAGGAAAAAAACAGCATCTCAGGAGTGCTTTGTTTGAAAGATGCTTTTTATTAATTGTCCAAGAAGATACGTTGAGTTTCACGACTGCAGTTTTCTAATAAATGAGGATGTGCAGTCTTATGTTTTGTTGTAGCAGCATCAAGAAGCTTGAACAGACTTCTGAGAAAAGTTTGTCAGGGATGTGCTTCGGTACATGTACATGTGCCGTGTGTACTTGGATGTACGAGTACACACAACGTATGATTACGTACGGTACATGTACATTTCGAGTATGCACGGTACACGTACCAGAACACATGGCACATGTACAAGAAAATGTACTCAGTATCTCAAAAGTTCAGTTCTCACACATCACTGTAACAACATATGATGGTAGAGAGTTCTGCAAAACGACATCATCATGATCCGTGTCAGTGTCTGAAATCACATGGGGCTTTTACTCCTGAAGAGAGCAGGCTGAACATCTGAGTGTTTTATGTATCTTGTTGATGCCCGGCAGCTTTCCACCTCCAAGTGCACTTTTCTGGGCAGTTAATTAAACCATCAGCACCGGCCAGTGTGTCTGTGTCCGACAACAGCTTTAAGTTTATTTGCAAAAAAATGTCTGCTAAGACATCATCACCTTCTTTTGGTTCAGTTTCATTTGTGCCTCTGAATTTTGGTACGTTGTTTTTTGTCCATCTACCCTCTGCAAACTTGGTAAACAACAGATTACAGATGTGATTTAAGAAGTTTTGTCCGGCTTTCAGTAGCATAAGCCTGATTTTGTGAAAACTGGATTAAGTTTGACTTATTTTACTGAAACTTCAGGGAGCTTTTCAGCTTGAGCGCTTCTTCTTCTTCAGTAATAAAGAAAAGTCTCTTGAGTTGCTTCCCATTGTTTCAATGAAGCATCTTCTTACCTTTCAGCTGCATGTAGAAATAACAGCCTATCTTCCCTCTGTCTCCCCCCATATGTTCTACTGCTGTCCTGCTTACACTCTGCTTGAAATGATCAAATGATAAAAACTGCCACCCACTTAAAAATTGTGTTTATAGCCTGTTTGAATCCACATGAACAAACAATAGGAGCTAAACTTTCCTTTCAAATACACACTGTGTATGAACTTGCACATTTGCATTTTATCCCTCAACATAGTAATTCCCGTGCAGGGTCATTGGAATGTGCAGCTCATGCTTCATTTCTCTTTCTAATGCATGTGACAGATTCTTTACACCGGCCCAATAAAAAGTTTCCTTCTGTTATTTCACTCTTCTCAACGAACAGATGTCAGATGTCTAATTTCTACGAAGTCCTGATCAAACTATTGGATGTACGATTTGCTGAGCGTCGACTGAATGAACAAGATGTGAGAGAAAAGTCGTTTACAGCTCTTCATGCTCCATGTTCTCCTGATGTTGTCGGATCTTCTCTGCGAGTGTCTGTGTCAGGAATAGAAACCGATCCTTCTTCAGGTGATGACCCATTACCTGCTGCTTACTAATTGCCAGATAAGCTTCCTCTGCTCCGTACTTTGGCCAGTGGATGAGGCCATCACCGTTAGGAGACCTAGATATGTGCGTGCATACACATATTAGAAACCAGTCACCATTGTGCTGTGTGTTTCAGGGATGATTCTCACCCTGTGCGAGCGAAATTCCCCCAATAGCTCATCATGGTTCTGCTTAACTCTTCCTCTTCTTCTGAACATGCATCTGGAATCAGTGTGGTGAGACATGTTACGTTGTGGAAAAAACGCAGATGAAGATGAACATCTGAAATACATTGTTCTCACCAGATAATGTGACATGGGCGGTTGTAAAGCAAAGTCCTAATATTGTAAATATTTCGTCTCCGTGGTCACATCTAACAAAGCTTGGCCTTCTTTTCGCTAAAAAGCTTGGAGCGTGCTGGTACTCGTACAAGTACACGGCCGCACCGGCATCTGCCGACCAAAACAGGACGTTACATTTATGATAGAGGGGAGAGGCGAGATGTTGAACAAACTGTAAGAAATAGTCTACCTCTATGAGCGTTTGCAGTCTTGATGGCTGGAATGGTAAAGAGCCAATCTCCAAGCACCTCTGTGAATCCATCTCTGTTTTTCAAACGATCCTCTCCAGCTCCAATGTATTCCTCCAGTATCAGATCTCTGGTCATGGTGTGTTGAGGCTGAAGGAAAGCAGTCACATCGTCCATAAAAGCTACGTAAAAACACAACTACAATGAAGTCTTACGTCAGGGAAGAACATAGACAGATTGTTCACAACGTCCTCCCGATCCATTCCCTCAGTCCAATTTGAAGCAACCAAGAACTGGGTGAAGAAACAGAGGGAGTTTCAAACATTCACAAAGAGATAAGATGTCTGAATGTGAGAGAACAATCAACTTACACTTGGAAGTAACCACCCCCCCTCATCATTATTGACGCCCGTCATGAATGGAACAGTGATAAGATCCTGTTTGTGGAAGAGTTCATCCACTGCTTTGGTCAGAAAGTGTCCGTCAACATTTATAGGATACCTCAGCATCAGGTCCTTTGGAGAAAAACAGTTAAGATGGAGTACGTGAAGATTAGACCAGAGTTACATGATCACAATCAATGGTTTGACTAATACACACACAGTAGTTTTAAGATAGCTTTGATAAGCAGGTCTCGTTAATGAATCACAGATCATTTACAACAAACCAGGTGTATTTTAAAAACAAACATTGCTTCAAGCTTTGTGTGTGTGTGTGTGTGTGTGTGTGTGTGTGTGTGTGTGTGTGTGTATATACAGTTACAGGTAATGTGAAAAAATGTGAAATATGCAAATACTCTGGTTATTTGCATATTACCAGTCTTTTCACATTACCTGTAAAACACACACACACACACACACATTTTTAAATTGTTTTCTCACCAGTCCAATAGTCACAACAGTGTCTAAAGGCATGTTCCTCAGACATTCAGACGTTTTCTCATTTCCTTCAAAGCTGCATCCAGAGATGTTTGCAACAGTCTGAGGTGAGATAAGAGTTAGAGGAATGCAAGCGGTCATATTCCTTGTATTACACAGCAAACACAACAAGATACCTGCATTGCAGGTAATGGATCATTCACCACCAGTATGTCCATTGCTGCGGTGCCACTCTCAGCAATTGCTCGGTGGAACAGACCATCACTCAGCGAAGAGAGAAGCTGAACCAGAAACATGCTTGTGAACGGAACCAAGTGCAATAACTTGTTGTGTGACAGATCCTCACCAGCAGCGACACGCTGACTCCACCAGCTGATTCCCCAAACACAGTGACTGACGATGGGTCTCCTCCGAAGCTATAAATGTGTTTCTGGATCCATGTTAGCGATTGGACCTGGTCCAGCAGACCAAAGTTTCCTGACATGTGCTCATCTCCGGTGCTGGATTGGACACACAGACTCTGTTTGATTGAAGCAGCAGCTTGTGCACTTTGGTCTTCAACATGCTTTCAACACTCAGTGTTGTCACCTGAGGAAGCCCAGAAGTCCCAAGCGATACTGGATCACAACCACAACCACATGCTGGTAAGCTGACAGGGCGGATCCATCATACACTGACGCCGACCCAGACACAAATCCCCCACCGTGGATCCAGACCATCACCTACCGAGAAACACCTTGAATTCATTGAGCTCATCATAAAACACAAGATAAATCTAATGAAAGGGGTGAAGGTTTGTTTGGACATTCTTAAGTAGAGCATTCCAAAATTTTCCAGATGTCAAGAACTGGTTCTTACTGGGAGTTTGGCCTCAGGAGCTCGACCTGCCGGTGTATAAATATTGAGATAAAGACAGTCTTCTGAAATGTCTGGGATATTGGCCACAATGCCAGCGAGTCTCTCAAGAAGGTCTATTAGAGACTGCCTTGGCTGAACACACCTGGACAATAAAACAGATGTATTTAAGGTCCATTTTCAAACACTATATATACTGTAGATATGTGGTTTAAATAAGGCCATGTGTGCTTGGTGACACAGCAGCGACAGTGAAGATTGCGATGATTCATCTTTAGTTTGATGGTTTTCTGTCATTAAAACCACTGACACACGCACTCACACACTCACACACACACAGAGGTGACTTACAAAGGGGGCTGTTTGCTGGCATCTCTCATCCCGCCCCATCCATCCACAGGCTGTGGCGCACGCAGTCTCAGTGCCGGACCGACAGGGGGTTTGGCGAACGGGACACCCAGGAAGGCGTGGACACCAGGCTCGATCCCCTTCACGCTCACATACTCACCTTTCAGGCTGCCAAGCTCTGTGTGGACTACGGGTGCTGTCAGATGACAGGTGACATTAAAACAATTAAAATGTTAAAACGGTCTGACAATGATGTGATTGACTTTCAGTATTAGATAGAAGGATACTTATAAAGATACTTATTGATCTCCATGAGAAATTCACATTATTCTGAATTATACTGATTATACTGAATTGACTCAGCAAGGTGTGTTTGTCAGAAACGTGTCGTCTCACCTCTCCATCACATGTTTGAACTGATACTGAAATGTCAAATACTGACAAAGAGAGCACATTATCAGATACAGCACACGACACACAGTCATTCCATCTGGCAAACGCTACAGGAGCTCCACTGCCAGCACAACAAGACCGAGAAACAGCTTCTATCCACAGGAATAAGGATGCTATTGTACAAAATTTTCAAGACCCAGTGTTTGCTGTGGTGGTGGTGGTGGTTTAATGATAATCTGTAAACGGTGAGCCTTCTGACACAGAGCAGGTCTGATACAGGAAACTGACCAAGAGCCCAGGGCAGAGCGACAATTATACAGTGGGTACAGCGTGTGGGTGTGATCAGACAGAATGGACAAAGCAGAAGGCAGGAAAAGACATCTGCATTATAATTCCAGAGACACACTCAGTAGGGGGTAGGAAGCAGGTAGAGCCATGGAGGTAAGCAGTGACGTGCGGTCAGGGGAGGCATGACAAAAAAAAGAAAAAAGAAAGTGAACATGAATAAATATTAATATATTAAAAAAGTGCATTTGCAGTATGACTACACATTTCTGACATTTTATTAAATGGGTTGCATGCCGCGTGCCCGTCTCTGTACCTCAATATATCGCCAGTATGAACTACAGAAATATTCGTTAATTAATATTAATGCATTTTACGTATGTGTGAGAGAACTATTCCTGCTCATCGCACAATGAAGTGCAGGGAAAAGTCAACAGGTGAGGCAGGCAGTACTCTGCCTCAACTCAAGGGGGCGTACGCAAGGTTTCTTGCTGCAGTGCTCTGTTGCTGGCTCAGTTGAAGCCAGCATAAATTTTTGGCCTTAAAGAATTATTCTTTTTTCTTATCATTTTGATAAGGCAAATTTTATTAAAATTTATTAAAGCATCAGAATTTAAAGTTTGAAAAATAACTGTAGGTCAAAATTAGATTTGTACTGCTCACATCTCTGTACTTCGTTTACAGTATATATGAATTGCCTAAAATGAATTGCTCTATCCATAGCTATAAAAGTAAATTCTTTGTAGGACAAATATGTTGTCGTGTATATGTTTGTGAGTGTAATTGAGAGGAATGCTGATGGGATATGAACCATTATCAGTAGTTGTATGCTGTTGGATGAAGAGTGAAATAAGATGCTTTTTTTCAGTTCTTACAATCGTAAATATGACTCCTGAGGAGTCAGTGCCTCACCAGCCATGAACCTCACCGCACGTCAAGGTAGACATTTGGTCCCAGGTGAACAAAGGACAGCACCAGATTAGAACACCTACAGTATGTGTCAATAGACGGTGTAGAGGAAGGGACAGGAGAATGTCTGGGTAAATTCCTTGATCAAAAGGCTCTGATTAACATCAAGACAAAACAAGGAATGAAGTGATCAGCATGTCTGTCTTATACATGGAAGAAAGTAATTTTTCTTCCACAACGTATAATCTGGAGCTGCGAACTACACTGTGGAATATCTCTGCAACTTACATATACTTGATCACTACACTGTACATTACCTCTACAATCTGTAAATACTCGAAAATTCATATCTAATATTCATATTTAATATGAATATTAAATGTCTACATCTTTGCACATTATATTTTCACAATCATTTTTGCAGTGGTGAACACGCCTATTCTTCTGTACATTGCCTTTTTATATTTAACAATTGTTTTGTCTATGTGGAGGGAATCTAGCAAAGGAAGAATTGCTCATGCAATCGCACCATGTTCTTGCTGTGCACATGACAAACATCTTGAATCTTGAAAAGTAACTTTCACTGCATATATATGTATTTATGTATATATATGGAGTGTTACAGTCCAAAAAGATTGTTTTCTAGGTAGCAATGAATAATAGACCTGCTGGGGTTGGGAGGGGCTCTCACCTTTGGACACCGTTACCACGTAACAGTACATGTAAAAGGTGACGTGGGTTTCAGTTCGCAGAGTTCAATATAAAAGGTGAAAGCGAATCATGGAAAGAAAGGCCACTCACCTGTGTCTGCAGCTGCACACACCAAGAAAACGAGCAGCAACAAGACGCTTCCGTCCGAATTGAACTTCATGTTGGGTTGTTCTGTGAGAACCAGTTTTGAATCGAACTAACAAAGACTGAGCTCAGACTGAACAAGTGAGACTTCGACCCGTGCGGACAGCAGCTTCTGGGAAATCTGAATACATTTCACACCTCAAGGGAATTTGATCAGCGAATATAGGCCCCGCCCCCTTAAATAATGAATTTCTGGTAAAGTGACCTAATTCATGTTTTATATGTATACTTGTATTTGTCCATAACAAACCAATACGCAATGAGTGAAACAGAATATTTGGATCTTGTACAAAGAAAGAACAGAACGTGTGAATGAGTGAAAAGTCAATAATAAGTGAATAATTTAAACAATTATAAAGGTCTCAATTGTTACATTTTTCCTTTTGCTTTTAACTCATAATAACCCATGGTGACACAGGCAGACATACTGTATATACAGTACATAGACGACCCATCGACTGACGCTGCCTATTGGACCTGACGTCCTGCCACCTTTCTCCACTGAGACGGCAGTGCGTGCGTGAGGCACGACCGGTGAACTTTCAGAGGTCGGAGGTGATGGTACTGGAGCCAGATTCAGGGTAAAAGGAATTATTATGGTCATTAGCTGTATTTTATTAATGGCCACTGGGTGTCGCTGTCTCACCAAGAGAGGTATTTTAGTTGCAGAGGCTGAACTAGATACAAAAAGAACTATTTACGGCAGGCGGCCTTTTCTAACAGCTGTATTTTTCAAAAGTCAGAGCATGTAGTGTAATTATCAGTGTAAAGAATAAAATTCATATATAAGTATAAATATATAAGGACACAGGGAAATACATTTAGCTAAGAACAGTTTATATTAAATGAGTGTTTATATACACAAATGTAGAGGGTTTTTTTTAATTTGTGGAATATTTGAAAGCTGGGATGTTTCATTTAGCTTAATTTATTTTAACATGGAGGTGAAGTTTGAGATTGGATTTTTATAATTCAATTCCAATTTATGGATTTACCGGTAAGACTGCAAATATAATAATTAAATTGGTATTCATTTATTTTGGTGAGGTGGGGGTGACTGACAATTAACAGACAATTCAATGTGGTGAAGTGGTGACGATTTCAGACTTGTTATTCTTTGCCTCTTATTTTAAATTGAGATTTAAAAGATTATGGTCGTAGCATGCATGCTAGTATCGCAGTGCGCATGCGCCAATACAATACAGGGGAGATAAACTATGTAATAAGTGTTGTAACCATGGGTTTACTGATGCTGCTGTGTCCGATGCACATTGAAGCTGCCAGTGCAGCCACATCGCAAACATCTGTATTGGACCACCGATTCAAAAAGGTGAATCACTCCATCCCTCACTGTCAGTACATGACCTGCTTCTGATCGTGGCGAACACCCGCCAGTATCGCAGCAGGCATGCAGAAGAAGGTTTACAACGCAGCATTTGAATCATAGGGCCTTTTCACACATATTGTCACACACATATTGACACACATATTGTCCTTTGACAATACGTGTGTCCAGTGCTCCAGATTCAGAGGAGAAAAGTGTCTGTCTGAAAACACAAAGCAGGGAGGAGAAACAGACACCCAGAGAAAATATGTACTAACCTAAACCTAACTAGTACGAACACTGAGAATGTGAACCTAATATTGTGTGGGAAGTTTAGCCACAACACCACAGTTCTCTTTGGATATCTTTTGCTGTATGACTTTGTGGCGACACAACATGTGGACTACAGGTACTAATTCTATGTGCATCTGCTTTTGAGAACACTGTAAAGGATACATCAAATAATAAAGTGAAATCAATGAAATAAATAAAATCAACATCCCCTGTCTCACATATTGAACTTATCACAGGGTAAGTACATTGACATACACACACGGATGACATGAAAAAAACACATTTTACACTACTGTTCCCAGAAAGGAACTACATTTCCCATAATGCGCTGCAAAAGCGGGACGTGAAACGAGCAGCGGCACCTAAACGTTGAAGCAATGCAGCGCTTAACTCTTGAAATAACTTTAGAAGGCTGAACAATCAAAGCTTGTGTCCCATACTTGTCATCCTATCCTATCCTGCATAGTTCTATTCAAATATCACTCTTGGTTCATCAAAACTGAAATCGGAGGGGAAAAACCGGAAAAAACAACACGTTTAGAAGCAGATTAATATAAATAAGACAGATAAATTTGACAAGAGCTCGTTGAAACAGACGCACTGAAGCACTGTATTTCCAGTTAGCTTTTATTATTTATACAGACAGACAGACAGATAGATAGATAGATAGATAGATAGATAGATAGATAGATAGATAGATAGATAGATAGATAGATAGATAGATAGATAGATAGATAGATAGATAGATAGATAGATAGATAGATAGATAGATAGATAGATAGATAGATAGATAGATAGATGTGCATATATGTCTATACTACATGTACTGTATATGTCAATGTTTATGTTTCCTATGAACACCAGACCGGAAGCTGTGTCGCTGAGTGCACGCGCAGAACCCTCGAAGCCCGGACTCTTCTCTCGCGAGGAACGACGCCGTTATCGGAATCTCTACAAACAACACGAGAATTCATCATTCTCACACGGTAATATGACCAAATCTTACACGGTGCATGTGTCGTGTGTCACCAGCGGGCGAATGGGACTGTATTTAAACCATATTACACTTTTATTTATGCAAACACTTTATCATTCCTTCACCATATTTGGGCGGCCTTTAGGCCCAACTAGCATGCTAACCAACAAGCTAGCTTTAACAGCAGTTTTTTAACAACATCATCAGACACTCCCGCGAATCGTGTTACTGCATAGTCAGCTAACATTCGCTAATGTGCTCAGCCGGCGGAAGCTCACGGAACATTTGAAGAGATACCGCTCAAGCGATATAAGCGTTTACCCCATTTATTTTGTTTTCCTCGGTTAATCAAGAACATCCCGCCCTTGTAGCGAACATAAGCCATTCTGTCAGCCACAAGCATTAGCAAATATTCACCAGTTGTTAGCATGCTACAGTCAGCCTTTGCAATAAAACAGCTGCGGTAGTAGTTGTATCCCTGATATTGCGAGGAATAAGGGCTGACGCCTGTATGTTAGCTTTTGGCTCTTTGCAGGTAGATATATGTATTTATGTGAAGCTGAGCTTTCACCATATAATGCTGAAGTAGTGGGAAGTTAGTGTATGTGCTACCAGCAGTTAATGTTTGATTCAGATGATGGAGTTTACATTTTTTATTAATAATTAATTTTACCTGTGCTTTATATATTGGCTTTTTTCCTTAAATATTTAGTGAGTTTGGCATGGAAGGGATGCATCCAACGGCATCATTGATACAGGATGAGTAACTATCGTAATATATATCACAGCATATCAGGCAAAATATTTCATATCAATATATACAGCAGAGATGTGGAGCTGAAAGAGAGACTGCATGGCAGCTTGGTGACTTTAAAGAGCTTCACACGAGACATTTATTAGGGTACAAAAAGAAATTTACAACCATTTTAGCGAAGTCATATTCGGTGGGTGTGTCAGTCATAATCATTCTATGCTTAAAAGCAGTCCTTTAGCAGTCCAGGACAAGGGCTGGGATGCAAATGCTGGTGTGAACAGTAAAACATGAATGGAAAACTGTTCAAGTATACTTATATAGTCATATTTGTTTATAAAGAAAAGCTGTTTCCTAGAATAAAAAGAAGTGATGGAAGATTCCATTTATCGAGTATAGAATTGAAGCAATACTTATCTGTACTGTTAATTGAACTTTTTTTTTCAGCTGTGCTGTGGTGTGAACAATGTCTGAGGAAGAGTTGGATGAAATTGTACAAATAACAGTTGAAGATTTTACCCAGGACGAGCGACCAGGTATGATTCAGACTGATAGTTCTCTGACTGCTGCAAAAAGTTACATATCAGCTTTATGAAGCATGGTTTTCAATCTGGAGCAAATATATTGATGCAGTTTTAGCGTGTGGCAACTAGTATGCGACTATATCTCGATAATAAATATATATCACTAGTTTTCAGCTGACCAGCAAAAATAAGTTTGATGAGGTTGCCTATGTTTCCATATGCCAGACATGTTGGACAATCATGAAGGTGACGAAGAAAAACCCCAGAAAAAGAGGAGAAAACTCAGTACCAGCCAGGAGAATAACAGCAATAATCAAGACACATCTTTTATTAAGGTACTCAACAGAAGTGTTGTAACACTGATTTTTTTGGACATTTTATGATTGCTGGATATGTTCTTTCCATCTGTCTTTTCCAGAACCTGTTGGTTTCATTCACAGCATCAATCTGCCAGCGACTGGAGAACATTGAATCAAAGCTACAAGCTCTGGATGCCACATGCAAAGCTCTTGGACGCAAATTGGACAGCATAGTGCCTTGTGGCAAGAGTCCCATCCAGGTCCCTATGGTTGCAGGGTCGCCTCAGGGAGCCACTCAAACCTGGAACAAAGTGCGGTGGTAAGTTAGAGACAATCAAAAGGCTTTAACCATTCTCTGCTTGTTTTTACTTTCAAGATGAAGCACATAATTCTGGTATATATATTTATTTACTGTTTCTGTGCCAAGAAAATTGGGGTGTATGTATGTTCATATATAGAGTATGTATCAGTTCAACGTACATGACCACATCACTTTAGAAAACTGAGCAATGAACTGGCTATTCTTTTAAGTAATTAAGGTTACGCGTAACATGGCGTAACATGTCAGTTTACCAACCTATTGAACCTCCCCTACAGTGTTGTTCCACAAACAAATGTGATTGTGAGCAGTGAACCTCCGAAAAGCCAGGAAGACACTCCACTGGAGAACCTGATCAGCAAGTGAGTTGCTGACATCTACACTATATGCTGAGAGATCCTGTGACACGCTGGTTTCAGTCCAGACGTTAGAGGAACCTCAAGATAGATAGATACATAGATACTTTATTCATCTTCAAGAGAAATTCTCAATGTCCTGTTCAAACAAGTACATCCAGTCCAGTTAAAATTTGTGTCTTCACAGCACGGTGGCCAGGCGGAGACAAAACACAATCCTGGTAAAGGTTCCTGCTCCGGATGAAAGTCAGGAGGAGCAAGAGAGTGGCTCAGAGGCCAGTGACTCTGTTTCTAATGGAGGCCATTCCAGCAACATGCAAAACGGCCAAAATGTCACACTGATCACACTGAATTCAGAGGGTATGTTTGATGATCATTTCTCTTGTTGTCATTCGGTCCTTCTCAAAAACGAACCACATGGTGTTTAGTTCTGCACCTTGTGTTCCTACAACTTGTATTTACCGGTACTGTGGGTTTGACTCTCATGTTGTTTGGAGGTGAAGTGTAGACAGAAGGTAACAGTGTTGGTGACACTTACATAGTGGTGTTTTCTGGCATAGATTGCAGGTGCGTTTGTGTCACAGCGGAGTTTGTATGTGTGTTGCCCACAGTCAGTGACAGGAACTCCTGCACGACCTAGAGATGGAGAAATGCTTTGGATTATAGGATAAATACCATGAGGCTATTTAGTTTGTTTGATGAAGGAAATGTAAGAATGTCTCTTCAGTTACTTCTGTAGTGATCGAGGGCGGGGGTTTCTGTTGGGCTCGTGGGCCGCCCCCCAATGATAACGGCTGGGGACACTGATAGTTATTGCTGCCAGGAAGTCTGTGATGACATCCTCTGACCATTGGGGGGTGCTGTAGGACAATGTGACAATGAACCTCTTTGTAAAGGATGACGTTGTCTATGTGTCTGACCTGTCTGAGTCCACATACTGCTGAAGTTATGGTAAGACTTTGTCCAGCCTGCATGATCCCTGTGAAGGCACATTTTATTACATGTTGGTAACACATTTGACAGAAATTAGACCTTTTTGTACATAGAAACAGATTTAGATCATTTCATGAAAAACTGGAGCAAATGCAAAAGTGTGTTGATATAGTCGAGTGTAATTTTTAATTTAGACTGTACACACCTTCTGGTGATATGTGGGGGACTATACAGATGTGAGGTGGAATGGATATTAACTGTGACAATACACACACACAGACACACGGAATTTCACACCAAACATTAAATTCACAATAGTAAATTACATTAAAGTTAACTGATACGAAAGTTTCATCGCATTTAAAAAGCAGTTCTGCTTTTTAAATTAAAAAGAGCAGTTCTCTCAATACTTGCAAAAGTCTAAACTTTGTAGTTAATCCTTTTGTAGCATTTGCTGTGATTGTGTTTTTGTTTGGGTTGTTTCAGCGATGTCCAGAAATTGTGGATGCACTTGTCAGACAGAGGAAGTTGATTGCCACAATAAAATGACATTAGTCACAGTAGATGGTACCTGAGCAGTGCCTTTCATACTTTGTGTGTTTGTGGTGGATTCAGCTACTTCTGCCACGTGGGGGCGCTGTTGGGATTCATGAGGGTCTTACCAGTGTAGTCACACAGTAGAATAGAACATCTTATCCAAGGAAGGAGGGATATTTTCATACTGTCCCACATCTTATCACCATGTTAATAACAGTTCACTCCTGGAAGAGAGCTGCTTGTGTTTAAAATTCCATGTCTGTTCTTCTGCAGAGGATTACCCAGCAGGCACCTGGCTGGGAGACGAGAACAACGCAGAGATGCGAGTTCGTTGCCCAGTGTCGGCAGCAGACATGCTTCATATCACCACAAATTGCCGCACAGCAGAGAAAATGGCACTGACGTTGTTGGACTACCTGTTCCACCGGGAGACCCAGGCCATGTCAAACCTCTCTGGACAGGGCAAACACGGCAAGAAGCAGTTGGATCCACTCATGATTTATGGCATTCGATGTGAGTGTTGACGTGAATGTCAACATACCGTTGATGCCCGTATTGGTGAAAGGGTTTTACAAATTGGTGGCAAACATTAGTCAGTAGTAGAATCTGCTTATGTTAACATTTTCCAATTTTACTTCCACCTCACATCTTCTCATCTCAGTAACTTTCTCTGCCAAGTCAGCATCTCCTGAGATCAACACATGATGATGAAATTATATATCAGCCTGAAGTCTTTGCCCCTCTCAAAGAGTTCTTTGCCCCTCTCAAAGAGTTCAGTACTGAACCCTAACCCTAATACTAACCCTAACCATCCTGCATTTCATACCCATGCTGTTACAAAGCAGCATGAAATTGAACACAGGCTGTATTCCCCAGACGGGTTACCACAACAGTCATTCATCACTGTGCACAAGCATTAATGTGCAACACATTTTATAACATACCAGGTCTTAAATGACAAGCATATGTCTGCTTAAGACTGTGCTGGAGACACACTTAATTCACTCAACTCTTTGCTTCCTGTCTGCAGCTCGTACACACACACGCAGATTGAAGAATTACTGGGTCACTGAGTGAGCAGAGTGTTAGCAGGGTGAGGGCGTGCGCAGCAATGCCAGGTGATTTCTAGGTGACTCATTCTTCATGCCTTTACAAAAGGAATGGATGATCACCTGCTGTTGCCTTAACACAAGCCTGATACAGCTGTTGTATGATGCCACCAGGCGAGCTGCAGTCGTCCAGCCTCGGGCTTCAGACTGAGGATTTTTGAGCTGTCAATCACTTGCTCATGTTCGGGTAGACACACTCACCAGAAAAGTTGCACCCCATCTCTCATGCAAACATAGTAGTACCGTAGCAGGAGTGGTGTTTTACCTCAGTTTACATTGACATGAAGTGGATCTTCATTCAGTGTCTGAGTGTTCCTTTATTTCTAATATTCCGTGCTTGTACTGTGTAAGGTACATGCTCCCCAAGACAAATGGCCAAGCTCCTCACCTTAACACCAAGGCTTAGCTCAGCCTGCGGAGTCGCTCACATCTGCAGTTTCATTCTTTCGTCACTACCCAAAGCTTTGGACCAATAGTGAGGTTTGGAATGTAAACTGAAGTGAAATTGTGAGGGTTTCCTTCTGGCTCAGTGCCTCCACAGCAGACCTTCGTAGAACAGCATTATTGCAGAAGAACAGTAGAACACACATCTCTAACTCACATTCCGCTTTATGGAATGTGAGTTTATGCATTGTGTGTATTTATGAATGACTGTTTAGATACAATTCAACTACATTCATGTGGTGACATGGTGGTGCGGTGGTTAGCACTGTTGCCTCATAGCAATAAGGTCACAGGTTCTGATTCGATTCTTTCTATGTGGAGTTTTCATGCTCTCCCTGTGTCTGTGTTGGTTCTCTCCGGGTTCTCCGGTTTCCTTCCACCTCCAAAAGCATGCTGAGGTTAATTGGTCACTCCAAGTTGCCGTAGGTGTGAATGTGAGTGTGAATGTTTGTCTGTTCTTTATGTGGTCCTGCGATGAGCTGGTGTCTCGTCCAGGGTGTACCCCACTGTCTGCCCGTTGACAGCTGGGATCGGCTCCAGCAACAACCCGCGACCCGTAACCAGAAGAAGCAGAAGATGAATGAATACAGTCACGTGAATCTTTCCAACCTTCAAATGTGACAATCAAACTGTAGCTCTTAGCACACAATAGAACAAAAACAAAAGGTGGTACCAACCAATGTGTGATTAGGATTGCGGCACCCTTTGACCTCTCCATGTCTCTGCAGGCCACCTGTTCCACAAATTTGGCATCACAGAGTCAGACTGGTATCGCATCAAGCAAAGCATTGACTCAAAATGTCGCACCGCCTGGAGACGCAAGCAGCGTGGTCAGAGTCTGGCTGTGAAGAGCTTCTCCAAACGAACGCCTCGCAGTTCGTTGTCAGGTAATGTGCTGACCATAAGCACTCTGCAGTAGTTTCTGACAAAGTGTCAGAAATCTAAGGTGAAATTAATACTTCGGACCAAACCTACTGTACCTTTGAAAACAAACAAAGCACTTTACAACACAATGGTCAACGATTTCTTGTCACGCAGTGCACAAGAAATGCAAGCCAAATGACAAACCATGAGTCTACTAAGACTGTAAGCATGTGTTTGTCAAAGTATGTTTAGTCAACATATTACCATGTATTAACAATTCACAAGCTCCTTTCTTTCTTTCTTTCATTCTTTCTTTCTTTCCTTTGTTTAACATTTGACAAACCGGCTTCACAGCTGTCAGAATCAACTCCAGAACCAATGATGATAAATAGGACACGTTTCTTCGGACTGGTCTTTCTTCAAGGTTGTTTTGTTTTCAGCAGAGTTGAATCACGGCAGTGCAGGTCATTTAATCAGAACTGATCTCAGCTCCTCATTGTCACAGCAGCAAAGGACAAATGACTTCACAGATTCGTTTTCTTCAGTTCCATCCAGTTTCTCATTTATTTATTCATTACTTCATGTATTATGTAAGATATGGACTGTGTTCTGGTGTGTGGCGGGGGGTTATTTCATTGGCTATGAGATGGTTATTTTAAGATTGAACCCAAATGCAGACCCAGTGTGTGAAGCCACAGATGGTTGTAATCTGCACACAATGCCTGCTGTCCTTCCTCCCAGTGAGCATCACCTCTCACCTCTGACCAGGGAAAGTACGACTACAGAAGAAATGCAAATATCCTGTGAGCGCACACTCAGGCTCGATTGTCAGCCTTTCCAAGCCCCACATACTCCAGAGGCTTCAACAAAAATACTTGCTCAAATGGTGACACACACCACCCTCCACCCGTCCCCCAATCAAATGACATGTTAATGACCTGGAGAAACCAGTAATTAGATTTTTGACCAAAACTACAGATTTCACAGGTTATGCAGTTCGTGCTTCTTCCTCTGGCAAACAATTGCACGACAGCTTCATAAATTATTGAATATAGCAAGCGTGAAATGTAGGAGAAACATGAAATTACACCAGAAGGGTTTTAATATTTGCTGCATATCTTATGTCTTTAAATCTTATAACTGCATGGGAGAATGTGCACCAGACCTTTTGCAAATGTTGGGAGGTTTGTACATTTACAGATCTCAAACACACAAGTGACTGATTGAATTGAATGGAAGCTTAGAATGTGAAAAGTTAGTTGAGTTTGGATTTCAGATGATGATGCTGATTCAGTTTCATCTAGGTTGGAATCCAAGGCAAGTGGCTGACATCAGTGTAAACTCTGTGCTTGTTCTCCTCACCAGAGGGAAGTGTTGCAGGAGAAGCTGCCCACATGGAGACTGCCACACAACAGACTTTGCACTACACACTGGCCAATCAGCAGGTCCAGATCCACCGGATCGGTGAGGATGGACAAGTTCAAGTGGTGAGTGTCAGACATTACTTCCTGGCTGAATACATCATCCCAGCTGCTGGTCTCATAGAGCTCTCTGTTGTGCATGGATCCGTCCACCCACTACACCGAAGGAGTGGCAGCTGATACACTGGGAATCGGATGTGCATGTGCACCTCCTCAGGTCATAATTAGGCCAGCTAAAGCATGATGTGTGTGCTGACAACCGAGAAGTGACAGCAGCTATTTAATGTTTTCTTTCCTGAATCACCAGAAGGCCCTATGTCCCACATTAAGACTTTGCTGTAGCGTGTTCCCACTGGAGTAGAGTCGAGTTGAAATTCTTCCCTCACATTGTATGCAAACTGAAAAGCATTTGCTTTCTGAGTGGGCTATAGATGAACACTATATTCCCTCAATATGCTGCATACAGAATGGAGGTGCTTCTCACAGCTGCACAAAATTAGGCTTTTTTTATCTGGTCACCTTCCAGATTGCATCAGTTCCTACTTGTATAAAACCCTTTACTGCAGTCTGTTGAATAACTGTATATGAACTGCAAAACAAAGTCTTCAGTGTTTCAAGATCCAGCGGTCAAATATAAACCAAGTGTGGAAACTGGAGGATGTATAGATTTCACAAAGTATTTCACAAAAAAGAAAACAAGTAAAGGAAAATCAGAGGAGTTACAATAAAAGATAAATATCAAACCGGGAGCAGAGTAAAAACAAAAGCAGCTGAAGACATCGTAAATCTGAATGGAAGAGATAAGTCAGGTAGAACAGCAAACGGTGAAGATGAATCTTCAGCTGTGACTAAAACAACACTTAACTGACTCCCAGGTGAAGACTGTTACACGTTCCGGAATGTAGAGACTGCCTTGCTCCCAGACAATCTCAAAAATAACCCATGATGAAACTGCTGCTCAGTTAAGATCTCCGAGATGTCTGGGATTGAAAATTACAGTGTTTCTTTTTGGGTCTTGGAGGTTTAGAAGTTCAGGATGGAGATTTATGAGGAATAACCTCCAGTCCAGTCGTCTTTGTCTTGGATATTTAGATGTGCAGATAAACAGACAAATAGATGAACAGATAAACATGTTGTGGAATTTTGAGTGAAACGGCACAAATTTAGTGTTCTCATCCTTGGCCTGTCACCACTTGTCAGTGACGTGTGCTGTTGACGTCTGCTCATAGACGGTAGCCACATTATGTTGCATGATCAGAGTTTATCTGGTTGCGAATGGAAAGAATAGTTGAGAAATACATGAGTGGCGGAGAAGCTACACAGAGGACCGAGGAATGAAAATCACTGAATATTTTGTGTCTGTTATCGATTTTTGTTGATAGTAGTGATGTCATGATAGTTGATTAGGTCAAATCTACCGTACAATGTACAGTTGGGAAAAACACCTTACATCCATACGTCTCTTACATCCAGGTATGCGCAAACTTCAGTTGAATCTAAAATAAAAGAAAATAATAGCTATAAATATGTTACGGTTATCAGTTTTGAGAAGCAGCAAGGTATAAAATATTGTACATCCTTAATTCCAGCAGTAGCAATGTAATTAATACTATTAATTACTACTAATTAATAGTATTTATACTAGTAGTAATAATTCTATTAACACTACTTGGTAAGGTTAGTAGCAGAGCTTTACTGTTAAATTCATCTTTACTCAATGTTCAATTTTTCTGAACCTCACTTATTTCTAAAAGGTATAATTGGTATTGGTAATGAGAAGCAGTAATTATCAGTTATCGGTATTGGAAAAATAGTTATCGCACATCATCGTAATCATTGCTCTTATGTGTTTATTCATTCCGACATTAGCTCCCACTCACCCTTCATGTGTTTCTCAGATTCCACAGGGGCAGTTACACATTGCCCAGGTACCACAAGGAGAGGAGGTGCAGATCACACAGGACAGTGAGGCAAGTGTGTGTGTGCGTGTGTGTGCGTGCGTGCGTGTTGAGTCATCCTGGTATAATAAACTTCTTTCCATACTAGTCACTGTGGTGAATTTGTCTCCAAGCAGAATGCAAATGTTCCAGGAAACGGTGCAGATAGACGTTGTTTGGTGATGTCAGTGTGATGTGTTGACTGGATAATGACTTGCAGGGTTTGACTCCTTAAATCATGATACAGTGAGGAAAGTAAGTATTAAATGCATTGACATTTTGCTCCACCCATCCATCCATCATCTTCCGCTTCTTCCGTGGCCCGGTTGCGGGGGCAGCAGCCTAAGAAGGGACACCCAGACTTCCCTCTCTGGCCACCTCCTCCAGCTCTTCCGGGATGACCCCAAGGCGTTCCAGGCCAGCCGAGTTACATAGTCACTCCAGTGTGTCTTGGGTCTTCCCCGGGGCCTCCTCCCGTTGGGACATGCCTGGAACACCTCGCACGGGAGGCGTCCAGGGGGCATCCAATACAGATGCCCGAGCCACCTCACCTGGCTCCTCTCGATGTGAAGAAGCAGCGGCTCTACTCCGAGCTCCTCCCGGGTGACAGAGCTCCTCACCGTATCTCTAAGGGAGCACCCTGCCACCCTGCAGAGGAAACTCATTTCAGCCTCTTGTATCCGAGATTGTGTTCTTTCTGTCATGATCCAGAGTTCATGACCATAGGTGAGGGTAGGAACGTAGATTGACCAGTAGATCGAGAGCTTCACCTTTCGGCTCACCTTCTTTACCACAAAGGACCGGTACAGAGACCGCATTACTGCAGCCCCTGCGCCAATCCATCTGTCAATCTCACGCATCCTTCTTCCCTCACTCGTGAACAAAACCCAGAGAAACTCCTCCAGTTGAGGCAAGGACTCTCCTCCGACCCGGAGGGGGCAAGCCACCTTTTTCCGGTCGAGAACCATGGCCTCGGACTTGGAGGTTCTGATTCTCATCCCAGCCGCTTCACACTCAGCTGCAAACTGCCCCATTGCACACTGAAGGTCCTGGCTCGAGGAGCCAACAGGACAGTATCAAGGGACAAACACAAGACAAATGAAATCTAGTGGCTCCCAAACTGGACCTCAGAGGGTCCGGTTTGGGAGCTGTCTCTGCTTCCTCTATGGAAGGCATGACAGTGGGATTGAGAAGATCCTCAAAGTACTCCTTCCACCGTCCTACAATATCCCCCGTTGCGGTCAGCAGCTCCCCGCCTCTACTGTAGACAGTGTTGGCGGAGCACTGCTCCCCTCTCCTGAGTTTTTGCCTCCACAACCACCCGAGTCGCAGTACAAATGGCCTGTCGGTACCGGTCAGCTGCCTCGCGCAATCAACTAGCTGCCTCAAGTTATCAAGTCAATCAACACTCGACCCTAGTATGTTAGCTAATAACCAATATCAAACCTTCCCTTTCTTTCAAAAGTTTTAGAAAAAGTAGACAAACAGCTGCGTGACTTTTTAAATATGAACAGCTTGTTTGAAAATCATCAGTCAGGATTTAGGGCACACCACAGCACAGAGACAGCCCTGGTAAAAGTCACCAACGACCTTCTGACAACTTCAGATAGAGGCCTTGTCTCTGTTCTTAGATCTCAGTGCTGCCTTTGACACTATTGACCACCGCATTCTATTACACAGATTGGAACTCTTATTGGAATTAGAGGATCATCATTTGACTGGTTCAGGTCATATTTATCAGACCGGTTTCAATTTGTGACAATCATGCACACCAACATTTGCCATGGAGTACCTCAGGGGTCTGTGCTAGGAACATTATTATTTACTCTATATACACTCCCATTAGGCGACGTGATTAGGAAGCATTCAATAAAATTCCACTTTTATGCAGCTGACACACAAGTATACTTGTCAATCAAACCAAATGAAACGAATCAATTAGCTAAATTTCAGGCCTGTTTCAAAGATATAAAGACCTGGATGACAACTAACTTTCTGCTATTAAACTCAGACAAAACTGAGGTAATTGTAGTTGGCCCCAAAGATTTGAGATCCTCACTCACAGACCATATCATTTCCCAAGATGTTTTTGCCCTGGCCTTCACCACCACAGTAAAAAACCTAGGTGTTAGGACCTGTCCTTTAACTCTTACATTAAACATACCACAAAAACAGCTTTCTTCCATCTAGAATATCTCTAAAATCAGACACTTCCTGTCCCGTAACAACGCTGACAAGCTGATCCACGCTTTTGGAACGTCTAGGTTGTTGGAGCACCGTCCAGGACTCCTCCCAGGGCCTCCAAGTAGGCCGGGTACTCTGCACTGCCGTTTGGCCCATAAGCCGACACAACAGTGAGAGACCTATCCCCCACCCGAAGGCGAAGGGAAGCGACCCTCTCGTTCAATGGGGAAAACTCCAACACATGGTGACTGAGCTGGGGAACTATAAGCAAGCCCACACCAGCCCGTCGCCTCTCACCGCGGGCAACTCCAGAATAGAAGAGAGTCCAACCTCTCTCAAGGAGTTGGGTTCCGGAGCCCGAGCTGTGCGCGGAGGTGAGCCCGACTATCTCTAGCCGGTACTGCTCAACCTCCCGCACAAGTTCGGGCTCTTTCCCCCCCAGCGAGGTGACATTCCATGTCCCCATAGCCCCTGCCCACGGCTGCCACCCAAACCACACTGCACCGGCCCCTTCTGAGCCTTCCCGCGCTTGGTGGGCCTACAGGAAGGCGGGCCCACGTCGCTTCTTCGGGCTGTGCCCGACCGGGTCCCGTAGGCAGAGACCCGGCCACCAGGCACTCGCCCATGAACCCCAACCCCAGGCCTGGCTCCAGGGTGGGGCCCCGGGCGACGTGCGCGTCCTTGTTTGAAAATTAATACTGGGGTGTGTTGAACCGCTCTTAGTCAGACCCGTCTCCCGGACCTGTTTGCCTTGGGTGACCCTAACAGGGGCATTAAAGCCCCGACAACATAGCCCCTAGGATCATTTGGGTACTCAAACCCCTCCACCACAAGGTGGCGGTTCAAGGAGGGGCGACATTTTGCTCAGTAAATATATTTCTAATGGGGCTATTGATGTGAAATTGTCACCAACCGTTGTGATTTATGTCACATATGACATAAATCACATAAATCAATACATTTATGCCCATAAATGACATTTTGTGCATACTCATTCACGAACATGTCTCATATTGAGCCTGTGTGAGATGCTCTGGATCGGCGTATACGACGGCGTGTTCCAGTTTCTGCCAATAACGAGAAACTTGGCACAGCCATTGAAGAGGAATGGAGCAACATTCCACAGGCCACAATCAACAACCTGATCAACTCTATGTGAAGGAGATGTGTTGCACACCACATACTGACTAGTTTTCCACCTCCCCCCAATACAATGCTCATGAAAAATGGGAGCAAAAAAACAAAAGTGTTGAGTTTATATTATTGTTGTGTGTATGGATAGTTTGTGTGGAAGAATGCATTTCAGTAAGTGTGTTCAGTACTTTTTCCCTGTGTCATTTCACTTTATTACTCCTACATTGTGGACAATACATAATGTAATGTTTTGATTTTCTCTCAAGGAATGTTTTGATTTCTTCATGGATTACTTGGGTCGTTACCTACATCTGGTGACGATTTCATGTCAATAGCCCTGTTAGAAATTATTTACAGAGAAAAATGTTGGCGTGTTAAGGAAACACGTTCTTCACTCTGTGACACCAGAGTTTGTCTTTCACGTTGACTTGATTTATACATTAAATATTTGTATTATATAATATTTAAGGTATATGTTGTTATGTTATTATATATGAAAAGATTATTTTTGACACATTATGTCCAATAAGTGAAAATAATTAACAGCTTTACTCCACCAAGATCTAGTCAAGTATTTCTTCTTAAACTTGCGTTTTAATATTTAACGTATTGAACATAACGTATATACACGTGTGTGTATATGTATATATATATGTATGTATATATGTATATAGATATATATATGTATGTATATATATATATATATATATATGTACATATATATATACATATGTATGTGTATATATATATATATATATGTATATATATATATATATATGTATATATATATATATATATATATATATATATATATATATATATATATATATATATATATATATATATATATATATATATATATATATATATATATGTATATATGTATATATGTATATATATATATGTATATATATATATATATATATATATATATATGGATATATGTGTGTGTGTGTGTGTAGCTTTTGTCAGCCGTTAATAGATGACAGTATGTAAGACGTTAGTGGACAAAAGCAGATGTGTGTAATGTTGATATATCGACCTATATACATACATACAAACACTTTTGCTGTCTCTCTCTCACACACACACATACACACAGTTGTCCTGCCAGCTAAAATTTGAATTGAACTGAAACATAAACAATTGTTAAATAGGAATTTCAGCATCAGCATTATTGTTAATGATTTTTCAAGGATGTGGTGGAGAGATTTATTCTGTGGCACCAGTCTGTGTAAACACATACACATGTCATCACACACTGCGTATGATTTGCACCACACATCCACAACCACTTAATGCAAAAGTATTTGACACTCTAACCGAGTGTTTTTCTCATTTCCTATTGCCTTGAGCTAAAAGGCACCTACAGCAAGAAATGCACCATTGAATGAGAGCGTCAAGACCAATTTGGTGGCAGAAAAGCTCCAAAGCCTTTCCTGCTTTGTGGCTGAGTTCCGATTTTCTTCTTCTCTCTCCTTCCCATTTCATGATAGTGTGTGTATTGTTTTATTGGGTTTTTTTTTAGACTTCAAAGCTTATCAGCAAAATCCCACTTCTCTCAACTGCTACTCACAGAATATGTTTTCATTAGGAATGGACTCCTTTCATCAAACACATTGGTTTTAGTGTGCTTGAAAAGGAAATGAGCTGTTTGAGAGATTACACTACTCTCCTGCCATATGGCCTCTCACACAGCACCACATACATACATGGAGTACAATTAGCCAGAGAAAACAGCTGGAACCTCGGACAGGCTAAATATGGCACGTTTAACGTTTTTGATGTGGGCGTGTTAATATCACTGTGGGTGTTCACAGATTTTGTGGTGGTCTTTGCCTCACATGGGGACTGATTGAGCAGCTGTGCTTCTGTTATTGTCATTGCAGTTCTGCAGGCGTCTTCATGCAGCCAGAAATGACAAGGACACAGCAACCACTTTATGTTCTGATGCTGTCATGTGTTTAACGTGTGGACACAGACAACCACACACACGCCGTTGATTGGTTTTACTTGGTCCGCCACCTCTTGTCTCTACATTGCCGTATCTTTCACAGTCAGTTCAGCTTAAAACTCAGAGAGACAAGAAGTGGAAGAGTGGAAAATAATCGTGTGTGATTGGACCTCAGGCGGCTGGCACTGACATGTGATTTCTGTATTTCAGGGAAACCTGCAGATCCACCAGGTGCATGTGGGTCAGGATGGACAGGTAAGATCGTAATTGCATTGGTATGATGAATCACTTGTCTGGGCATGCAAGTGAGAATGCTACACAAAAATGTATTTGAACAATCAACAGCCAGTATTCTCTGCCTGAATGGTCTAAACAGGATGGAAACTTTCTGACGGGAAGGTTGGCAAATTGGAGGAAATGCTGTTGTTTATACTCTTTTCATATTGTAATATTTTTAAATTCAATGCGTCTGCCTCAAATTGACCAACTTGTCCACTCAGGATGTCCCAAACTATTGCCATCTTCATGGATGAAAATGAGTCTCCATCATGTTCTCAAACACAGCGATTGCATCTATTTGACGGCTGCGGGTTATAAAGTTCTTACTGCATGTTTGACTGTTTCCAATCATTCCCCTTTATATAAGTCAGTTAGTTAGTTATTTTTCCCAATGCTTCACAGCACCAGTGGTCTGAATACGGACCCAGACTTCATCTCTTGATCCTTTTCGTTGTTTTACAGCTTCTTTGATATGTTGGACACGTGATCACATCTCATTCAACCCCTCACTCATTCAAACACTGTCATCTAATCGATGAATCATTAGCACTTAGCATGAATGCTGTCTTTCTGCGCACGTTCCTTGGATGTGATCTGTGAATATTCCTCATGTTAATGTTCTGGGATCTGCCTTATAAGATATATAAGGCAGATCCTTATGTTATGTTTTTCCTTCTACCCCTGTCCCCCCTCCATCTCTGTGTTGGATGTTTTGGGCCTTTCCCGTTTCTCTTTTCTTTCCTTTGAGATCCGAGTGCGTCTGGATCACAGTGGTGTATGACCACTGCAGGCCACATATGGACACATCATTGCACTTCCTTGATTTCATTATGCTTGTCATGAAACAAGGCTTTAGGGAAGTTTGCTCTCAGGTTGCTTGTGTGTTGTTTTCTGTTTTATGGAACAGCCAGTGTAGTCTTTTCTTTTTTTTTACCACACCAAAGCATAATAAATCGACATGTTATTTTCTACTACTACTCCTTGTATGAGTTTCAACTCTCAAAGTTCCACTGTCCTGGTAAATTTGAATGACAGTTGAGTGGGAGATAGCAATGAACGAATGAATACCCTCTGCCACAGACTGTCGTACATTCCTGTGTATGTTCCTGTCTCGTCTGCTAGGGTTCCATCTGTGAACATCTGCTGCTGTTAGTGTCTCTGCTGGTTCTACACAAACACGCATAATCCGTTTAAATTCTCAAACTTAAACAATTTAACAATTAAACTTGCACCAATAAACAGTAATTACAAATGAGCAACGATCATTCATTGTTGTTCTAATTGGATGTTGCCCATGTGTTTTCAGTTAATCCATGTCGCTGCTCTCCTCTCGCCCACTCAGAAATGTGTGCATGTTTTTCAGTGACCAGTCTGTGGCGTTTCTCAACAGCGTTTGTCGCTCAACTAGTAAAACATTTCAGCAGTCGATCAGTTCACATGCCATCAAGATTTTGAATATTCCATCAGGTTCGGTTGTTGTAAAAATGATATCTGTAATCATGTCTGACTGTCACTGAATGGGGTTCATTTGTCCATGAACTTCAAGTCTTTTAATAATGAATGAAAACAGGGTCGAGATGAGATAATGAAACAGAAACATGGTAAATCTTAGTCTTAATATCTGTTTCAATTAACTTCTCCTGTAAGAGATTAAACAGGAACATGTGAAACATATGAAACATGTGTATAATTGGCCTCCATTCCAGAGTTAAATACTCTGTCTATCGCAGAAGATAATAGATAATACAGTCTGTTGTATGTATCATGTACAGGTTCTTTCCAGGATGTGAGCGGTGGAAACTGCACCTTTAAATCCTCGAGCAGTTGCTGGGAGCCTCGTAGAATTAAGAAGAAAAGAAAATGTGCCCTTCATTTTTAGCTCAAACTCTGTGTGAAGTGATTAGAGTGCGTTTCCAAAACAAATACTCAGTTGTTCATACCTCATGTAGCAGGGCAAACGTTTCACACACATGCTTTGCTTTTTCTCAGTGCCACTGTCTCTTCAAGTGTATGTTATCATATTTTTATAGAGTGGGGGAGGACAGATATTGTAGGTCAACTCTTAAAGTGATGAATCCCAGAAACAACATTTCGACATTCAAGGCAAACAAGTAGAATACTAGTGATACCGTTGAATCCAGGAGATCACTCACTTAGACAATATTTGCTTTCATGGAAATTATACATGTTGATTGTTGCAGTGGATCTTGGACCCAAATATGAAGGTCAATAGAATTTTGACCTTGTCCTTTGTGCTTTGCTAAACGTCTGGTTTCTGTGTTGACAGAGAGGCCGAAGTCAAACACGCTGTGTGATGTGTTGGTTGTTGCAGTCTGGCCAAGAAGCATGGGGGGACAGAGTGACGAGGAGGAGTTTGGTAGAGAACGGCTGAAAAAGGAGAGAGCCTGGAAGAGAGAGATGAGACCTGTTCACTTGTGACTGTGAAAATAGACAGTGTCAGAAACGTGTCAGACAGTCGTCTTTACGGCCTCTTGACCAAAGTGCAATCTACAATGCATCCTCAAGCTTAGGAAACATGTTTGCTATCAATGAATACTGTATGTGAAAGTAGAGATATGAGCCAGATAAAAGCTGAAGAACCCAGTTGACCCAGCACATGACACAGCTTATAAACTTCTACAAATGGACAAATGCACTCATCCTGTCATCAGGCTGCAGCATAGACTGGGCCTGAAGCTGCTGTCCATTAGGCTTTGGACTTGGCATCCTCCCGCTCTTCCTTCCCCTGTTGAACCTCTGCCAACTCGGTGAGCACACGTTACTCTGTTGGATCTCCCCGAGTGGGGGAGAGGGTGAGAGAGACGGAGAGAGATGTTCTTGTAGGATCCTGTCTTTCACACAAGGGTAAAATTGAGACAAACAGATCTGGGTTTTATGACCAGCTCTGTGTTAAGTGGAATGCACATAAGCAATCAGGGATTAGAGGCCTAGTGATGGATAAGGTTTCAAAGGAGTAGTGCTCTGTTTTCTGTCATCGTGGCACTGTGGACTCGAGATGTGCGTCAGGAAAGTTCTGAATGTGTGTGTCTTCTTTTGTGAATGTGGGCAGAGCTGGGGTCACAGTGTGTGTGAGTATGATGAGCCAGCTGTTTTACATTAAATACACTGACTCACCATCAGGCCTGGTGCAGAGCTGCATCATCTATCACTTTCATCTCCCATTCACCACAACAACAGGATGCTGAAAAAGCAGTTCTACAGCCAAGAGTGCACATTGTTTTTATGAGTCCCTGCAGCACTTCACATTGACCTGAATCTGACAAGGAAAAGTCAATCTATCAATCAGAGAGCGTATAGCAAGGGTGGGCACCTCCGGTCCTCGAGTACCCCCCATCCTGCATGTTTTAGACTGCTCCTACACACCTGATTCAAATCTGCTGCTCGTTGTCAGGCCTCTGCAGAACTTCCCAGAGACTCATTCAGGCGAAAACCTGCAGGATAGGGGGCCCTCAACGACCGGTTTGGACACCCCTGGTACACTGATACTTATTTCTGTAAGTCCTGATGATGATCGGTTTAGGTCCTGGTTTACACAGTCAACAAACCATGTTAAAAATTTAACCTGAATTTCACTGTTATCTTCGACAGATGACAGATTTGTCAAGTTTCCATTTTCATTAATACATGTCTGTAAGTCTTATGTCCTCACCAACTGGTGAGATCACAATCACGGCAGGTGTAGATTATCAATTTGTCTCCAATCACTCCCAGTGTGTATAAACTGTGTTAGGAATAAAGAGTCATTTTCAAGCAAAAATGTCATTTGAATAAGTTTCATTGCCGGCTCCACTGTCAGCATTGTAAATCATAAAAGTCCCTGACATCATAAAAAGGTTTGAACTTCAAGCTGAGAACACATATTCTCTGAGGATTTGATGCACTTTTTGTTTTTATGGTCTGAATTGTAATTGCTATGTTTCTTATCAGTGCTCTTTCTGATTTGCTCGGTCCGGATGAAGCATGTGTATGTAACTCCCAGATTGCTGGAGGCAGTTTGATGAGATGCAGGTGTTTTGAGGGCGGAGGTGGAGGTGAGGGACTGTTGGTGCAGGTCATGTGGTCAGGGTCGGGAGAAGACACACAAAACACTTCAAGTATTTATTTCAAAGAAAAACATGTGGTCAGGACACACAACTATAAACATATGACACAGGAAAACATGGTCGTACATCAGGAGTGTGTTCAGTCACATTAGGAGCTGAGAACAGAACAGTCCAAAGACTTCGAGGTGACGTACATGTGTGATGTTTTTGCAGCCTTTGTCTGCCCCACATCACCTACCCACCCAGTCCTGATGTTTTAATGCCTGAACGTCTGTTGCAGATGTTGTTGACAGCTGTGAAGCTGGGAGGAAGTTCCAGCCACTCCAAAGCCCAAATGTTTCTTTTTTCATTTCCATCTTTTGCTTTGTGTTCTTTTCTCAAATGTGAAAGAAGAATGATAGGAACCAGATTTGTGTGGCTCTCTCTTTCTTGTGTATTGTATCTGTAGATTGTTTTATAAGAGATTCCAGCGTGATACTTTGGTTGGTGAAGTGGAAGTAAATAACTGTGCATGCACACTGAGCACATGAGTCATAGTGGAGTCTGATGCACAGCTGACTTTAACCCGGACCTTCTGGGGGCTGATGCCATTCCACAGCACGTCTGATTGGGGTGGGGCGTGAAAATTTACTGCTTTGATGGAGAAGTGAACTAGTGATGACAACACATTTGAAAAGGAGGAAGAATTTGTGTTAATCCAGCTGCTTATTGTCTTTTCCGCTTGTTTTTTTCCCATTAAGCTGTAGTTATTGTTGTGTTTCCTCTTCCATTGCTGTACTTATCTGGTGTCCTGGATCCATTACTAAAACATTACAGCATCAGCAAACAATTTTTTTTCTTTCCCTGGGCCATGAGGCAGTGAATGACGCTCTGACAAGAACTCTAATTAATGAAGGTGGCATTTCATCTCTGTTGAAACCACTTTCCTCAGTATGAGAGCAGAGATGGTCTGCAAGAGCAACACTTTGTTATTGTTAGTTCCTCGTGTCAGACAAACGCTCAGGAAAATCTACTTTCCACCGAGTAAACCTTCCTGGACTTAATTCCCTGATAATTGTTTGTAATATTTTGTGTTTTTGCAGTGTTGCCAACATGTTCAATTTGCGGTCATCATTTTTGTTACCTGCATGGTCTTTTAAGACCTCCTCAGTAATGGAGCTTGTGAACATGCCAAAAACTGACAGAAAACGGACTGAAACTTATCGTCACAGCTTCCTTCAAGCAGTTAATCTCTGAGCAGAGTGTGATTTTGCTCTGACCCACTCTTGCAACCCAAAATGTGTCAGTATTTCACTCAAACGGCGGAGACATGAGTTAGTCGAGGGACAGGATGTGACCCAGAGCTGCACAGATATCAAGCTCTGTTTCCAACTTTGTAAATACAGCTGAGACTCTCTGTGCGTCTCAGGCAGCTGAGAATGCAAACTGCTCTTAGTGGAAGTCAGGGACCTGATAGATTAAGACAATTGTTAATAGTGTCCAGTGCCAGCCAAAGCATCGCTTTAACACAAACGCAGACATGCACACACACTGAGCAAAATCCATGTTGCACATCAATTTGAACTGACAAATGTGTTTGAAAAGAAGAGGTAACCCACAGTAATTCAGTAGTTCATCATGCAGTATTTTTGAACCCTTCTCTTCTGTCGTAGGTGCTACGTGGAGCTCAGCTCATCGCTGTGGCGTCAACTGACGGGGGGGCCACAGCAGTGGGGGGGTCCCCTTTACCGCCTGACATCCAAGTGCAGTACGTCCAACTGGCCCCCGTTACAGATCACTCAGCTGCCATCCAGGTACACACACACACACACACACAAGGTAGCAAAGCGTAGGTGGATTCCTGTTTGCTGTGCTCACATCTGCCCCCTTCAGGAAGGCAGAGTTCTGTCTGTTTGTCTTCACCAGGAGCTGATACACATGTACACAGATACACAAGTACAAATAAGACAGCAGGAGTGTGTGACATTCCTGTGAGGTAAAACAGATCTGCTAATGTAAATCAGTCACAATCTACATGCATTTGTTTGTTATAATTGATAATTGATTGCTTGACTTGAAACATGAACAAAAAATAGTTCCTGCCGCTGAATGTATGTTTTTAGTTTTGAGAATCCTTCAGATCTTATTTGTCTTCTGTGTCTTCTTCTGTGAGGATAAAGGCCTTTCCAGCTTTGAGTTTGTGTTGGACATTTGGTGCTCCTGTTGTCCATGTACGGTTTCTATGGGTTAGGGTTAGATTAGGTTGGGCGATTTGTCACAAACATATTAATACTCTGTGTACTGCTTTCCGTGTACTGAGCTCAACAATGAAATTGTTTGTTTACTCAACTAATCAGACAAGGAGCCATTTTTTCAGTTGTGATTGCACACAGATCCTGACAGAAATCAACAAAGCTGACATATTCATCACACTGAGTCATTTGCATGTGATCAGACATAGATTGAAACCACCAACCGTGTTCCCACCACAACAATGAGGAGACAGGTTCTAACGAACTAAGTTGTTACACAACGTGAATCAGTGCTTCAAAACTACACTTCAAACATGAAATGAGTGTTAAAGAAGAGTTCGGTTCAGTTCAGAGTTCAGTTCAGGTCGTCATCCTCCTGTCTGAAGCCCATCACAGTCGCTCTCATCTCATTCCAGACATATGGCAGCGTTTATTGCAAGTTCTTGGAAAAATACTCGTTTGTATTTATTTGTCTGCATTTTCCATCTCTCTTCATTGAATGCTTTCCATCACACAAGCTTGATGAAGTAAACTGAAGTTCTCAAACAGAGTGCAAATTGTAGAGTGAACAAAAATACACACAAACACACAACACACAACACTTCAAAGTGAAGATATTTTATGCACGTTTGTTTGAAAGTTTATATCAAATACTTTTGTCCAATGAAAACAACAGATAGCGTTTAATGACCTGTGTGAAGCGTTCGTTTAATAAGATCCGCCCACAAGACAAAAAAAAAAACAAAATAAAAGGCTTCATATCCACATTCATATAGATATAAAAAAATATGTTTCTATTGTGAAACGCAGGATGTTTGTCTCCCGTTCACATCGTCTCCAACTGGTGTCCCAACAGGCGGCTGAGCTGACTCCAGCGCTGCAGGCAGACATGGAGGTGAAAGAAGCCATCCAGGGAACCATCCAGGGCGAGAACGGGGAGGTGGTCCAGATCGTCTCCTCCGTAGCTACATGAGACGTTCAGCAGACCCAGGTTGATGGAGAGGTCAACGGAGGTCAGCAAACAAACCATCTGATGAAGACGGAAAACAAAGACCGTCCCCTCTCCACCCAGTGTTTTCTTAAGTCAGCTGAGTGGGATCTGGTCCATTCATTCAGCTGCTCACAGACCATCAGACGCATGTCTACAACATTTTCTTTTTTAATGAAGAACCTGAAACCTTTGAGGGCGTAGATGTTCAAAGAAGTGACCTCCCCAATCCACACACCCCACCACCACCACCACCACGTGTCCGATCCTATGGAAGACGATTCCTGGTTGTGTTGAATTTGTTCTGCTGTCACTCTTTATGGTTGAATCCGTTCTATGTCCCCCAGCCCTGACGCCCAACCTTCAGTTGCTACAGTTTGTTTTCATGTAGCTTTCGCTGCGCAGCTGTTGAGTTTATCTCATTTGGCATATGATGACATGGGTGGGGGCTTTGGAGGTAGAAGACCATGAAATCGCTGAGCTGGTGCCAGTGGTCGACGGTACAAATTATTTGTAGAAAACCAGGGAAACCTTGAAGTTGTTTACTCCCCAGTTTTGTGTTTGTGGAAGATACATTCATGTGAATAAAACATGTCTGTGGTCGCGAATGTGTGTTTTTATTTTTCCTGTGTTGCCTCTTATTTCCATCCAAATCACTTCAAAGCTCTGCAGGACACAACTTTGCTTACGTCGACAGAAAATAGACAATTAAGGAAAGATAGTTTGGTTTTGAGGTCTTCGTTTCATGTTGAGCTTCATTATCGATTTTTTTAAGTCACTTCTTCCACACAAATGTCCACCGTCAGCATGAAACTGCTAGTTTCCATGTGTCCAGAAGAAATGATGAAATGATTTCACCATCTTTTTTTGTGAAGTCACTGTGCCTGTGACCGTCTCTCTGTCGACCAGTGAACACCAGGTGGTCAGGATCTGATTGGACAGATACTTTTCCTTTTGAGGTTTGTGTAGTTGGGAGTCAAAGCCGGTTCCATATGTTGGACCATTGTCGTTTCTACACACCCTACACTGTTAAAGTCCAGTGCAAGTTTCAGACCGAATGTATTGGAGTGATGCTCTGCTGATGATGAACATATTTGCAGTAAAAACACAGATAAGGACTTTGGCGAAGATTCCCAGGCTTTGTGTGATGTCATCGTATATTTTGGAGCGAGGAAATGAGGCAGGCGACAAAAACAACATCTTGGCTCTTGGCGTCTTCCTCGTTTCCTCTCTGTGTTGTTGCTGTTTGACCTCTCTAACTGCCTCATCATCTTCTCCCTCGTGTTCATGTTCCTCTGTTCACACTCCATTTAACACGTTACAACCATTCAGTTGGTCAAATGTTTTCTAGGACAGTCTCATCCACATTAAATAAACCTGATGTGGCTCAGATCTACTCGTCTCGGAGATGAGCCAAACATACCCTCCCCCTCCATAAAATTTTGGACGTAGAAGGGGACAAGTTCTGCTCGGCCTCTTCGTTTTTACAACCCTGGACTCAATCCAGGAGCTGGAGTGGCTGCCATAGAAACGGGCCTCTCACCGGCTGCCTCCCAGATAACCTGCTGAGGAAGTGCAACAAATGATTAATGGAGAGATGAGATTGTTTGGAAGCAGATGGGCGTCTGGTGAGGAGAGGAGTGGCAGACAGAGGCCAAATCATCTTCTCTCTGTTGTCCAACAAGCATCGTGGCATTGTGTTCACCTGGTGAAGAAACAGAAACCTTTCAAACAGTGTCTGTTATTGCTCTGTGGAAAAAACCTTTTGAATCCACAGACAAATAAATCTCTGATCGTCCCCTTCCTGTGTCCAGCTCTCCAAATTCACTGACAGCTTCTCTATATCTCTCTTATGAGTCGAGTGATACATGAAATCAACACAGAAAATGCATGATGTAGTACTGTGTGTAACAGTACAAGTGGGAGATGATGAAGAAGGAATGAGTGTATTTAGTTAAGATAGCCAGTCACAACTGTTAACATTGTTGTTTTACAGCTTTGGGAATGCTATAAAATATATATCTATATTAGCTTTGGGAATAAGATTTCCATAAAATGTACCTTTTCAGAGACACCATTGGGAGTATTATAAGGAAGTTTAAATGTTATAACAGCGATAATTTAACAGCTACAAACCTGCACAGCTTGGCCATTAAGGGCCCTGAGCAACTTACCCTGTGTTGTAATAACTTTTTCAATTCCTCTCGTTGACTTCCCCTCAGCCCTTGGTAATACGTCACAACGGAGGGCACTTGGAGAGCAGAGGGACCGTGATAAATGGAACATCCTCGCTCATGTGAAGCTGAAACAATCATGAAACGGACACAGGTTGTCAGCGCAGTTTCATTTACAAAGACGTAAACTCAAACTACTTTCAATAAATAATATTCATAATAAATATAAAAAACCCCACCCTGCTCAGTATTTATTAATACTCTTCTTCCTTGGACGTCGGCAACCAGAGCTCTGTGCCAACTCCTGCCATCTGCCTGTAGAGTGTTTTCTTGCACCGAAGCAAAACTGCAATGCATTGTGGGTGATATGTTTGGAGTGACCATGGTGTGCCTCCACTCTCACACAGCCCTCTGAGGGTCAAACTCACCAAGACAACTTCAGTTTCTCAGAAAACTGGAACGACACTTAAGATGGTGGCGGGGATTCCCTGAGGGCAGGTGCTTAGGGGAAGTGAAGAGGGCGTGTTTCAGGACTATTACAACAGGGTCAGGAGGGTTAGTAAGGAAAAAAAGAAAACCCCAGTGTGTGTTGTGTGTGTGTATAAGTATGTATATGCATTAAACATGTCTGAATATATGAAACAATAATGATAATAAACATGAAATAATGTTGCATTTTGACAAACTTCCTTTTTATTGATTCCTTGTCTTTAAACACAAAGGACAAATGAAGGAAACTAGCTGATTGGTCAATGATGGACACAGCTGATGATCACAGCTGTTTGTTGTTGTTGTCGTTTTTCTTGATTCTTTTTATACGATTCCAGAGCTGCAGATATCAGCGAGACAAAATAAATACACATTTCACATGGAAACAGACTTTTTACAGAGCAGAGAAGGAGAGGAGAGGCTGCTGGGGTGTGTGTATGTGTGTGTGTGTGTGTGTGTATGTGTGTGTGTGTGTGTGGTTGTCGATCTGTTTCATCTGACAACACCACACTGATGGCATA
>CAAKHB010007824.1:0-11897 GCA_901007665.1 Aeoliscus strigatus
GCCCTGACTGATGCCGACTGCAGAGCAATAACCATCAGACGGCATATAGGGAAAAGGGTTTCAAAACCCAAAAACAAATTCAAACACCTCGTCTGCTTCAACACCACAAAACTGCCCGTTTAGAATTTGCCAGGGAGCATCAAACAAGGGACACCTTGACAGTCCAGATGGCTTCCAACGTTACTGGCATGACAAGGAGATCCCACCTGAGATGTTTTCCACCCGGCACAGTGGAGGGGGGTCCATCATGATCCGGGGTGCTTTTTCATTAAGTGGAACACTGGAACATCAGGTGGTGCAGGGTCGTCAAACGGCGGCTGGTTATGTGCAGATGTTGCAGCGGGCATCCCTCATGACTGAGGGCCCTTGTCTGTGTGGTAACAGCTGGGTTTTTCAACAGGACAACGCTGCAGTTCACAATGCTCGCTGACAAAGGACTTCTTCAGGAAGAACAACATCACTCTTTTGGACCATCCTGCATGTTCCCCTGATTTAAATCCAAAAGAGAACACTTGGGGATGGGTGGCAAGGGAAGTTTATAAAAATGGCCATCAGTTCCAGACAGTTGATGCCCTTCGTGAAGCCATCTTCACCACTTGGAGCAATGTTCCCACTAGCCTCCTGGAAACACTCGCATTAAGCATGCCAAAACGAATTTTTGAAGTGATTCACACGAATGGTGGAGCTACTCATTACTGAGTCCTACTGAGAACATTTTTTGTTCTGGATTCGAAAGTTTTTTGTTATTTTTTGAGCGATGGTCTTAAACTTTTGATCAGGTGATAAACAGCCTATTTCAGTTAAACTGTTGTTTTCAATAAATAACTTTTTCAAAGTGCTATTTGTCCCACTCCCCCTTCTTGCTTTTGCATGTTGTAGCTCTTCTTAAAACCTCATTAAGATCAAAATGTGCAAAATGCAAATTCTCGCAATTTTTCAACTGGTCTTAAGATTTTGATCAGGAGTGTATATATATGTACATATGTGTATGTATGTAGCTCAGTCGGTTAGCTCACTGCCTTTGGTGCAGGTCGCCGGTTTGGACCCTTCGAATCTCGGCTAAAACTGAGAGTTGCTATCACAGCTAGAGATTGATGAGAATCATCTTGTCCTGGGGAACACACTACCTCAGGTCCTGAACGTCAGCTGAACGGCAGGCCATTAACACCTATGCCCTGCCAGTGATCAGATACCCAGCTGGTATAATATCCTGGCCACTGGAACTTTTGCAACAAAAGATGCCCAGTAAAGACGAGAAATATTTCTGAAATATTTCTACTCTTTTTACAGAAGGGGCTGTATTGATGAAAACGTATCCACAGTCCACTACAGTCCTCACATGACTGTGATATTAGATACAGTCTGTCATTAACAAACTGCACTAGATGCAAATTAAAAATGAAAAGATTATAATTTTTCTGTTGTATGGTGAGTGGGAGTATTGATATTTACTGTCCCCAGGAGTCACCTTGGATCAGAAAAAGGTGAAATGTGTGTATCGTATAGTGATGACATGTATGACATAAAAATAACTACAGCAGTATGGTTATTTGTAGTGATGAATGTATATGGACATAAATCATTACCCATCATTAATGAGTTTCTTCATTACTCACGTTTCACAATAAATGTACTGTGGAATTGCTGACAATCTTCTATTTATTGACAGCAATGCTGACAAGCCTTTATCGTCACCTTTTGTATGTTATAAGTCTGTATATTAAATTAAATTAAAACTGAAAACATTCATCCTTTCCTCCTTATATGCTCAGTGTAGAAGTACGGTAAATATTTATTCATGCAAATCCTTCATTCCATTATTTTACAACATATATTACAAGTGTGTCCATCATCTCAGGCTGTTTGGTTTGTCAGTAACGTGCTAGTGGATAGACCCAGTCTGTATTTATTATTTGATTTGTCTTCTACTCCCTTCTTTACCACCTGAAAATAGAAGCTGTGTTGTGTAAATCCACCTGCTCCCTCTCCTGTTACCAATAAGTAACTGGCTATGTCCACTTCTTTTACATGAGTTTAATGTAGCGGAGCAATTCATTCATTCATTGCTAATAATAATAATAATAACTGAAGGATATTGGGTCGATAAGGTCAGAAGGAGGTGAATGATGATTATTTTTCTTACAGGTTATTTTTTCCATACATCATGTTAAAGTTAATGAACCACAGAGGTGCATTTAAACGACATGTTTCACTTTAAAAAAAAAATTCTTTTCTAATCTTTCGTCTTTGAAATATATTATTATGTAAAAGCTAATGTTTAACCACAATTTAAAGAGAGAGAGGGTTTTCAACGCCTCTGTATTTAGATGTACTGTCACTTTAAGTAACCCGGAAATGGTTTGTTCCAGTGTTGACTGGTTACAAACAGCCGAACTCCCTCCCCAGCTATGATATCGCACACTGTTATGTGGGCTTTTCGCAGCAGTGTGAGGTGTAGGAGACACAGGTTTGTGCCAAAAACTTCCCTGGACGTGTCGAACTTCAGCGGCTGGCGCTGGTTCTCTTCCCCGGATCGTGGCCGTGTCCCCGGCATGGATGAGATCCTGGCGAGGGTCGTTGCACCTTTACCCACATACGAAACACGAGACAAGTCCCCCCCTCCGCCAGAGTCGAACAGCTTGGAGTTCATGCACTTTTACAGAAGTCTAGACAAGGGAGACAAGCTGAATTTCCTGTCGAAGTTATCACAAGATTTCGGGGTGGATCACAAAAGCGTTTCGGAGTTCGCTGGGAAGCTGTTGGACACCCAACTGAGGGACCTAGCGACCATTTTGCAAGTAGAAGACAGGCTGCGGTACAGCTTGACCCCCCGATACAGACAGTTGCTGAATCACATAAGCAGGGTCGAAGGAGGGGTAAAGTTTCTGGTGGACCTCAGAGCCGACCTGCTGGAAATAATCGCATCCAGAGCCAGCGAGAGCGTTCACATCAGGGTAAAGTGGTTGTTAACGTTAGTGTACGGGTGCTGGCATGAGTCACACAGTGCTGATCGCGTCCAGACACACTATCAGAAACACGATGAACTGACTGATTATGTGCAGTTTACCTCCACAACGAATGAGCATAGCTTCCTCCACAGCTAACACATGATCTACACCCCACTTCTTTGCTCCATCATTTGGTTGACATTTCACCAGCCTCGGTGACCTTTGCCCCAGTTTCTCCTCCTATCACCTTACAAAGAAACTAACATATGTCCACTTTCAACAGTGAGTAATGATTTGGATTATCAGAATGTTGGACACAATGTTTGTTTCTTTAAGATCATTCTGGCAGTTTTTCTGATGGCTTGCTTAGCTCCTCAAAGTGCAGATTCCATTGATTAGCGTGTGTGCAGTTTTTGTTGTTGTTTTTTTAAAATGTGTTTGTTTTTCCTCACGAATAGGGGGCAGGTATTATAAGATGTATCTTCTTCCTGCTCCTGTTTGCACATGAGGAATTGGACATATTAAGTATGTGAAATAACTGATTTATGATTTCTATCATGGAGCAAAAATAAATAAACAGTAAATAGAAGATTTGAAAGGCATTAGCTTAAAGCGTCCATCACATGACCTAATGCTGCGCTTATTAATCAAGAAATAAAGCTTCCACATTGGAGGAATGTAGTTTGTGTCGCCAGACATCAGCTGAGCTTTCCTTCAGTTTTTTGTCCATTTTTTTCAAAGAAACTGGATGTAATGCAAATTGACAACAATAAGCATGAATTAAGATTACAAACCAGTGCATACATCCTTCCATGATATGTCTTCTGAGTTTTTGTTTTGCTGAAATCCTGTTTGTCAAAGGGTTTATGCTTGATGTTTTCCAAAGACCATGACTATGGTCAGTTAGCTCCTCATCATCTGTGCCTAGTGACTTTAACTTCATGAAAACATTACAAGGTGAGAGTGTTCTGTGTTCTCTGACTGCTATTTCAAACAGAACACAATGTGTAGTGGAAAATACTGCCTAGGGTAGAATGTATAGTTAAAAAGGAGCACACAACAACGCAATTATAATAAAAGTATCACATTAAATGGTATTGAGGATGTAACTCAGGCTCCTGCTGAATCTAATTCGTTCCAACTTATCATGTTCCAACAACAAATGTGCTACCACATACCTGCAGTATATCCACAGTTCCTCAGCATATAGCGGATTCAAACGGTTATTATTATGGCTGCTATTCAGTAAACAGGGGGAAATGGCTCCTTGGGATTACATAAAGAATGAGCCACACTCCTTTTTCACAGTCTTGTGGCATGTAGCCAACTGGAGTAAAAGTTCTGATTGACTCTGTATATGAGGTCAATCTGTGGTCATGTGGCCTCAGACTGACTATTTTTTCTTCAAGCCCTGCAGTGCTCACATGTCCATATTATAAACCTATAACCACAGCTCAGGGGTCCGTGTGGATTCACAGCATCTGATTGATTCATTGTGCCTGAGTGTGGAGGCAGAGTAGCACAAATGCGCCTAAAGCTTTAAAGTGGCCACCTATAGAGCTGAACAACACAAAAATGGATTCATATCGGTCTGTAGAACTTTAGATGATGCCGCTGATTTTTGTACTTACAGGATTTATATCGAAATGTACTGTTGCTCTGTTGTATAAGATTTATTATGACCAACAAAATGACACTGAAGCAAGCCAAGGGACAAATAATATTTAGGGTTGGATTTTTTGTGTGCATTCACATTGTGCGCTTCTTTGTATGTCTGCAAGAGATGAGGGTACTGCGAATGAAGTTTGACATTTGCAGGATAGGTGTGATTTTCAAATGGCACGTCATTTATTGCAGTGGCTCCTGTACGCCCATCACCAGTTCAAATCAATCATGACTCATAAAAACATTTAAAGAGCGTACCGACACCAGGGGCCATACATCTCACACAACATGTTTTGTGTGTGGAATTTTTTTGTAGCCCAGAGACACACATTATTCTGTCAGTCCTATGCCGCTGGTGAGTTTTTCATAGTAAAACAGGTTGTGTTTGGCTGCCTTTATATGACTGGACAAACTGGACAGAGTGACATTTTCTGTTTTTACTCTCTAAGCTATATAAACAAAAAGTTCAGCTCAGTACATACATACAGTACATGAATAGTACATGTGATCATGTAATATTCATGATCACAAATATAGATGAGATTCTGTATTCATTTCCCGTTGCCAAAAAGGACACACATGTGGTGAATTTCCAATTATCATCCTGTCGTGGATGTGAAATTATTCTCAGCTGTCCCATTGTTCTCCTTTAGGACTTGAATGGCACCCTGAAGAGCCTGCTGTCTGAATGGTTCTCTGTGGGTCTCCTCCGACTAGAGCGAATCACCTGGCAGTCACCTTGTGAGATCCTGCAGAAGATCAGCCAGTAAAAACCTCTTTTAATCTCTGATTTATTTATAATAATGGAATCACAGGAAAGAGAAACAATCAAATATTTCATTCTGTGCAGTACGTGCTGGTGTAAATGGAGTACTAACACAAAAGCCCCCCATCAGGTATGAGGCGGTGCACCCTGTGAGGAACTGGACTGACCTGAAGCGCAGAGTGGGACCATACCGCCGTTGTTATGCTTTCACCCATGCTGCCATGCCAGGAGAGCCTCTGGTGGTTCTACATGTGGCCCTGACTGAGGACATCTCCAGTAACATACAGGTTAGCGGCAAAAACTTAGCAGGCCTCGACATACAGTATGGGGCACAGTTTTGATTCTTGTGTGAGCTGAGAAAGTAATTATTGCCTTGGAAATAAAAAACAATTCAGCCCCCTCACGTGGAATTAGGTGGATGAAACATTTGAGTGACTCAAGGCAGGAAGAAGTGGAGCATTCTTCAGTTTTGTCCCAGAAATTGACAGTTGTGTTTTGTATTTCAGAGTATTGTTCGAGAGTTTGCCAGTCTGGACTTTGAGGAGGATGTGAATAAGATCAATGCAGCCATTTTCTACTCCATATCATCCACCCAGGCTGGTCTACAGGGGGTGGAGCTGGGCAACTACCTCATCAAGAGAGTGGTGCGAGAACTGCAGGTGGGTGCAGGTGGGACAGAGAATCATCAGTCATTACTCTTTACCTTTGGGGTTTAGTTTGAATTATTTCTGAAGCATTTTCTCTGTGCAGGAAATCAGGAATGCAGGAATCATAGTAGATTGAAGAGCCAAGAAAATAACTAAATGAGAAAAATGAATGATTGTAACTTGTCTTTGAAAGTGGTGAAGTTCATATTTATTGTTTGATAAAGATGATTCATTGTAGCTACACATTCTGAATCGGTATCATTTCCATCTATTTCAATCAGAACGGAGTCATACAGTATTAGGTTTTTGAAATAGAACATTGAACGTAATTACTCACCTGAGCAACACTGCAAAGTTATTATTGATTTACATCATCACCACACATTTTAAGCAATTTAAGCATGCAATGGAAAAAAACACTGTAAGAGACATGGCAAGGTCATGTAAGTTAATGTTATAATTTATGCTCAAAAAATAAAATTATTCCAAGTGCTCCGATGCTGTAGTGGAGGATTTAAATCACCCTTTTGCAGTATCATTAAGTCGTTATCAAAAGTCTTACATTAATGCTATTTTAACTAAGAATTAAAAAACAGAAAATTGTGTCCAGCCCTGGAACTAAATGCTGTCATGTACTGTACAAGGTCAGGGCCAACAGCTTTTCAGTCTCTTTTGGCACTAAACCGTTCCTCACATTCACGTGTGAATGTAGAAACACATAAATAAAACCAATAATCAATAAACGAGCAGTAATGAAATCTTGTCCATCCTTCTCAATAAGTGCAAGAGAGCCCTTCATATCAGCCACTCCAGTGAGCACTTGTGAAATGATTGGACCATCAAAAGCTCTTCTCCCCAGCAGGTGGGAAAAGAACATTTATAGTGTATCATCATAAAATCAGGTTGCACAGCTTTACAGGGCTTCTAGTTTTGATAATTCATACAACATACAAACACTGTTTACATGTTGGCATGTCCATGAGGTTCATGGATGCTCGGTACATGTTAGCTACATTTGAAAATGAAAAATAATCGTCCATAAATGCAACTTTGTTTGTTTTTGTTTTAAACAGCAAGTAATATTTATTTTGCCCAAACAAGCCATTACCATAATCCCGCATCACTGCAGGGGGGTCAACAGACTTTTGTCTGTTGTCTGGAATATTATTTTGCATTTTATTCCATTTTAACCACAACCATTTGTAATATGTACTGTATAGAATATGCTGAAAATAAATGTGTATTTTTCGTTCGTCATGCCTACTCCACTCAGGGTCCCAGTTTTTACTGGAGCAGGGTACATACACCCTGGATGAGTTACCAGCTCATTGCAGGGCCAATATATGTGTATATAATATATAAATATTGTTCACTCTATTTCTACATGTCTGCTTTACAATGTGTCATTGAAAACAAATCACGATAAATTAACCTTTATTTTATTCTAAAGGAAGGAAGGAAAGTTGTGAAATAATCAATGAATTTTGTAAAAGTGTGCAGTGTGCTTCTCCAGGGCTTGTGTGACACATTCATCTGCAGTCTCTAGCTGCTGTGTTGCTCCATCATGCCGTATGCCTAGGAGCCATACGGCAAAGGAGATGGGGGATATTTTAGTGAAACTAGAGGCTAGTGGGGTGGACGGGAACTCAAGAGATCTGGAGTGGGAGTCGAGATGAGAGAGGGACTCAGGGGAGAAGGGAGTAAAGGAAGAGGACAGGTACTGAAGATGACAGTGAAGTGATGAGAGGGCGGTTTGAAGAAGAGTCAGGGTAAAGAAAGAGGACATCCATTTCCAGTATGTGCCAGCATTATTCAGCAGTGGAGTTAATTTGCTCGCCCCGTCTGAACAAGAAACAAAGGTTTGGTTTCGACACTGAGTTTGAGTGTTCAAACTTACAATCCTGTGCCCTTTGTTGTTTTGTAGGAATCAAATCTATGTTTCCTCTTGTGTTATTTATACTATAACCTTGTTTCTTCCCTGCTGTGATTTTCCCTATCTATCTACTGTGTCTTGGCAGGTTGATACATTTCTGTGTTGTGTTTTCCTATGCATGCATGAAATGCAGTGTTTTGGTGGGTGGTTTGGGTGGCTGGGGACAGAAGGGACATTGACTAGTTTTTCCATTCGTCTCTCCAGGGTGAGTTCCCCCACATGGCTCAGTTCTCCAGCCTGTCACCCATTCCAGGCTTCTCCTCCTGGCTCCAAGGCCTCCTTAGCCAGCACAGGAAGGAAGGGTGTGGTTCTGACCTCCTTTCTGAGCAGGAATGGAAGGAGGTTGAGCAGGCCACAGACTCAGAACCAGGTAGCGTAGCTATGGATGCCCTTCGCAAGCTAATCAGCACCAGCGAATGGATGCGCTCAGAGCGTCTGTCCTGTGTTCTGGAGCCAGTCCTGATGCGGCTCTGCGCCTGGTACCTTTATGGCGAAAAGAGGAGGGGATACGCTCTCAATCCAGTGGCAAACTTCCACCTCCAAAACGGGGCAACCATGTGGCGGCTAAACTGGCACGCTGACACCAGCCCCAGAGGTGTGGCAAACTCCTGCGGCATCATGGTGAACTATCGGTACTTCCTGAATGAGACGTCCAAAAACAGCACGCTCTACCTGCAGAATAAGGTCATTGCGACATCAGAGCAGGTGTTGGGACTCGTGTCCCAATTTCAGAAGAACAGCAAACTCTGAGAAATACACAATTGTTGATAATAGCTTTTTTTGTTGCATTGCACTTTACATCAGTAATAAACTGGCTAGCAGATTGCATTGAGATAATTTGTTTAAACTTTGAGGTTTGATCCAAAAGTGAGTGTAGGACTGAGTAGACGTCAGCTGGAATGGATCCATAAATTAGAGTTTTTGTCTCATTTGTTTTTTTGCTAAAGCTGTTTGATATTCTGTGAGCCTGGAGCCAATGAAGCACGAGGCATCTATCATTGCCTTACCATGTTCCTGGATAACGGTGTGTGTAAGCGTGAAGCATTGAGGGAGTGTAAATGATGTTTTTCACTTGGCCGACCTCTGTCACTGAGAAAATGTACAATAAACCGTTCTTTCTTTTCCCTTCAGTTATCCACCTGCTCTAACTGTGTGTTCACACCAAACCTCATGAAACACATGCACATGAAACCAGACTGCCAATATTCTATAGTAAATAACTAGAAATTAATCACGTTTGACCTGTATCACGAGATACACTTCACACCCCTCCGATACCTCAGTTCAAGGGTTTTTTTTCACACTTTTTGCCAACACAAAGATACACCGCCAGTCTCCAAAAGGAGTGTCACTGATATTAAAGTCCTCTGTGGAGGAACCAAGCAGAGCTCATATCAGCCTTGGTGTTGTGAAATAATATATTACTGCAAGTTGACTGTGAAATTACATTTTATGTCTCCTTGGAGCCAAACTTGCCTTTTTTTTTACAGTGCCTCCCCACTTCTATTCAATGTGCTACTCTGTGTCCTAGAAACTAATGGAGTGAGAAATAAAGGTAACATGAATGGGCTGATTGATGGTCTTCAGTTGTGATGATGGTGGGAGGAGAATAAAGACTCATAAAAAGGACAGTTGTTTAAAGAATGCCCTTGAGAGGGAGTATGAGCATATCCAGCGACCTGTATAACTCAAAGAAAAGCAACACTGTTCCACCATTACTTCATGTGGAATGGTACAGACCATAAGTGTTGCCATGGAAACACCAATGACATTCCACAGCTGCTGTTGGCAGCTCGCGCTTGTCTTGACTCACCTTTACTCACAGAGGTCCAAAATCAATGGCCAAAGAGCAGGTCAGTTTAAGGTCAGGAGCTTTTAATTAATAATGATATTGTATGCAGTACATTGAAAGTAATTATTTTTCAAAAGTAGTAAGTCAGGGATTTCCCATGAGAATACAAAGATAAATTGCTCATTCAGTGAGCAGCTACAGCGCTTAAAAATGATTTATGGACACATCAGGTGCCTCTAAATGTGATCTAAACCTGCTCAGTGGAGGATTCTGACAGGACGAGTCGCACAATCTACAGGATGGAAGCCTTTAATTGTTATCAAGTGCTAATCAGCTCCACTTTTCACCTGTTAAATTACCTGAAGAATGGACTCTGAACACATCATCAATTATAATATTAATGTCACAAAGGCAACATTTGGTAATACTAAACATCTTTGATCACACAGCAGTAAAAATCTGAACAAGGTTGATCAAGTTTTCTGGTTACTGGCACTTTCCATTGTGTGTGTCCATTAACACCAGTCTTTCATTCATTCGTTTATCTTCCGCTTATTCCTGTTATGGACCGTGGGTCCTGCTGGAGCCGATCCCAGCTGACCAGTCTCTCTCTCTCTCTCTCTCTCTCTCAATGACAGAGAGAGACAGAGAGAGTGCGCAGTGGTGTGTTTGTGTTGTTTTTTATTGCTTGTGTATTCTGTAAGTGTATTGCTGATCATAATATATTTAAACAAAAAAAATGTTAAAAAACAAAATGTGGTTGTTACCTGGTTGTGTTTTAGTGTGTCACATTTGCTTATGTATCTGCGAACATTTCGAATTGAACTCAGTCCAATATTTCTTCAGAATGCTATACCACTGGGAACACATACAGTAGGAAAACATACAGTTCCAAAGCTATCAATATGAAATGACATCCTCAAAGGCAGCTGTTTGCAGGATTCTTTGAGCAGCCCACGGGCAGTGTCCTGAGCCAAAATACAGCTAACTCTGTCCTTGAGTCTAGCGAGTCTCTCTTTTAACTCAGCAACCATCCCATGAAACAGCAGAGGGGAAAACAGGTGTTTCTAATGAAGCCTCAGTGAAGTTCAGTGAGGAGAATCTTCCCTGTCTCCTGCTGGGAGCTTCTTCTTGTGTCCTCTGAGCCCGTCTATCCCCAGCTGCTGTCCTTTAAATATCACATCTTCTCTGTTATAGATGTTTTATCTCACAACAGATGACAATCCACTCCATTTGACCATCCCCTATCACCATCTGTTATTCCTCCTGTTCCTTAAGATTCACCACCCATTTCAGGGCTCCACTCCACCAACATGAGGGTCTTAACCCAATGTGTTCACATTCTTCTTGTTGAAACGATGACAATGAACATTATTACTTATTTGATGACAAAATGTAAAAACTTTACTCTCTTCTCTTTAATTCCTTATCTCAAAAAAGGAAAGTAAAAGGCTGCTGCTTATTTCAGTCTGAATTCATTATGGTGCAGGATTTTTACACTTACTCCTGACATTTGAGAATATCAGTGTTTTTTGGGCACACGCGCACTAAATGTCACCCTGCTGTTCACAGCAGTGTGACCAGTATTTGCTGGTGAGTGCTGATGTGAGGAAAGTCACATTTGACAGGGAAAGAATAAAGTCAGGCGGTACCTGGAAGCCACTGCCTCCTGTGTGGTTGTGTCTATGTGAGGCGAGCGCCCATCCAAGTGTGTTAATCCATTCTTCTTGGTGTGCTGTGGCTGGCACTCCGTTACGCTTCCCATCATTCTCCTCCTTCTTCACCTTGTGGTAACCAGACCCTGCACCCACAGCCTATGCAGTCCGTTGATCCGTCTTCAAAGGACTTTATGGTTTACGAGCAATCGTGACACACAAATACACATTTCCCATGTGCATGGACACACATTCACAGGTGTATGCCCTCTGTGCCTGTATTTTGCACAGTATAGCCTTTAGGGGGCAGCAGTGTTTCACTCCGAATGGCTTGTCACACAGTGTGCCCAGAGTTTGAACAGTGGTTCTCTGCTGTGCTGGCTTGACAAACACCCTCTTTCTCTGGCTTCTCTAATTTACCAGAATCTCTCTCACACCTTCCCCTTGTCTACCATTTGCATGCCTTACTTAGTGCCATGCTGACGTTTCTT
>CAAKHB010007824.1:18271-39736 GCA_901007665.1 Aeoliscus strigatus
ACTACAAGTCAATGATTTTTTTTTTTTTTTGGATAATTGGGGACATATACCATAGTCCTAAAATAGTCCTAAATATTCATATACGTGTGTGTGTGTGTGTAGAGAGAGAAGGAGATTGAAGCAATCAAATATGGTTTCTCACCCTATAAAGGGTTAAGATACTGTAATTTTAATAAAAAAATTAAAATCTAATTCTTACTTAAATAAAAACAGACACTGCAGCTAATATGACCTCTGAGCTGGACATGTGATCAATCCTCCACTTAAACTGGATTTATATTTCTTCATTGAATTAAGGTGTTAATTTTCAAGCTTCTGTATCTATCTGTCTGCCTCGCACTGCTGGGAAAGTCGTGGTGCAAACAGTCTAATCACAGTTCTTGCAATCAGCAGGAGTCTGTGAAGTTACATTTCTGGAGAGGAGCAGAGCAGGCAACACCAGCCACAATGCATCAACCCTCACTGTAGGTACGCTTAAATTTTTATGCAGAAGCATAAAGCTACAATAAATACATGTTAAATCATCACAAGGTGAATATTCAGATCAGCTCAAGGTGCCACTGCTTCCCTGTATGGTCTTAATTGGTGTGTCTGAAATCATGTGTCTCTGTACTGAAACATAGTATTTTGAGTACAGAAGTGCGTTTACACTGACCGAGTATGCAAAAATGTAGTGTATTGCGCATACTCAAACAGACAAAAAATTAAGGGTGGATTCATGGACACTTTCCACCCTCAACGGCTGCCATCTTAGTCACGAAGCGGAAATGACCGTTCACTTTTCAAGATGGCTGCAGACAACAGCGACACCGGTGGCACCACGGGGGATATCATCTACTGATGGAATTGTGGCGAATGGTAACGTTAACCAACAGGCTTGTAAACTGTGGCACATTTTCAGGCATTAACATTGTGGCGTACATTTGGTGCTTGTCTGTGATAAATTATCGTTTTCAATGTACAAGGTTGCGGTTTAAGATGTCATGTCTCAGGCTTGATGTGCTGTAAATATTCCTATCTAGTGTACCAGCAGTATGTTTCATTTTCATGTCATTTCAGGTAACACAGCAGGTTATTTCCATTTGTGTTAAAATTTTTGTGATTCTTGCACAAATGAAACACACACAGCGCAGTGGCTGCCGGGGTCCCTGGCCTGTTTCTCAGGTGTGCAGTTACATGTCCTGAAAGCCATGAAGGTTTCCACACACACACACACACACAGCTGCACGGAATGAATTAAAAGTCACCGGTGCGTTTAACTGCATGGTGCATTTGTTAAACGTGCTGTGACTCCACTGGTGTTTCCAACCTTATTTACATTGTTGGAAATATATTCCCATGTATTCTTTTTTCTGGCAATGTTAACATTCTTCTGTTGTAATTCAACAACATGTTTGTAGACCTCCTAGCACTAAGACTTGTAATTCAACAGAATCAAATTTAATTTTCCTGGCTGTCTGATCATCCAAACGCTCCTAATTAAGATGTGCAAAATCCTCACTTAAATCCTGCAAGTCTCCACCCTGCTGCACCTGTTTTCATTTATGCACTTATTCTTAGTTGATCAGAACCTAAACAGGAATTGAAATCTATTGTACTGTGCATGAAATTTAGTACCCTTTATTTAGGATCGTAGTAAATTAGACTTAAAGACTTCAACAGATGTCTACACTGACATGGTTAATTTATATTTATCTACTATCTCTATCTCGGGGTATGCTGGTTTCCTTCCTCAGTACTCCTAGGGGTCTAACACCTTATACACAAGTAGATATAAAAAAAAAAAGAATAAATAAATGTGTATTTATTTGCCAACAAATAAACCTGTCTTCCCACTTTACAAGCATGGGGATTGTATTTGTTTCTTCCTTAGTAAGCGGACCAAAAACTCATCTTTAATGTATCACTACTAATAGCCTACAGAACAAATCAGTGTTTAGTAAGACTGAGGCAGTCTTCTAATCCTCCGGGCTGATACATGAAATGTCTGTCGTAATCTGCTCTGTGTTTGTGTTCATTTTGGTAGAGGGGATTTCTATCGTTTTCATCTGCTCATTCTGACTCATACATAAGCTGCAAATTTACATTATTTGTATAGTTTTCAACCAGTTGTTAGCTCGCAATAACATGAAAAATGTGTCTGAAATTAGGGTGAAAATGGAAATATACTGAAAACACCACAAGATCATTCCGTTATATGGGGATTCTCTGAGTGATTACTGGTATTGGCCATTCAGCATCTCAGCATGCTCCTTGATAAAGCAACGTAATGTCAATCAAGTAGAGCTTTACATTTCTACAGCAGGCACATAAATAGATCCTTCTGGCCAAAAACTGTACTTAATTGAATGCACTGTATAGATGCAAAAGCAAGAAGAAATAAACTGAAACTCAAAATCTGACTTTCTATTTCCTGCAGTCCAATGTTGACTATGAACGTGTTCTAGTCATTTTAAAGGTGCAGTACAGTCAACTAAAGCTGGGTCATTATGTTTGGCAGTTTGTTTCATGTACACAGATGAGAAATGAGTTACCACATCCAGGTCTCTCTAGTCACAGGAAGACAGTAAAGATGGCTGCATAGCCTCACTGTGTAACTCGATATTTGATCAGCAAAGGATTGCCTTTTGAAAACCTTCTCAGCGCTGTTTGCCCATCCATCCACCATTTTTTTCCCCATATGATGCATGATGGTATATATGGTTTGGTTAGTCACCATCAGTTGTACACTGCTTTTGGTGGTGCATTATGGGAAATAAGGATTTCCGATAATATCGGCCCGATAAGCATTTTTTGTAATATCTGTTCGTATCATTATCGTTTTTTCCTCTGATAATGACAACCTGATAATGCCTGGGTTTCACCAAATGTGCATGAATAAATCATAGATGCTTATGGGGTCCTAAGATGTTTACCAGCATGCGACCTCATCAAACTGCACCCAGAGGCAAAATAACAGTAATGTGTCGCTACTCATAGCTAACAAGCTTTCCACGCACGTTGCTACTCAAAATGGGGTATTTTGTAAGTTTCACATGCAGATCAGAAATTTGCCATTTGTAATGAATGCAAAGCGCCTGTCACGCGAAGAAACTAAGGTTTCCTCCTTCACCACTTCAAACTGAGTCGCTGACATCAGGAAGAGGCACACAAAGCGTTTGTGCAGCAAAGTAATGCAAAACAAGAAGTAAAGAAGGAACTGAAAAAACCAATGCAAGTGTTGTTCAAAGAGCCAGTAGAAAAAAAAATAGAAATACAATAAGGTCCACCCAAGAGCAACGGCGATAAGTGCATCGCACTGGGTAACCAGTGTTTTCAATCTTTCAAAATGCTGGATTCAGCAAACTTGTGGAGTTCCTCAAGACACGCTTTGCCATGCCCAATCGCAGGTATTTCTTGGATGTTTGCCTCCCTGAGTTGTACAGTGGACACGTTGAGAAGCTAATTTTTTTAACATTGTGACAATGCTGGGATGCTTTTTTTTCAAAAATCTACCTCTTACACATTGAGGATAAGAATTAGAGCAGTCCACACCAGGTGAGCAAGCATCCGTCCTTGAGCCTCATATGTTGCACTTTAAGGAGGGCTATGTTTACTTTTTCCAACTGAGGCTGTTTTTATATGTGTGCCTTTTTTATTTGCACATTGTTACTCATACAAAAGAGAAGGGAGAATGGGCACAGCCTAATTCTAATCATTGTTTTAGACCAGTTATCGACAGTTACAATGGCCCATCAGCATCATTCCATGGACATACTTTGACAAAAGAACTTTGTTTATGACTGAACAGTGCGTCTTGTTTTTATTGCACACCACGTCGACATTGAAAGTTTTGTTTTTGCTCATATTTAGCAGGGCTGATTGAGCCCAGTTTATACTGAATTACTGTATCAGCAATGGGCTCAGGACTGAGTCTGTCTCTGTGCACTTTGTTTACTCTATTACTCATAACCAAAGTGTTTGTACCTCATAGAAATTTGCGGTTTTCAATATAATAGGCTGTCCTACACTACACATTCCTTTTGTTTACAAAGCTGTAAAGGATAAGTCGAATGTTTTTTTTTTACAATTTTTGAAGAAGTCAGACTTGTCCTAGTTGGGATGGGCATTGTCAGGATGATGTCAGGAAAAGCATGTGGAATGGGAAGTAAAATCTCCTATCTTCTGCAGACATCCTTCTTAAGGATGCCCAGTCAGCAAAGACATTACCAAAGAGGGGGCAAACCAGAGGCAGGGACAGGAACAGACAGCGTTGACAACAGGAAACGAGGGCTGGAGAGACATGTGAGAACGAGGAATAATCTGGCAAAGAGGAGAAGGGCATGGGAAGCTTTATCACCTCTTGTGATGAACAGGTGTGGGTGGTTGAGGTAAAGACTGGCTGATTGGCTGATTGGCTGGGAGTGGCAAGGGGTTCTTATTTTCCAGAGACAGTTTTAATTTATGGAATTCATCTAGTGGGGCATCACAATAAAAGTATGTTTATTCCACGACAAGAGATATGTGATGTGACCTAAAGTTAGGTTTGGGGAAAAATGTCTGCATATATTGGTATCGGTTGTTATTGGAATCGTAAATTAAGTATTTGGACAATATCGGATATTGAAAAAAGTCAATATTGGACATCCCTGGTGGGAAAGTTTATAAGCATTATATAATGTTTATTTATGTGTCTATACAATAGGACAGCATTACAAAATGGGACACTCACTGTAAGGTTACACAGACTGACACAGGTGACACAAACTGATTGCAGTTATATATATGAACGCTAGAGGGTGTTTCATATAACTATAATTTATCAATGGGTCCTAATCTCCTGCCTGGACAGAGAGCATATTTTTTTGTGCAGGGGGATAGTCTCTTGTGACTGGGCACATAAAAAATGATTGAAAATGGTTTCACACCAGAGCTAATGCAAACCATTTTTATGGTAATATTGGCGTGGGCGTGTGTTACAGTTATCAGTCAGACATGAGAGAAAATGCAAAAGGCACTGAAGGTTGACCTGTTCATCCACTCATGTGAGACTCTGTGTGTGTTGATGGAGCCCAGTGCTGGGATTGTCAGATTGTTGTGGTTAATTTACTGAAGGAAGGTAATTTCACAGATTTGTTCAACATACTTAAACACCACACATGGATGTTACCCCTCCTGCTGTTTACGTGGCTATTTAGGTAAATTGCAGGGGTCAGATTAGCATGGCTAATTTAGTTGTTAAAGACACATTAGAGTGAACAATGTGGCAACATTAACAAAGGGCATTAGACTGACTGTGTGCTGGGTGAAAAATATTGCAGTTCAGTATGTCCCAGTCATGTCTGGACAATACTACTATCCCCTGCAATGCTCATTTAGTTGTTTTTTAGCCTTGTTGCTGCACCCCCCCGCCCCCCGCTCCTCAACTACTTTCTTCATCTATCGCCCCCCTTTTATCTTTCGCTCTCAGGCAAAGTACACATGCAGAGTCAAGTTGTACAGAACCGTGGCATCGCTTGATGAAAACCCAGGGGGAATGTGCTGGAAATTGCTTTCATTTTGTTTAAGAAGGGGCCATTCATTTCCTTTGTGTACAGTGCAGCCAGGCACAGCTGTTTGCTCAATTCAATACCAGCTGCCTCACAAACATCTTTTCCTCCTCAGTTTTATTCTTTCAGCCCTTGCAGCTTGATCCTGACAATGTGCTCCATTTGTTATACATTATCAGAGCTAAAACAAAAATGTTATATGCATTTTAAAATCAAAACAAATTTTGAGTAAAATGTAGATGTTGGTCACTGTTGGTAAATTGCCCATAGGTGTGAATGTGACTGTTAGCGATTATCTGTCCTTAATGTGCCCCTGCGATGACCGGACAAAACTCATCCAGGGAGTACCCCGATGTTCACCCGCTGACAGTTATGATCAACAGAGAGGAAAAATCGTGTTCATTGTTCCATTCAATGAAGGTGAATAAACCCATATTAAATTCACTGAGCTCAGAAGACTGCAAAAATAAAGAATGTATGTTTAGTTTATGGTGACGTCCAGTCAAGGGAGGCATCATAGAAAGAAAAATGGGGAAAAAAAAAAAGGTTAAAGGTGCCCAGACAACATCAAAAACCTGCCTGAAACCCTATGTGCTTATTGGTCTTATGATGATGAGGAAAAGCATTTGGGCTTTCATTTCGCTTTTCCGCATGTTTCCATGATCTGATCTGAAAAATCAGATGTTTTGTTCTTAGCTCATTTATGATTCAGTATATTAAACATACATGATTAACAAGTGCTACAATATCCAGAGGTGGTTTTGACAAGACGATATATTATATATAATGATGTACATATCATACAATTGATTGATTAAACATGGCAGAAACCTAAAAATACAAAGACCTGACTAAGCCCAATGTATTTTAGACATTCACTGTTTCTTATAGCCTTTTTCATCGCTTTGGTTTACATCAGCAGACCAACTCTGCAGTCAGCAAAGGTCATTAATTAAATTTTCTCAAAAGCTGCCTCCTGCCAGGCACCAGCCTCCACCAGTGGGCTCCTGAGTGAAAACAGCCATATCATTATTTTTAATGAATGTTTGATATGGGCTTCATTGCTGTGTCATGTACATGCCTGGGCAGAGAGTGCAATGGAGAGGATGAAAAAAAGGTGCATTAAGAAGAGACCTCTTCATTTGATTGAGGTGTGCTGTAAGTATTTCATCCGTGAGGATCTAATAATGATTGCTTACCTCGGAAAGTCAAGCCGACAGAGTGTATGGAAAAGGTAAGAGAGAGAGACAGAAACCTGTCTTAACGAGGCAGAACAAAGTTCCCAGCTGGCTGTAACGCACATGCAAATTGTGTTCACTTTTCAATCTGCATTAGTCAGTTGGCTATTGAGCTCATCTTCACACCTCCATCCTCACACTGCGATTAGGTACAGTATCTGCTGTCACCCTGAGCTGCCAGTATCACACAAACAAAATTGCTCATTTTCTAAGGTTTTCCATCTAGATGAGTTTTAATTAAGTCCCACTGCTGCGCTCGCCTGTGGCTGTTCTAATCAGACCGCGGGAGTGTTGCTTTAGCACACAGTTTCTGTTGGGCCCCTGCCTCGCTCTGACACACCCCCATCACAAAAAACATGGACAACAAGGTGTGTGTTTATGACCCAGCAGAAGATAATCAGTGGGTGGTTGTCATATCATTGATGAAGATTGGTGAGCTTATTACTCTGCACAGATGTTCCCTGATGAAAGCCAGGCTGAGCAAGGTTGGACATTAGTTTGTAAGAGCAGAGATACAGAATAAGACATTTGATTAAAGCTTGCGTTTATCTTACTCTCAAACAAGTTGGCATGTTTTAGCTTGAAATACGTTTTTCTTGCGCTGCAAATGAAAAATGAAGCTTTAGGAGTAAAAGGTTAAAAAAAAAAAAAAAAAACAGCACAACACAGCAAAAATTCAACTTCTCTCGCTTATTCCGGTTAGGATTGTGTTGGAGCCAATCTTAGACGGCGGGGTACACTCTGGACAAGTCACCAGCTCCAGGGCAAGTCACAAGTCACCAGGGCAGAAGGACAGACAACCATTCATGAACCATGTAACCTGCACAGTAAAAATGTTTTCCTTGAATATCTGAAGGAAACCCACACAAGGAGAACAAACTCCACACCGAAATGGCAGGTTTGAACCCAGATGCTTCTTACTGTGAGGTCCAGTACAAACAACTGGTCCACCAGTCAGCTGCGAGTGGGTGAATATATGCAAACCTTCTTAATTCTGCACTTGTAGCTGTGGGCGTCTGAGGAAGAAGTTGATAGTTTTTCAGAACCTTCTGATTCAGAACAGATGTTTTGAAGTGTGAAAAGCGCGAAAACCAATTTATTCCTTTCGGAATGACGTGCTTTCCACCTCCAAATTCATGAGCCTGAATGGGTTGAATCCCTCAGGAAACACATACCTTTGTATTAACTCTTTATGCAGGCTCCATCGGTGCCTCTTTTCAAGCAAACAAATTAAACTCCAATTTACCAAATTCTATGGAACTGGTGCTTACTAGCACAATTCATTAACCATCGTGCCCCTTCCTCCAGTTATGGGTCGCGGTTGAGCTGGAGCCGATCCCAGCTGTCAACGGGGGAATGGTAGGGTACAACCTGGACAAGTCAATTCCCAGTCCCAGTCCACTCACATTCATACCTACGGGCAATTTAGAGTGACCAATTAACCTCAGCATGCCTCTGGAGGTGGGAGGAAGCTGGAGAACCTGGTAAGAACCCACACAGACACGGGGAGAGCATGCATACTACAGAAAGATCCCCAGGCCGGTACTGGGCAATGCTTCAAAGTACTAAAATGTGATTAATGGGCATTTGGGTTTATTTCCAAAAGCATGTCTGATTTTAGGTTTTAAGGTGAATGTAAAATGTCAGACTTGGTGTCACAACTGGCAGTGTGACACCAGAGCCCATGAAACTTCCAGTGTGGATGGTGGCGGTATGTGGAAAAGTACAGCCCTTACCTTTCCACGTATGCACATGAACACACAAGATGGACTCAGAACTGAGCCGTACTGCTGAACAGAACTTACAGATAATAGAAGTTCTACTTTTTTACTAAAGTGGTTCTGATTTAAATGTCTTATTCAACAGTGGAGTATGTGCTTCTCTGACCATCACTGTACCACAGGACATAGGATGCAACGGCAGCTTTCTTTTAATTTTTCACTGTTGGACCAGATAAAGGTTAGATATCTTGCTGAAACAGAATTACAGTGAACGCACTGCATTATTTTTGAATGGAATGAACTCTCCTTAAGGACTGGTTCAATCAAAAATAATGGAATTACTGCTATTTGTGGATATCTTTAAATAATACATAAACATTAATCACAGCAAGAATCTTTGAATCTCAGAGTTGGTTTGTGTGTACGTCAGTAAACAGTTGTATACTCAAATGAAGGCAGGAGTCAGAGGAGATTAACTGTGTACAGTGAGAGATGAGGAGATGTAGGAGACTGCATTCAATTAGCTGATTTTGGAGCAAGTCAGAGTGAAAAAGACAGACATAATGAATATTGTCTCTGGAACTTTTAGTGTCATGTTTCACAACATGTAGTTCCTCTCTGAGCCATTAGTGGATTACAGGGTTGTGCTTGTCAACAGTGAATGGACCCATACTACTCACAAATGATGCTGGGGATTCCGAACTCTCTAATCGTCTTAACAACAGAACCAGCATTGATACAGCAGTGCTAAACATAATGTTGTGCAGAGCACGTGTGTGTGCGTGTGTGTGTGTCACAGAGAGAGAGAGAGAGAGAGAGAGAGAGAGCGAGAGAGAGAGACTATATTATTGTATATATTTCTTTATCAATGCCTATGTTTCATTGTGGGACACTTGGTAAAACACTGGCAGGCTGACACGGTGTAGATCAGTTTCTTTGTCCTGATGCTGAATTCATTCTGCCACGAACTTGCTAAACAAGAGAAACTGCCTCTGAGGGAGATGGCCATAAACATCCACTTGGACTCAAGACAAAACTGATTAGAATCCTGCAGTTCAAAAGCCTCAGTGACCTTAAATGGGTGTCAAATGATCGCGTTAAACTTAGCACATTATAATTTTTATATTGTGTTAATCTTATCTGATTTTTAATCTCTAACTTTCCTGTTTCAGAATGTAAGTTGCCTTTTTATAAAATCCGTTTTTGAATGCGTTGGGCTTCTTGTGCTTAAGTTGTTGGGGGTGGATGAAGGTGATGTGATTTTTGACTGGAGAAGTGAGTGGAAAATGATGTCGATCTTATTGGGGTTACTGCGGTATTAAGATCTGCTCACTTTGAGTCGCTGAGGCGTCAAGCAAACAAAGTAAACACTGAATAGCCATTCTCCAAGCAGCAATTCTGTTTTGGCCTCGCAAGTTCAACCGTCTGAGATGTCATTTTTAACTGCAGAAGTGAGCACAAAATCATCAAAATCATGTTACCGCGGTAACAAGATACATTCACTCTCAGTGGCTGCCACTGACAATGACAAAAAACAATGAGAACCAAAATAAAAACAAAACATGGTGGCGAGATTCAACACGGAGCTGCGCAGACAGACTCAGAAATAAGGGTTGGGGCATTACGGAATGTGTGAGGATGCAAAACGTGTGTTTGCACTCCAAATCGTCTCCGTGTGGAAGAGCCATAGCAGAGCTCTTTACCAAACTAAACCCGAGGAGAACACCTTCGTGTATGACGAATGTTGTTGCTGAGTGGATAGCGATGAACTGCAGGCAGATAAACATAGTGGAAGACGAGGGGTTAACAGAAGTGATGCAAACTGACGGTGAAAAGAAATACAAACTTCAAATTCTGGTGGAGGATTCGCCCAACTGTGACATGATATAACCGGACATCACTGGACCTCAGCTGGCAACCACAGATATTCAGGCGTGACTGGATACTTTATTGATGGTGACTCATTTGCACTGACCGTCATGAGAACCAGACACTTTGCTGATAAAAAAGTTCTTCAAGGTGGCCAATAAATGTGGAATTGAAAACCAGATATCCACCTCCATCGGTACTGACAGCGCAGCAAACATGCTGGTTGCTATGGCCATTTCAAACAAAGCCCTGCGAGTACCACAGAAAAGTAGCACTTATCGCTGGTTGAACTGGTCTGTCTCAGCGACTGGCTGAAGAAGAATGAGAAGCAGCATGAGGTCAGCATAGCTGCTATGTATGTAGCCTACTTGAAGTGATTGCTTTGCGATGGTGAACAATGTTATTTTTCATGTACTAACTTGCAGCACTGAGATGAATGAGTCTGTGTCATTTTTTTTATATTATTTGAATCAGAGGAAAAGCAACAAGTTCAATGGTCAATAATTGTATTCCCCAGAAGAATGATCTAAATGTACTAATAGAACTTTATATGGACCTGACGTTTTATTTTATTTTCAATTTCTAATTATTTCAAGATTGACCAAAGAGCAGCGATGTTCCCTGGTGGTCAAATGTAAAGACTGCAGGCCTCAAGTTGAATTAATGAATTAACTACACGAGTTCATTCATGAATTACTTACAGATCATAACGAATGAATCGCTAAAAGTGTGGAAGTTTCATATGCAAAAGGTGGTCTTAACCGTGACAGCATTGTGTAAAAAAATCATTTTTGGACCAGTAAGAGAAAGGTAAAATAGCAGAAGGAAGAAGAAGAAGCTGTATAAGGACCACGGTCTAAGGAAGGTGTCCCCAGGGTTTGTTCCACAGTTCCTGTGTTCCTCCAATCTGAAGGCCCCTCTAGGAAGTTAGGATTATGTTGCAGCCTTAATCGATGAGCTGAGAAGGGACTGAAAGGCTCCATGCTAATAGCTGCTGCATTGTAATATAGCCTGCTGAATCCCTGCTGGGTCTATCATCCATCAGACTGCTGTTGCCACCAGCAGAGATAGAAGAGGAAGACTAGCACACAGTATTGAACAGAGAGATAGATGGCTCTAGTATCGTTCCCCTGTACCCCAGAGCTGATTTTAATAAAAGGTAATAGAGAAGCAGGAAGTCCCTGCACTGTGTCTTTGGCCATTCAGATGGAGAGATAAATGCCAAGTCCTGCAGATCTAGAGGGAAGATGATAATCCATATATTACATTTTCTGTGCCTCAGCCTAACAGCCCTGATACATCATAGCAGCTATTGATTGGTCCATGTCCTGACAAGGGCAGCCTAAGGAAATATTTCATCTTGGCAATGTGGTCTTACCATATTAATTTCCTCAACTGGAGCACTGTTGTTTTACCTCAAGTTTGATTTAGTTTCGTTTGCTTTGGCACAAGTTCTCAATTTAAGCTCCTTTCTCAGAGAGGAGTTGTTTGACACTCATCATGACTGTACATCACCCACGTACATCTCAGGGGCATTAAACCTTTTCCACCTCTGTTATGACCTTTCGGGACTATCTTATGACTTCAGAACATTTTGTCCTTATGGAATACTTGACACGATCTGCATGTTGACTATGGTGTGTTTTATTTGTATCAAATTGAAAACCTGAGACAGCCTGCGTGTTTTGATGCAGTCAAAAGTCATTACTACAGCAAAGGTGAAACACAAATTCCCCTTAAAGACACAATCATGGTCTGGCACAGCATGGAAAACTGGAGTCAGCGGTGACACTGAATGCCCATTCACACGGTAACAGATTCCATCAGGGTTCACGAATCACTCTGGCAGACAGAGTCCAACATTCATGGAATGATCAAATTATCATACAAATATGATACTTAACAATCATTCCAATTGAAAGAACCGTATGCTGTTTTAAAATACAGGACCTTTACCTCACAAAAACGATTAGCAGAGCTTTTCTGTGTGACTTCCAAAAGCTGCAAACACAGTGTCAGACATGTTTCAGTTAATATAAATATATCAAAGTAGCAATTAATGTCATTGAACTTTAAAAGGATAAAAATGTTTAATGATTCAAATTCTTTCTCTTTCATTGTTCATCACAGTGAGAAATTTCTACAGCTTATCTGTGCCTGGTCTTAAGTCTGCTCAAATGGTGGGATTAGCATTGAGGGATGTTCTTGGGAATTTAATGGCAGGAGACTTTGGTTGAGGTGTGTTTTGGACAACAAAATTACCTTATGACTTTACACTGACGACAGAGAACACAACCTGTACATCGACTTGTCACTGACAGTGAAATAACTGCTGAAACAACAGTATTCAGAAATTCAAGGTTAGCAATAATTTATACACTGTAGAGTTTAGCCCTCCAGTTACTTCTTAATCTTTTCACTGAGCTTTTTGCAATTTTGTTTTCATGACATCTGCCAAATAATCAAGGCAATAACAGTTTTTATTCTCCTGTTGTTGTGTTTGGTTTTTCTTATTTTTATTTTTTATCTCCCATGTTCCTTCAGGGATGACAGCTAAGTGCTTGAGGAGACAGCTTCTAATAGAGCCGAGCAAAACATAACAATAAATTTGTATAATACAATAAGTAGCTTAACTTAATACTTTGCTCATAAAGAAACTCTAAACTGGTCTTCCAAGTTTTTGACTTCGGGACATAATCAGGCAGAGGTTTGATATCAAAGCCCAGATGTGCTTCACAATTCCTTTTGGTAAGCAGTTGAAATTAACCGCATGCAAAGTCTAATTTATTTGTCCTTTATCCTATTTATCTATATTTATTTATCTATATTTATCTATTTATTTATCCTATTCATTTAGAGCAATGTCTTATTCACCTGCTTCCATGGACATTTTTGAATTCATTTACATTTCTGGTGCAATCAACATCAAGATGAGCAAAGCAACTCACCCTATCCACACAACTGCTGCAATGCCATTGTTGTTGACAGACAAATCTGAAACGTGCTAAAATGTTCTCTGCTAAGATATGATCACAAAGCAAGTGTTGGTGTAGTGGTTTAAACATCTAGTGTAAGTGTGACGGTAGTGTGTGTGTGTGTGTGTGTGTGGTACCCTATAAGCCTGGTTGAATATATTGCAAGTACTGTATAATTAGCAACACTTTCTGCCAATGGCCCATTGACCGTTTAGCACAGGTTTAGGCCTTACTTGACCTTGCTCAACCTTTGTAGAATGAGAGTGAAAATGATAATTTAACAGTGATTACAGATGAGGAGCTTCTGTTAATAGGAGCTAAATGATCATCTAGGAGGGAATTAATGAGTGTCAATGGCTCACTGAGAGGTGGCCAATGGAGGATAATAGTATCATTATTATTGGATATTATGATTGTGACTGGCATTTCAAGAAATAAGTTATGGGAACCTGTAAAGCAGAAATCCTCCATGCTGGCAGAGCTATAAAGGGACCAGTTATCATTATGCAACATTAAATACTCCATATACAGTACGTATGGTAGTTTTGAAGCCACAAAGACAAATGAGGACACAAGTCACTGTGTTTACGCCAACACTTTTTTAATCTGTTACTCAGCTTTATAACCAGCAAAGTTCTCATTTGTCCTTCCCATCAGTACTCACCTTGTCCTACTTTGACATCTCTTGCATCTCAGAGGATATTTATAAGCTGCTTTGTAGCCAAAAGCTTCTGAAACAAAACACAAGAATGAAACATGACACTTGAATGAGATGAGACAAATCTTATAACCATAAGAAGAAAAAAGAAACTCTTTGCCAACCCTGTGATAAGAGAGGAGTGTAAAATCTCAAATAATTAGAAACTGCCATGATGTACTTTATCATTAAAGGGAAAATGCTACAGTGATGTCCTTTAGCCAATTCCTATTTCGTTGTACAACCTGTTGTTAGGACAATAAAAGAGTATTCTACTTTTATATTAAGGATGTGCGAGGCACTCCAAAAGCTGCATACATTTGTGTATTTAGGTAACTTACTGCAAAGTAAAGGAAAATGAAAACATTCTACAGCATAGGTCATGAGATAGTTTCATTTACAATTCAAGAACAAAGTGATCCACAAGGGATAAAAACAGGGATGGCTTGAAAGATCAACAGCATTGAGTGCAACTGAATTGAGGCCATACATTTTCCTCATCATCTCATTTCTCTGGCCTTTTCCAGTGCTGAGCTGCCAGCATGTTAGTGTAAACCTGCAAATGAGTTTTTGGTTTAAACCTGGAGGTGGAATAAAATGTGATGTAGGCGGTCCCCCCCTCATACTGCATGCAGGAAATGCGATGCATGATCCGTTGTGATGTGGCCAACATCCACTTCAGTGAGGAGAGAATATCATAAGCAGTGATCACCTAAGACAGCTCGGCTTTGAGGTGTTCAAATCTATACAAATCAAAGTGAGAGATCACAGAATCGAGAATAATTAAATGTAATGACAGTATTTCAACAGCATACAAAGTCGTCTCCATTTGACGTCAAAAAAAGAAGACAGAGACATTGAGACTGCTTGTGTGTGAAAATCTAAATGTAAGGAGCGTTTCATGAGAGGATCCCTGTCTTTGAACATGACAGTTACATGTGTAGAAGATTAAAAAAACAGACACACACAAACCGACACAACTCAACACACAGGTTTTATTTCTGCCTGAGACTTTGAAGAAAGTCACACATACATGAAACTGTCTAAATGAATATCAATAATATCCTATTAATTCATATATTATATTAAATATCATGATCAACTATCCCACATGTTGTCAGCACACACCTGTCAGGTGACACAAGCTACTACAAGCTACCTGTCAATGTTGTCCAGTCAAAGTGCCTGTCGGTGTTGATACGTTTTATGACATAACAAGCCCTTTGTACAATCTGCATTCTGAGGTGCTTCCAGACTGAACTCAAGACAAATGTGTTCGTTATTAGAGCTCTAAAGACTTTAGCACTTTATTCAGAATGAAATATTTTGTGATGCAAATAGCTTCTGGATGAGCAGCAACAACAACAAAGTAATGTATATGTATGTATATGTATAAGTAATGTATATATATATAAGAAAAAAAAACAACCTTGCAAAGAAATGAATAAACTGCACGTCAAAGTGAAAAAGGAAAAAGATTGATGATTGCACTACAAACTTGTTACAGACAATCACGCAAACAATCATGTGTGATAACCAGCCTCAAGATTTGCAGTTTTCGCCCTGTAGAATATGTGTGTATATATACAATCATCCACTGCACAAACAATATGCAAAACAGCATTGAGGGTGTTTTCATTAACGGCTTTATTAAATTAGTGCAAAAGACAGACATAACACATTCAAAATGTCATCCATTTCTGTAACGTGATCTTCCACTCAAACCCGTTCTTTTGAAGAGCACAAGAGAAAAAAAGATAAAACTATCCACCGAAACCACAGCCTTTGTTTTTCTTATACATTTTTTAGAACCTATGAAAGACATGGAGAGCAAACAGGAGAGGACAGAATTGATAAACGACAAAACATAAACACATGGCAATCATCAACTCAAGACTCCTGATTCTGCATTATTCGCAAATTTTTCAAGAAAAACAACAATGACATTACAATAAAATATCCAACACGTCAATTGCAATAGAAATAATATGCAAAATCCACAGAAATAAGTTCCTCTTTTTATTTACTCACTGTGTGGGTGACCACAGAACTTGCAATCAAAGTACGTAAGTCAGTCAAAACTGTCTTTTTACAATGGTAAAGAATAAAATATTTGTGAAATCGCATATTTTAAGGTTTTCACCATTACTATAAAGATATAGTGCTGTCCACTCCATGACAACTAATGCAAGAATAACAGAAGTAAATCAACGAAACGACCCCAGTTTCTGACTTTGAAGGCTTATTGGCTACCACCTTGTTCTAAAAGACCACAAGCACTGCAGGGAACAGGCTTTGTACTCTGGGTTTAAAGAGGGAAACTAGATCAAACACAGTCTGTAATCAGAAAAGAAGGGAACACATCAAAAAACAAGGTTCTACCCCGAGCGGGACAGAAGCTCAGATGAACCCAACCCGGAGATTGTTTGATAGATAGACAGGGTAAGACGTAAATGAGTCTGGGAAGGAACAAAGCAGAAAATGAAAGGGACAGACAGGTAGCCATGAGAAGATGAGGAAGGAGGGATGAGAAACGAGCTGTGGGTGGCAGGTGAGGTTAAATACTGAGATCCAATCAGAAACTGATTGAAACTTACTATTAATGGTAATATACATGTTTTTTCAAGTATATCCTATGAACGTGACTGCTAACATCCCATGGTTGTCTGTCGGGGCAAGAAAATTAATATAATGAACAAAAGAAATTAAACAATGAATGTCGATAGTATGTGGAAAGAAACGGCAGACAAAATGTCCAGGAGGCTCAAATAGATGTTGGGAGAGGGAAGAGGGAAAGCAAAGACAAACAGACTGGAGGGGAAAAAGATTCTGTGACGTCAAATGGTTTTACAAAGCAGTTGTGATGTGGGGATTGTGTTTCATTTGTCTTGGTTAAAATGCTTCTTCTTGCGTCGTCTTCTTCTCTCCTAAGCCTGGGTTGCAGGGGGGAGATAAGTCGGTGCTTTTCAGCGTTGCAAAAAGGACTATCAGAAGGTTCAGCAGAGTCTACAGGCCTGGTGAGAGAAAGAATGAAAGGAGAGAAGGAATGTGGGAAAGACAGGAAATGATAGGAGTGATTGTAGTCAAGGTCATCACTGATGGAGATCAACAGCTGTGTTTGCTTCAATGCACGTTTTGAAGAATTGCAGGAGGAAAAACATGATAGAAAGCTTTAGGAATAAACATTCTCCGTTTTGCCTTCCAATGTGCTCATAGGTGATAGAAACACGTTTGACAGTAGCGCTTCATTAAGGATTCAGTGGGGACAGAACAGGGACATTATAATTGTAAATGGCAACTTGAATGTCCACCGTGAAACGGCCTGTTGCCTTCCTCAACACCCTGGATGTGCACCAAGCCTCTGATTTATCATGCCATCAAGAGACTTTCTGGGGTAGCTGCTCTGAAGATGAATTGGCTGGCAAATGCTTGTGGAATATTTAAATTTTTACTTCAGAATGAGTTTATGTACAACAGCTTGTGGAATATTTAAATTATTACTTCAGAATGAGTTTATGTACAACAGCCCGCTCTGAAGTGAAAAATATGACCATGTGCTCAGACACTTTGCCAGGACTAAGCTCCCTTTGAACAAGAACATCTCTACATCACACAAGTTATAGGATTCAAAGAACGACATGAACACACTCACAAAGAATGTAAAAAAAATAAAAAGGCTTCTTGTCAGTTTCACCTGTTACGTTCTTTCTTGACTTCCTGTCAGTGTTCAACAAAGTCATTATATCGTAAACCCATTAAGTATGTCATTTTTAAAATACTTTATGTGACCGACAAGCGTAGCATTTGCAGCTGACACCCTGTGGATGACACACTGCAGACCAGATACAGTGAGACCTGCAAGGAACAGATCAGGTTTTCCTGAACAGGCTTTGGTTTTATTACTAATCTAGAGATTAGAGTATAGAGCAAACTGAAGTGTAACACAAGCAATCTGAGGGTGACAATTAGTTATAGCGAGCATGCTGAGGTTTACTGTTGCATAATGCTCTCTGTGATTTTGTTCCTGTGTGGTGTTGTGCTTTGTCTAATAAGTTGGCAGTCGGTATGAAACTTGCCATGCATTTCGACTCTTAACATGCCAATAACTTTCTTTTTTTCTGTCTTTAGCCTGCCCCCATTCCATGCAACCACATAAAGGAGTGGAACTGGACTGGACACTTCAAAAAATGCCCGTGCAATAAGCAATAAGCCTGGCTAAATCAGAGCGAAAATCTAGAAAAGAGCGTATGTAACGGTGGGGGTGGGTTGACTTATTTCTTTCCTTACAGTGACCCCCTTGTGCATGCCAAAGCGTTCCTAAAAGCAGTACACAGACACCTGGGAAGAACCAAGATATCTACGCAGCTTGGTTTCATCATGTTTTGGACTCAAAGGTTTGGAGTGGATAGAAAAAATGATGAAGACAAGACCTCCCTGAGTCATTGACTCCAGTTGACATAGTTATATGTATTAAAAGGTGTATCTGACATTTGTGACTCCCCGTTAGCATTGCCTTGTGTTATAAATCATCTAAAAGATGCCCTTTTGGCACAACAGCAAATGCATCCCCACAGTAAGCAGACCGGAGCAGGCATTAGTCTGAGGGAGAGAACCTGCCAAAGGGCCGATCATCTCAACAGCCCTCCATCAATCCGGTGTTTTTATCGAGTGGCTAGATGGAAGCCACTTGTTAGTATAATGGCATAAAGCCCACTTGGTTTGCCAACCGGCATGGAAAAGGACTCAGAGAGAGAGTGAGAGAGAGAGAGAGAGAGAGAGAGAGAGAGAGACAGAGAGAGAGAGAGAGACAGAGCGAGAATGATTATGTGCAGAATTCCTGGCAGTATGTCTTGCTGGACTCCAGGTACTGCTCATCAAGCGGCATCGCTTATAGAGCGAGGCAGACTCTGCACCACACCCTCAGGGGTTCCTCTCCCCGCGGCAGGAACAGTGTGAGATGTGAAGGAAGGATGAATGCAGCGTCACTCTGAGCAATCATTGAAAACAACCTGCCACAGAATGCAAGTGCTCAACAATAACCTCACAGCAGAAACACCAGAGTGGTTTCACGATATGTCCCATCTAATGTCAATGCCCTTGAGATGCCCATTTTGCAATATTTCCAGAAACACTCACAAAGACACCTTGTCTGTCAGTTTAGCTGCAGCTTGCCGCCATGATCAAATGAAAAGTACATAAATACATTATTAACATGCAAAATGTCGATTAAATACGTAATAGTATAATGTCATAATATTCAAATGAATTCCTATAAATCACAGGTTTATAATCTTGTCAAAGGGATGTCAGAATCTTGTTCAGAGTTTTCAGATTATAGACAGAATTGTCCAGTGAATAAATGCTTAAAGGACTGCACCATGTCGTCATTTATGAAACATGAGGGAAAAAAAACATGAGAGGAGGCTAGTGAAACATTCACATTCATTAAAAATGCACGATGCCAGAAGATTAACACTTGCTAATGATCAACAAATACCCAGCAAACATCTGCAAAATGTCAAGTGTTCCCTTTTCATTTTGCCCTCTAAGTGTGATGTGCACAGTATATACATCACTGACTGACTTTTAAATCAGATCAAGACCATCAATGACATGAGCTTGTCCAGTTGACAGACATGTTCAGTATTGATGTATATTGCAGTTCAGGGACAATGCACCCTTTACACAGCTCCATCAATATGCACAACGCTGTAGCATCCACACCCTCTGGAATGAGGCCTCTTCAAAAGATATGAAAAGAGCCTATTTTTGTAAATATTTCCCGAAACATCTCAACTCTCCAGCTGCAAAGGAGATTAATGTAAAGCTGGAGAAAAAGAGGGAAAGTGGCTGTCAGAGCAAAGGGAGGGATCATAGAGGAGGGATGGCATGGATGAAAACCCTTGGAGGACCAACTGATATTGGGGGCTGTTGATTGCTGTGGTTAATGGTAAATGTAAATGTATTTACACTGCCCACTCACCCCACTATCACAGCTTTGTTTCAGAATGACGTTATCACGCTCAATGAAATTACAGTCAAAAGCCGTTTTCTGCAGAACATTCACACATCTACAACTGCAGGACGTAATCCTGCATGGAAAAGGTTTCAGGAGGAGCCTGCAGACTTAAACGTAAGCACATGCTGGGTGATCTGCCACACTGTGGTTCAAAGTGGTGGGCTTATCTGTGAATTGATGTGTGTGAGTGTGTGTGTGTGTGTACATGCAAGAGAGGTAGTCAAATTCGGGTGAGAACATAAGCACCCATTCCACGTCATTTCATATCCGGCATATGCCAAATTCCCCCCAAGGCACAAACATTAATCTCCACAGAGCAAGTCCACACCACCTACAGTATATATGTAAAATACACATATTTACACACCGTCTGTCTTGACTAATCTCTGTGTGCCTCCAGCCACACATCATCAACTTCGAGAAGTTCATTTTAAGCGACAGTGAGGCTGCGGAAGACAGATTAGACTTCCTGTTCCGTGCACACATCGCACATCCTCAGCTCACGTGTGGACTGACAGGAGGCAGTGGGGTCGTCTGTGCTGCTCGGCCAAATGTAAGTCGTCTTATGAGAAAGTGCTTGGGAGTCTATTGACCTTACATAAAACCACAGCTGCACTTGTTACTGAAGGCAGATGATGATGATGATGATGTGTGATCTGATTATAGATTCACTCTCCTGGTCGGTGACAACTTTAGTACACTTATAACCAATCATGTGAAACAAACAAGCTTCCTGAACTACATTTTATTTAAACTGGTGAGACGCCTTCTCTTCAAGTAAATGCTTGTGAATCTTAGTCACCAAACTTAGTTGCCAAGGCTCATTTTTAAGTTTTAATTTCAGCTGAGATAATTTAGTGGGGGAAATCGGAAGGGGAGGAAAGCGGGTGTGACACAAGTGCAAAGACACCAAGAAATTAATCGATTGTACTGCCGCGTTGCCGAGCACACACCTTCAGCCCTGAGGACTAAAGCAGAACAAAGCAGGAGAATTTAATCTCCACACCTTTATTCTCATCTCCTTTTCGTATGCTTCTCCTCTGGCTCCTTCCATTTTTCTTCTCCTCATCTCTCTGCTGCTGGGTCAGAGTTCAGCTTGGAGATAGGGGAATTAAAACAGGATCGTCTCTGCCTCTCTGACTATCTTACTATACACTGCAGTGATCAGTCCCCTCGATCTGTCCCCTCCCTCAAGTCTCTGTGATGAGCTGCAGCAGAAGTCATCTCTCAGGGCGCCCAGGCAGCACGTCTATGAGCTCATTGGGCACTTTCTGCGTCGGAGCTGGTGGAATCTCTGTTTGGAGATTCCCAACACACACACACACACACACACACACACACACACACACACACACACACACACACACACACACACACACACACACACACACACACACACACACACACACACACACACA
>CAAKHB010007824.1:51602-62579 GCA_901007665.1 Aeoliscus strigatus
CTCTCTGTGACACACACACACACACACACACACACACACACACACACACACACACACACACACACACACACACACACACACAGACACACACACACATACTTTTGTTCTGATCCTTTTCCCTTTTAGAATCAAATACTGTGTGTTGGTTTAATGCAAAACCTAAAGAGTTCATACAGTGAGTTTTAGGTGAAGAACTGACAACAACAAAAAATCGCGAATAATGAAGTCTTACCTATCTATGACAAATGGCACTCACCAGGAGGTAGTTTAACATGTAAATAAGGAGCAATAGAGAGGCACAAACACATGGCAGATCAAGAGAGAGGCTCAGCAGGACAGTCAGTAAAAACCTGCAAGAACACAGAATCTACTCACAAATCCATTTAGACTCAAACACAAATCCTGAATATAAGAGGACTGAAATGAGGAGAGGAGAAGATGCAGGAACAGCTGGCATCCCAGTGGGGAATCAGAGAGCAAGAGGGAATTTGTTGGTGTGCAAGATCAGCAGATGAGAGTTTATATAAACAGCTTGTCAAGCCCCGTGCTCAAGTAGGATCATGTATACACACACCATCAGACTCCTTTGCCAGGTGCTGCCTCTGAAACGAGACGTGGCTTCTTATTCATTTCTCTCAAAAACACATAAATATGTATGTCGCCTCTCAGGCATTGTTCATCTTATGTATCAAAGGATTATTTGAATAAATGTCCTAAAATATATTATTCGTTATTATATGATCTGCATGATGGCACCAGTTGTGGCAACCGCTTTCACCCTTCACACACACTGATCCCATTTCCCATGTATCGTGGAGGTACATTAATCAGTATCCATATAGCGAAAATATAATCTCTGACAAATTGTATTTTGTCTGTAATTGCGATTAATCGCATGAACACTTATTTGTCATCACTCAAAGAGCATTCATACTTGCTGCAAATAATCTCACTTCATTTAATTATCTTTAACCCAACATGGAGGAAAACAAAAAGGCTAAAATAATGTGTCTGGCTAGTATTGCAATTGATATTTGAGACGAGATGAAATTTGATAACTCGTTTTATATTGACAGTATATGCAGATAACTTTTGTCTTGTCACACAAACACACACACACACACATATATATATATATATATATATATACAAATGTATTTGAGTCATTTGGACAGGAAGCTGCCAAATGGAACACCCTCCCAAGAATTCCTCCCTTGAATTTTTATTTTAATACCGCATAATGTGTTGTTTATTAACTAAAGACTAGCATGTTGTGATGCAAGCGGAGTGCAAACAATTTGTTTTCACCAAGAATTTCAGTCATTGCAAGATATGGACATCCACTGCAAGTGTCACGCACTATAAGATGCTCTAACATGATGGGAGGAAAGGGGTCTCTGGAGATACTGAGGTGTGTGTGGACTCCACTTTAACACATTCAGTATATGTTGCCATGCATGTATATATGTATGTGCACACAATGACCACTTGTAAAATACACAACTTTAACCGTCCTGGAGTGGCTCGTAAATGTCTGCCTCTCCTATAAGTGTGTCTGATTGCTATTTCAACAGAGTGTAACCTTTAGACAATGGCCTTCTGAAAAGTCTCCAGCTGAGATCATCTTGTCATTACTTTCCCACTTTGTTAAATCCACAGATTCCCTCTGTTTCTTTTCGGATCACTTCACCTCCTTTTCGTTGCCAACTTATCCTCGACCCTCCACCTTGATCCTGACGGACTTCCTTGCCTGGCTTCATGTTGTTCACCAGGAACTACAGTCAATCTGTTGCTAACCATGCGTAACATTTATTGGGAGTAAAACTTCCATTTCAAGCTAGTATCCACGTTACCACAATCATAAACTGGCTTTGAGACTTACAGATGTGAAAAAAAAATCATATTCTCTTGGAAGACAATAGGCAGGTTTGAATAAAATCTTAAGCAGAACTCCGACAGTCAGATGTTTACGTGGTTTCAACAGAATATTCAGACTTAACTTTGACATATACCAGTGTCTGATATTACACCAAAATTTGTCCCTCTGAAAATATGTATTGTGATAAAAAAAATCAGATTTTCTTTTTTTTTTTTTACTGTAAAGTACTGTAAAGTAAAGTAGAGTAAGTTTTTTTTTGTAATTGCGGTTTATCATTACATAAATTAAAAAACAAAAATAACTACATATAAGTGTGTTGGAAACAAGTTTGATTTACATTTTATACTTGCTATACTATACACTGGGTCAGTTTGACCCAAGAATAAAATAATGTCTGTTCTTATAACAATACTTTATTATTTCAGAATAATGTTGTATTTGTAATATTTTCTTGCTATTCATTGGATTTGCTTTTATTTGTATTGATGCACAATTTGCAGGTACTTAGGGAATAAAAGTGGCTTTTTTCAAAGGAAATGCATCTAATGCACCTGTACCTCTCCTAGCAACATAACAGACCAGCAGAGTGAGGACACTAAGGCGCTTATGGATATAGATTTATTTAGTTTTGTTTAAATTTCCATGTGAAAATGAAATTGTTCATTACTGTCATTGCTGAAGCCTTGTTATATCCCATAAGCAAATATGAACTTATCTTTGTCCTTTGTGTGCCTTTCCTTGAACCTTGTTCCCCTTTTGCCACAAGACTATTTCTTCTCCTCTCTCACTATCTTGCTCTCTGGAGCAGTGTGGGCAGGGATACCTCAGATAAATAAACTTATCTGAGGTCTCCACAGAAAGACAAAGATGAAGATGTAAGGGTCAATCGATATCGTGTTGGTAGTCTACATAGGTGGGTTCTCATACAATCACTGCACAGATCTCTGTGGAGAAAGAGCAAATTTGTCTTGTCAATGACAAAGAGTGGAACAAAGACGTTTGGCGGAAGTCAAGCAAATATGAGTATTCTGCTCACGTTTACCATGTGCAAACACACTTGCAAGCATTGACAAAGTAGACTTTATAGGTCTAGGTGCTTTTCTAATGGCTTACACCTTAGACATAAACAGGCGTCAGTAGCCATTGTCCTTTAAAATATAAAAATAGAACAGTCCACAAGAATTGTTCCCTCCATTATGTAGCAGCGACAGAGGGCAGTGGCCAAAAGTAGCCGTCCTAGGGAAGAAAATTAGGTCGGCTTTGGCATTCTTTCAGTCAACACTGCAAACTGGTCAACTGGGGGGGGGTGGATGCCTTAAGTCTTCCTTCTTCCTTCTGAACAGATCTGAAGTATCACCAAACTTTAGACTTGTGTGTCTTGGTAAATTCGATGAATATCTCCTCTTCACCCATTGTCCTGCTTCCGTCCATTTGTTGCTGTGTACTAACTGCCGCTGCTGTGTTCAAGGCACCTTGAAAATACTGGTGTGGTGTTGCTAAACTATGTAAAAACAGATCTAATTATAGGTTTTTACCAGTGCAGGCGCTCTAAGAACGATACATTGCGCAGTTTCCCCGTCGCACCTGAATTCCAATTTATCAATCTGTCCATCCCTGGTCTCCATGCCTTATGTAACAGAGGCCAAATCCAGAAAATCTTGTTTGCTTAGATAGATTAGATTGTTTAGATAGATTGTCCAGACAGATCCTGCAAACACATGTCTGAAAATGCACTCTTTTGAAACCGGGTCTCAGGGTGAAGGAATTCGTAGTCTGGATGGTGAATCCACATACATTCCATAACGCCCCACCACCCCACCTCCAGCCTGTGTTTGTACAGCAGAACATTCTACCTCTGTTCGGTTTAAAACTGTGGGTGTTTATATTCCTGAGTCTGTCTCACACACACACACACACACACACACACACACACACTCCCAGACTGTTGTGTGATTTACATGTATGCCAAACTATGATTTTCTCAATAATATATTGAATGAAAAGAACTCGACATGTTTCCATGAAATGCTACTTGTAAGGTGAAAATTTCCATTTTGCAGGGCCCTGATATCTGATATCAAAGAACCCCCCATGCTGCCTTCAGGGGAATTTTCATAACAGAGAAACTCATCACACATTTTACTCACCTGCCAAACTGATTTGTTGAGAATTCACCTCCACATATCTTTATAGAGGCCTCTTTACACAGAGGTCAGACCGATATGAGCCTATCAGTGTCAAAGAAAGGACTTTTAAATGATGGACAGATGCCTCATCAATTTTTCACTAATCTCTGTATTGTTCTCATTCAGCACTGCACCAGTCAGGATTATACTGAGTCATTAAAACCTATCTATGGGGTAATAGGTCAGGGGGGAGAAGAATAACTAATCAATATGTGATAAACGGATCATTCTTAGAATCACGTGTCCAACCCTATGACCTTATATTCAGGGTAATTCCACTTTTTTTGTCTTGAAGCGCGTATCCTGGTCATTATAATGGAGAGTACATGCTTTGTGTTTATGTTCTTCAGAAAAGTCAATGCTTTCAAGAACCTTTCACTGAGATCACTCAAAACGTCCTCATTGAAAAATATTGAACACACTTATTCAATGAAGGGTTCTCACAAATATTTGATGTACACACCCATATCCTATCAATAGCAAGTATGTAGGTTATGCGTCTTGACCCAGAGTATATCGTAGACAGATACACTTGAAAATGGGGAGAGGTTTAAACTCAGCTAAGAGCACTATCACGCCTCACTGTGCTAAACTTGTCCAAATACAAGCAACAACACACTCACCCCAGGATCAGTCAGGACAATCTGTGTCTGAACTTAACTTCACTTAAAGCCACAGCTATCCTCTTATCGTCCCTCCACGTCTGACTCCGAAAACAATTTTACTCTTTCATTCTCTCCTGTTAACACATAATCTTCTTTTCGTCTGCTTGGTCTTTGTCAGCCACTTTCCTAGATCTATATCTATTTCCTGGTATAGCCCTCCTATGTCCTTTGTTTTTTTCCTCAAATTCCACCACTTTCTCATCTAAACCTTCCACCATAAGCATTTAAACAACCATCTGTCCACAGCTGTCAAAGTCACCGGCACAACAGTGTTATTCAGCTGTCTACTAATAGAATCTCTCAGTTCCACTAATGAATCTGTCAGAACCTCCCTGAGCACAGGAGAGCACATAGATTGATAAGGACAAGGAATAAGAGAGATATATACAGGAAGGAAGCCAAGAGAAAGGACAGCAAGGGACTGAGCGTTCAAGACTTTCAATTTGGGCCTTGGAGATACACGGAGACGCAGCTCTACTGATGCTGCTAACCACCATATGGTCGGATACATGCCGTGCCACTTAAGGCCATCCTATTTGTACATCATCATCAAGGTTTCACAGCAGCCAGGTGACAGAGTGAGTCAGGAATATGAAGAGTTTACATGCAGGTATTAATCTTCCTTTTCAAAACCGATTCTGCAGATCATCATCCAAGAGGGATTTTAAAACACTGATACCCTTCATTTTGGAATACCATCATCTTCCCACCATCTATGGTAGCTAACACTGTGTATTCATTATACTGGTGTCTTTCTGTGGCGTGATGGATCAGGTGAGTCAATATATGTTATTTCAAATAGGAAATACACCATTTATTTCTAATAATCTCCTTACTTGCACTTACCATTATCTGTGGCGATGAAGATGGCGGTGTATTTATTGTCATGTACATATGGAGACTCGCGGTCCAGGGAGGCTGAAGTGTTGACAGTTCCTTTGACTGGGTTTACACTCAGCCAGCCCGCTGGATCTTGTAAAATAGCATACCTGGGAGAAAATGAAGGAAAAAGTAAGTTCAAGATCACCTAACTCCCATTATGTCAACTGTATCCAGTCTGTATCTTGTTGAACAGTTATTGCTCCAGTTTCCTTTTTGCCTGTATTTTGGGCAGTGCCAAGTGCTGGTGCTTTTCAGAGAACCATTAAATCCTATTCTATGCTATAATACAAATAAGGACTGAGTTACATACCAGTTTGTTATATACCAGTACTACAACTGCAACTAGAGCATGGTCAAGTTTAGTAACAAGTGATATGTAATATGACAGGAATACTTTCTGTTACAAGGCTTACGTGTTTAAGAATTAGCACTATATGTAAGGCATGAAAGGAAGCCTGGTCATGTTCAGGGGAAATGGTTACAATCATTTATGTACAATCCATCTGTCTTCATGACTAATTCATTCTTAAGGAATTATGAAAGGCCCATGTGGCAATATTTGGTGAAAAGAAAACATATCACATTTATTAAACATTTTAATGAACTATTTTTGACGCCTTTCAAAGACAGGGAAGAAATGGAAGCTCATTTTCCTATTGATTAAAACAGCACTGACAATGATGAAGACTTCTACAATTAGCAGCCCCATTGTTAGCTTAATTTTAATCTAACAGCTTTAATTAGTCTGTGGAAACTGAAAGCAGCGTGGCCTTTGAAAACAGCCTTTGTGGAACTCTTGCATAAAAGGGGTCACTGCAGTCAGTTTATTAATCATCAAACAGTTTCCAAACCATTGAGTCCAGCAAGAAATGTTAACTATTAGCTAGCTAGTACTGGAGTGTTCCATCTTATACACATCAACCAGGATTTGGACCTGTGCTGTAATGGAAACATTTTTTCAAGTTTTCATTTTATTTGTCAACCACAGCAGACAGAAACAACAACATACAGTTTTCAACCTCAGCATCACTCAGATAATGCATATATTTACACACACATTTTGGGTGGTGTGAGTTGTACTGCCCTCATAGTGTCAAATACAATTATTTCCCCCTCCATTTTACACATTATTTATACCAGTATAGGTTAATTCACATCCTCACATTATAACGTAACATCTCCTCCTCTCCTATCCTGTCATAGTCAATCCATTTATTATAGTGTCTAGTATCTGGTGGGGATGTACTTTTCCATACCCTAAGGAGATTTCAGGCTGCTGTGACCATCCCAATCTTACACTGGGTAAACTTCCTTCTAGCCTCCATGATATGTTTCCCTGAGTTTGCTATTATCCTCCTCCACTGTTCCTCGTTTAGGTAACATTCCAAATCTCTCTGCCATATAGTCTTCAAACTCCTACGGATATCTTTATTTAGTTTGCTGAAATCCTGATAAAACACCTCTGCTCCGTGTGATGTCTCTGGTAGGTCCAAAAAGTCCCTTACTGGGTTGATGTGTAAATTACCATCTTCTGATATGTTTCATTGGGATATGCTGTATCTCTAGAAGTTGTCCCTTTCTTCAAAGTCATATTTTTGCAATAGATCTGAAAATTATATAAATTTTAAATATTCTCTTTGTAAACCAATGCTTCCAGAAAAGTACTTTTTGATACGTCCAGCTGGGTTGTTTCATATTGAGGCATATATTTGCTTTGAATGCGGGGCACCACAGCTTTTGTGTACTTCTTTCCAGACCTCCTTAGAGTAGGCCAGCATAAGATTTGAGGAATTTTCCTGTCCACTGGTAGATGGTCCTTGTGATAGTACATCCAGCGGATTGAAGGGTCTATATAATTCTGGTTATATTTTAATCCAATTTAGTTCTTTCTCTGTCCCCTTCCAGTACTTGGCCAGTACTTTTTGTTATTTATCCTCGGCTTTTTATCTTTCAATCTGAAGATTCTCTTGAAATGCATTGAATCTATTGAATTTGATGTAGTCATGTAATTGGTTTGCCAATAATCCTACTCACAGAGCACAAGCTGTAGAAGCGGATGGCTATCAACCACATTCCATTTTATATCTGACTTAATTCAAAGTGAAACTGAGAAACAAATGAACAGATGAGGCTATTCTCTACACAAAATGCATGATTTAATCATACAACAACCTTTAATGACCTGAAGAGATTTTCTCGTAGACCCACAGAAAAAAAGATGAAGCTTTTCCTGCTGCTTGGTTTTAAAAAAGGTCATACCAATGCAGGTGTTTTTAGCGATACAAATCATCAAAAACATCTACTTTAGTAAAATCAAATTGTGTCTTCTAATTTAACTATACTTTGAGGAGGACACACATATGTTTGGGCTGAGGTTTAGAAGAGTTTATTCTGGTGTCTATATGTGTCTGCCTAGATGGATGTGATGTGTCACTAAACCATCCAGTTTTAATTTTCAAAGCAACATGTCAAATTGAATTTCACCTCACTTTTAACGTCATGGAAGTGAGATAGACAGCCATTTCAGCATCCAAAGAGGCAGGACACAGCAAGATCAAATGTAAACAAGGGACGAAACACATCCACTTGCACATGCAAGCAGCAATTCACAACAGTTCAGCATACTGATTATTGCAATAGAAACCCAACATTCACACTAGCAACTTTTTAAAACAATTAAATAACCTGCAACCTCAGAGTCAAACCGTCGATTTAATGTTGAAAATTGCACTGCAGATTTACACAATCACAAACACAGCACTGTTCACTTGCACGCACCGGTGCTGCTCACAGCTCCCCCGTCACATCCGGCACAACAGATTAGTAAGGGTCCACATGAAACTCCCACAGCTTTTGCTGAATTCATCCCTCTTATAGTTAAATCACGGCCCAGTTTTCTATTGTGTCATGCTTGCATGAGTCCAGATTCCACATGGTCCACACCCTGTATCCCTGACTTTCTACTCCAAAAGTGTCTTACCAAATTTTACAAAGTAACCAACGCCACTTTCTAGGAGAAATGATGACTGCAGTTTATGAAAGGTAAACCAACATGGTATTAAATACAGAAAAAATACACACACACACACACTCTTAGGCCCTTCTCGCTGAACTTGAATGGCTATAAGCATATTATAGGGAAGAAAAAACACATTATGTATTATGTATATCTCTCAGTACCTTGACTTTTTGCCTGTCTCCACTCCCTGTTGCCCTTACTTTAACTATCAGAAGAGGGAGAAAGATCTCCCTATGATTGGAGTCTAACTTACTGAGAGGGGAGATGGCCCCCAGCCAATGTTAATAGTCTCTGTCTTTCTGAGAACTGCTGAGTGTGTATGTGGGAGCATTAGATATGAGAACATCTATCAAGACACCACAGTAAAAGTAGAGGGGTTGTGCCAACTTTTGTTTGGCTGTAACAACAGAATGAATCCAAATTCACCCCTTGCCAACGAGAGGAGGACAGAAAGAGATTCATTCTGGTGGGCTGATGAGCTGACTTTACCCAAGCCAGCACATAAATGTCCAAACATACTCGGGCGGGACTTATTGGCAATTGGCTTACTCCAAGGGAGTGGAGAGAAGTACACAAAAGGTGTGGTACACATTTAAATCAAATATATGCCTCACTATGGAAGAACATGGCTATATGTATAGGGAAGAAATACAGCATATATTTTTGTCGTTAACAAGGTCTTCAACCAACATGTAAAGGAAAAGAAACAATGCTCTTTTAAACCCATATTTCATAACATTCGATCAGCATCTTTAACCCTTGTGTGATGTTCAGGTCTGTGGGACCTGTTTACTAAAAGAAAAAAATAACAGAAGAAATTGTTTTTTAGATCTCTAACTCCTTGGCCCTTGCTCCTCGTCAGTGAAGAGCATATAAAATTTAGTTATCAAGGTCGGGATGGTCACAGCAGTCCAAAATATCCTCAGGTTATGGAAAAGTACATCCCCAGCAGATTATAAAAATGGATTGAAGCTGTGAAAGAGAAAGATACACAGATAAGACCAGATGTTCAGCTCTGAATGTTCAGTTCAGAGTTAATAATGATAGAGGGGAAGAGACGGGGCCATGGGACAGTTTCTTTACTACGGGCTAGTAAGAACAACGTGATATGAATTGAGGAGATGGTATAGTATATGTATATGTATCGCTGTGAATAACTATTGTGTGAATTACTCTGTACTGGCATGTATATGTAGTCAACATATACCAGGGACCCACTGTAACCTCTCTAACACAAAGGTTAAGGTCTTGGGTAAGGTAACGTCCTCACTGAGCTGCTGTGCGTTGGATAGTAGCGTTAGCTGCAGAGTCTCTGCCAGCCAATGTTGTACACATTTCCCATCTGCCTTTGCATTCATATTTCTACACTGTATCACCTCAGTGCAGCAGGTTTATATGAGGAATATAAATGTGACAGTGCCGAGAAGGCGGAAGCAAACGCAAGTGCAAGTCCCATCATTCATGCTGCCACGGAGATTAAATTCAGGTTTGTCTATGCGTGAGGGAGCAGAGTGAGTGAACACAGAAAAAGGTGTAATGAGAAGGCAGTTCTGTTGAAGGATGTGTACTGCTCTCAGTATGCAGAGTTATGAGTATCAATATCACTGCAGGTCATCACAATATCACAGTCTCATTGGTTTGAATAAAGCACACCTCTTAGTACAAAGCAGACCATCAAACTCTCCCATCATAAGCTGCTATTACACAAGGATTCCACCATTGCTACATTCACAATAATGGGAGCAGTTGTTGGCAGTCTGTATGTAGAGGCCTCTGCAGTGGTTGTTACAGTTTGTTGAATTGTATGATTAAACCAAACACTGCTTTTTTGCTTGTTGTTTTTAAGGGGATGTGCTCAAAGAAATGGGTCGTTTTTGAAGCAAAATTGATCAGTTTTGTTGTGTTTCTTGTAATTATTTTTGGCAAACCTTTTGTTATGTTTGGAATTATTTGTTAAATAGAGTTTTACTGGCTCAATCTTCAAGTTTCTAACGTTTCTTCCTAAAAAAAGTATAGTACAGCATATTTTCTACATGTTTTCAGTCTGTGTGATCCATTCAGAATGTCAGTCAGAATCAGTTATGATCTGCAGGCATTCATTCAGTTACTAAGTGATGGACATGTCTCCTGTTCATTACCCAGCGGACTGAGAATGTGTGGCTCTACATCCAAACATCCCTTCTCTTCTTCAAAGTCTCATCTCTTTTAACGTGAGTAGACACTGCATGATGATAACCCAACTGTTGTTGTTGTTTTTTTTACAAAGCATGAAGGGGAATACGGCTTCACCGTGTTTCAGAGGAGAGCTGGAGGTTGTAGTTGAGAGAGAGGGGTGGGGGGGGGGGG
>CAAKHB010007824.1:67903-90232 GCA_901007665.1 Aeoliscus strigatus
CAGGCTATGCCAGAACTCCCTTCAGAAAAAAGAACAAGATGGTAAGTTTGAAAACATGGAGTGGCCAGCACAGTCTCCAGATGAAACCCCATGGAGCTGGTTTGGGATGAACTGGACAGGAGAGTGAAAGCAAAGCAACCTACAAATGCTTCAGTTATTTGTTAACTGTTTAATTTCAAAGTCCAGAGATATTAAACTACATCATTTTCAATAAAATTCTGGAAAAGATGGGGTGTTCTAAAACTTTTGACCAGTGGCGTATACTTAGAATGAGTCTGATGTTTGTTCTGTACACACATGCATCAGTCGAGACGCCTACCTTGCAGTCAAGACAAAATATCATATCACACCAATGTAATACCTGGGCACACAAACAGAGGCAGATGGAGATCAACTTATTTTATCCCTCGATGTCTATCAGATTGTGTTATGAATACAGATGGCGGTTGGAGCTGCACTGACAAGGAGTCAGACAGATATTTGAGCAGCTGTTCATTTGTCCTAATAGAAAGTACTTTGTGACACGTCCCCGCTGCCCCAAAGATTTTCACTGACAGGGAACACACATAACAGCGGCCAATCCCATTAAACCTACTGAGACTAGATTACGTTGCCTCGGAGCAGTATTTGCTCCTTGGCCACATCACACCAGTTTATCTTTCTGAGCATGTTACTATCTCAGCATTCACTCTGAGCACCTGTTTCCCATCGCCCGCCTCAGAGTCCATCTCTGGAATAACTCTTCAGGGTTCAAAACCCTCCATGATGGACCCACTTGCAGGAATACCTTTGAAATTAATTACTGATGTTGACGTCAGTATTTAATTTAACAATAAATCCAGTGCCTCATTTGTAAAAATACATTTTATGTGTCACATTGAAGTTATTTGATGTGTCCCATTACTGTTCCTTTTTATTTCTCTATTGCTTTGTTTATTGCTAAAACCGTGATTCACAAATTAAGTTCTACATAGAAATGAAAAGGACTGCATGGAATAATACATATTTGATAGCAAATAATTTATGTGATAATTTCCACCATGTTGCACCAAAGTAGACTGTTCCAAGATTCTTAAAGCACGTATCCTTTTCAAGTTAGCCCATTTTGCAGTCCAGCAAGAGGTTTTGTGAGGATTTGTGTATTATATCTGTGAGCAGAAAGACATTACAGAAAGACTGCCGCCCAGTAAAACCAGACTTGTTGGAGGGTCTTAGCATGTAGCAAGGGACCCTGGACTCAGTCAGTCAGGCAGCACAACAAACAGAATTGTCTGCATCAGAAAGCAGTAACTTTGTCAGAATCATCATTTCACAAAGGAGAACAAAAAAGGACACAAAATCAGAGTGTTGTCACATTTCAATCTTCCACTAATTTCTGAAGAAGTATGAACTGATTTTATGACAATATTAGGCATAGCTCTAATACTTAACATAACACAGATTCAACCAGATGTGCAATTATACCACTTGTAGATGTCATAGATGACTGGGCTATAAGCCCTGGCAGGCGAGTGCGTTCTCTGAGTACATTTATATTTTGAGAAAATGGGGTGTCCAGAGCCATTACACAATTTATGACAACTGAATAATTACCTGGTATTCTATGTAGCATGCGCATGTGACCTATGTCATGTCTCCCGTCAAATTGAATCTCCCAGTGATGTTTAGCTTTGGAGAAGCAGGTGGTTCATTCCACATCTGCTTTGTACATGTTAGAGTTCACATAGCCAACGTGACGTCAGTGGTTGTGACTTTCAATTTCCAAGATAGCCACACAGTCAAGCACATCCTGTTTTATATGTACTGTGCCATAAACAGAAGAAACTGCATTTATTTGTTTATTGTGTTTGACAATTTTAGTAGGTTTTACTGTCAGTCTGGTCACGCTGCTTCTCTCCTCTGCACACAGAATACTCTCAGACATTCTGACGTGACGTGAATTCGGACGTTTTTGTGGAAAAGTCCCATTAATACTGCAAGGTTCCATCATTGACAAGAATCTTTTAACAATGATTGGAAAAATCCAAAGGACAAAAACTGTCATTTTGACAGATGAGAACAAAGAGGGAGATACTGTTACTGTGAACAACCATGGCTCTGGGACAGAAGCGGCACATGCTGCAGTGTTCCACATGGCTGTCGATGTTACTGGAACAGTTGCTCTGATTCTAATTGACAACCTGCTGTCTCTCATTGATACGAAAAGATGCCTGTTCATGTCACATTTTGATTGATAGATAGAGAGACACTTATTGATCTCCCAAGAGAAATTCACAACGACATATCTGACACTGGAGGAAACAGAATTGCTATTTAGCTCTACGGATTTGGAACGATTCTGTCCGGCAGAAGCAGAGTGAACGCTTGATCAGTTTTTTCACGTGTCCATTTGCCTCTTACTATAGCAACCTGTCCCAGATAATCTCTTGCCGGTGCAATTTAACTTCTGAGTTACACTCCCTTCATGCTCCACTATCAAATGCTCCTTGAGTGATGACATCATTGGCATGACATATAAATATGTGAAGACATTATTGACTTCAATGGTGAAATGCAATTGCAGCGAGAACTTTTGCGAAAATTTCAATTTGAGCTTGAAAATACGGAATTTTATATGTCTTAAACTTCATCTACATTACACATTTGATTTTCTGTTGCTTGTGTCTGATGACAGATTTCTGCGTATTCATCAAATCACTCAGGGTTAAAGCCTTGTGTGTCTCTCAGACACACCGATGCAATCATGCAAGCACCATACTAATCGTTGAAACCTGAAAACTCTCCCCACAAGAGAGCAGAACAAGCAGGACCCTTCTACCCTGGTGCCTGGTGCTACACCCATCACTGCGAACGGCTTTATCAGTGGGACAGATAGATTGCAGGCAAGCATATTCTTCAGGTCATCATAGCGGGAGGATTTGTGAGGAGGGATTGAAAGATGGGCAAAAAGAAAGTGCCTGAAATTGAGTGAGGAATAAAATGCAGACTGGCTGTCTGGGAGGTGGAGTGACAGGTGTGATAAGGTCCATCACAATCTTGTTATGAGTCGCTGGGGGGTAATAGACCCAGTGAGACAAGGTAGGGAATTAGCAGAGAGCTGAGATGAGCAGAGCAAGAAAGAAAAAAGACAGGGAAGGATGGTGGGATCGGGACATCGGAGGGAAAAAAACAGAAAAACAAAAATAGAAAGAGTAACGAAAGAGTTGTGAAGGGAAAAAATACAGATGTCTGCTGAGAAATGTATCAACTGGATTAAACATTAAACCAGTTTGTTTCAGGTCAGAGATGTGCAAATGTCACGCAACATCCACTGAACTAAAAAACATGGGGATGATCACTAAATATCAATGAATAGTCATATTCATATTCAAGTTAATTATCAGGCTTTGTTACTGAACCTTACGTAACTGGCCTTTCATGTGACACAACTCCAGGGAATGTTTCTTCCTATTCCCTTACATAACAATTGGATAAGACGTCTGCAATAACATTAATCTGAGGTGGGGAGCCATTCCCCGCATGAGATGATTTAGTAGCAAAATGGAATACGTTTTCAACTAAGAAAGGAAATATTAGTTTAGAATACAAGAATTAAAGATAGATTACAGTGAATCATTTATCAATGGGAAAAAACTACAGGGGGAAAAATAAACAGAATTTGGTCCCATCCTCACTTCTTCAAACAAATTAGAGTCTATAACTATTTATCAATGATGCTTAATAATGTTATTATTGTAATTGTTGCAGTGTTCAAATTATGGAGCCAATATTGTTTTTCAATAAATATATTCCCGTTTGGGTTACATTTGTGCTGTGACAGCAAACTGCAAGGTGAGACACCTCCACTGACTCCTGGTCAAGTTCCGCATTTCCAACAAAATCCTCCTCCTTCCAGACAGATCCCTCACACCCTTGCCCTCTGATACCTGTATGACCTCCTCCACTATCACACTTTATTCCAGAACTTGCAATCCTGATGATACAGGTCTCCACCCCACCCTCCACACCAGACTACACCCCCCCTGCACCCTGATGTTGCCCCCTCCCCTTGCAAAGCCTTCCTCCCTATTAGCTACTTTGGTCTAATAAGTTGTGCCAACCCCTTTGTACCCCCTTTGTCAAACACTGTTTGCCCCTCTCCTACTCATCTCACCTAAAAAGCAATGGTACGGTTTTCTGGAAGAAGCTATTTAAGTTATTATTATTGTTGTTGTTGTTGTTGATGTTAACTGTTATCACAAGTGGTTTATTGATATTAATATTAATATTAATATTGATTCTTATGCCTGCTGAGTGAACATAAAAAAGTTACATTTTGGCCTTTTAATTTGTTGAAGTAATGAGGGAGAAAGTTATGACATTCACCAAGAATCTTCACATACAGGTTATTTATTTAGATTTTTTCAGGTGAAATGCTAATTATTTTAACTACTGAAATTCAATCAGAAAAAAAGGTCAATTTAAATGAAAAAAACATTTAACATCTCCAATGATAATGACAAAAAACAATGCGCTGTCTGAAAGTAAGCAATTTCTAAAAACTCCAGAAATGTGAAATTCTCACCAGTGGATGTGTAAATTCAGGCGCATGGTCATTCTTGTCAGTGATGGTAATGGTCGCAGTGGCTGTTCCTGTTAGGCCCACCTCACTTCCTGCCATGTCCTTGGCCACAATCTCTAACTCATATGTAGTGGTTGGTAGAGTCTGGAGAACAAACAGTGATGCAGGCTTAGAAAAGTGATACATAGTTGTGCACAAGACACAGATATAAACATTTTAATGAAAAAAACAAACCAAAAAACAAAAGGTTGTGGTTATGTAGAGGGAGGGCATCTGTCATAAAATGCAGTTCAGGCTCAATCATTTTCGGGATCACCAATCCCTTGTCATGTGCTTAGGAATCGGTGATACACCCACTTCTGAAACTGTTTGTCCCCACATGCTGGTGAAGCTGCATCACTCCATAGCATATCAAAGCATTTTGATCATAGACATCCCGTGAACAGTAACACAACACCATATTGTCACTGAAATGACTGTGTGATCCATGTCCAATGGGTCTGAAGACTCACTGGAAATCAATACAATGAATAATAAAATGTAGGCAACAAGGGCAGACACCAAATGTTTTTAGGGACCTCATATTGAAGACAGACGTCACGAGTGAAACAACATTTTTCTTATTTTCTTATCAAATCCCCGTCATATCCTGTACCATACAGGTCTCCTGCGATACAGAGACTTTTGTTGACGTTGACGTTTGTCTGGGGCTCAGTGAATAATCCGACACTGAACACCACCGCGACATGAGAACTGTGATTGGACTTCCGGAAGAAAATTGAAACCTCTTAATGCTGGGCATGTGTGTCCTCTTTTAGCATTACACCTGATCAGCCAATACCACTGCAACTGTGAGGAGAGTACAACAGACTCCATTTCATGAGACGTCTCAGTAGAACTCAGTAGAAACAGGGATATGTGGTGGCCTTGTACAGGGCGACCATCAAGAACCTACTGACTTGGTGAATCATGTACTGTAAGCGGGCTGCTCTGCTGCTGACAGGAAAGCCCTGCAAAAACAAATTAAATCAACTGAAAGCCCATGCCCTGCCTGGAGAACATCACCACCTCATGCTTCTGCAATAGAGAACATTATCAAGGACTCCACACCTCAGCCACCACATCTTTGAACTGCTGCCTTCTGGCAGGTGCTACAGGTCGGCAAAAATATGCACCTTTCTTCCCCAAACCTATGTGCTGTCACTGCCATTTCAAGCGGAACTTTCTATATTCTCTTCTGTACTATCTATGCTTATTTTTATTGGTATCTTGTTCATTCTCGTTTCATACTTTTTTTAATGTCCGACATTTGTCCGTTTGGTCTGCCATGATTTTCTTGCAATTGAACAATAGTGTTGTAATTGTATGCAGGGTTCATAATGATAATAAAGATAATATAATTCAGATTCAACAACCTTATCTGGATGCCTACTTCTGGAGTTAAACTGTAGAGTCTGTTAAGTCATTTTCACTGAATGGTATAGATCCCTACTGGGTTCTTCATTGGCCCATGCTAAGCTTGTTTATACATAATCCTGCTAACAGGGACAGGAAAAACAAATGCTACTGGCAAAAACATAAAACAAAAAACAGAGCATGTACACACACACACACACCCACACACACAAAGACTACATCAGCACTGTATCCACAGCATGTCCTGACTCTAAACCATCCAACAAAGACATTTTATCCCTCTCTCAGAAATACACATTGAACATTCTGCAACCTAGCAATGAATCCAAGAAGCACAATGAGCCACAGAAAGACCTCACTCCATAAGCCTGCAAGATAAATAATCCTCAAAAGTCTGCCACAGACGATACCCTCATATAGCTGTTAAACTTTGTCTGTTTCCTCTTTACATGTATCTACATCACCTCAAGCAACTATTGTAAAAACATAGAAACAAAGGTCACAGTAGCGCACACTAATAGACTGAAAAGCGTATTAAAGATAAGTTGCAAAAGATTTAGGTGAAAACATGTTTAGATAAATACGTCATGTTGGGTGATTAAACAAATTTCTTTAAAATAAATGTTTCTCGGCAGGCATAAGCTTATAGTCGAATAGACTAGGTGAAAGTATTTGATTTGGCAAATATTCTCACTCACATATCACATATCAGTGTTAGCTGTAAAAGCATATGAGACAGGTGAAAGGAGAGACATTGAGCTGTGTAATGAATTCAGGATCAGTTAAACTTGTCCATTTAAACATAACAGTAGTTCAAACTTGCTTGTGCATATTTGCCCAGAATACGTTGTTATTAAAAGACCCTAGTGACGTGATGGTACAACGTAATTCCCCTGGATCTAGACAGTTAAGGTTGTGAACAAGGGACAGAAGATAGAAATGGGATGTCTTGTAAGACTGTTCATGAATGACTCGCGTGATAAATGGATGGAGTGATGGATGGAATTAATCCACTGAATTGTTTCTGGAGTCTACTGCAGTACAATTGGTGATTGGGGGAAACTGGTTGCACAATCATGATCTGAAGAGAAAAATAGCAGATATGCCGTGATATTTAACGGCATCCAGAGCCTGATATAGGAATCATGACATTGAAATGTGAGAGATCATGACAACACAGGATAGTGGAAGTGGTGGAGCAGGTCAAAGGGGATGTGCTAGGAATTCTGCTGTACTGTTTCTTACACTGTAAAACTCTCACCACAGCTGATTGAAATGAGTCAGTCAGATAGTGCAAGGGTGTCAATCGAAAGGGGGCATGGGCATGTCTTCCAAAAAATGAAGTCCAGTCTGAGTTTCAGTCACATCTTGACATAAAATCATAAGATCTTTATTCCCTACTTCCTTCCAGCTTTACTCCCCCACTCTGCACGGTCAGCATCAACTAGAAAGGAGTGAAAGCTCCTAGATGAACAGAGATGGATGGAGCAGAACTCTGTCTGAACAATCATCAACAATCATTACTGTAAGCATTATCTATAAATAATCTAAGATGATTCTGACATTCATTCATGCATTTTCTGCCACTTAATCCGGGTACGGGTCACGGGTGTGACAACTGTCAACGGGCGAAAGGCCGGGTACACCCTGGACAAGTCGCCAGCCCATCGCAGGGCCACACGATTCTGACAGTAGGTGGGAAATACTAACAGTGTCATAGTGTAACTATGAAAACTGGTGAGTGAATATTTCTGTAGCGCTGATGGAAATTGCACAGATGTGCACTGCGGTAAAAGTAAGTCACACCAAACTGTGCCAGTGGAGAATTGGGAAATAACAAGATCGTCTGCAATCTATAAAGCTATAACCTGCTGAACACCAACTGAAAAGCCTTTAGCAGAGCATTCATGGGCCAGCTGATGGCCACTAAACTACCACTGCTCTAGATTAATCCGTTTTACAGTCTTGTTAAAGCAGCCAACTGTTCAAGCTCCAAGCATGTGTTTTATTAGCCAGTGAATGAATCATTTAACTTTGCATTTTTACATCACTGGACATTTGCATCATTATTTTTTTGGATGTCACTATGTCAGTACACAGCAAATGCAATATTCACTACAGTTTCCTTTTTACAGTCCTGTCCTCACAATTATTTCCTCTGTCTAATTCCGTCTGAATTTGATACTCGTTGATACTCATATCCTTGGTGATATTACTTATTGGCAAACAACTGTGACTCCAAATCCTCTCAAGCTGTATATATATCCTCCCCCTTGCTCGGTGTAAAACTAAGCAGCAGTGACATTTAAGAGTGCAATAGAGTGTGAAAGAGTTCCAATTTTACCTGTCGACACCATATATACCCTAATCAATCTTACATGAGGTAAGCACGGCAGATCGATCGCTGCATACCTTGAGACGCATTCCAATTCATTTAATATTGAACAGTTGGGGGGGTGGGGTAATTGTATTGGGCATGACTATATGATGATATGGAGGGAGGTCCACTGCTGAACATATGTGAAACATTGTAGGAAAACACAACACATTTAAATGTCACTTGCTACTGACAGGGCTTCATAGAGAGGAGTAGTAAAGCATGAATTGCTGGCTACCACAGCCTCCTGTTTTAAAGTCCACCCATTGAAGCAGCTGCTCTGGGGAGACTGGGGAGAGCAAGACAATTAACAGGTGTTTCTATCAGGAGTTTGTCACACACTGTTGGTGACGGGGCTGTCTCCACCTCTAGCCCGACCAAACACTGTGCTAGCAGATGGCGCTTTTGGAGTCGTGAGTCTCATGCACACAATTACACGCACAAAGTGAAGTCCACACACACAGACACACACAAGCCTGCACAGAGACGTACACTTTGCCCGCAAACTGGAGAAGATCATGGCTTGTGGCTACCTGCAGTCTCAGTGGTGTCTAAACACATTAATGTGTGGTCTCCTCTGACGGCTGACAAAGTCTTAATGAGTATTTCCTGAGTCCCAACTCAATTATAAAGTCCCTGGCAGTCGCCAGCCAAGAGATGTTCGCGTTCATTCTGGGCTCAAGTTACAGCACTGGGATTTTTTCTCCCTCCAGGTGTTGGAAAATGGTTGTTGGAAAGTGTTGATTGAGATACTCTTCTCAGTCATCCACTTCATTTTCAGATTGGATTTGTAATTGGTCTAAAATTAAACATTGGTGTTAAATTGTATCACGATTTTCACATTTATCACATTTCTCTGTTAGGATTGTGTGCAAAAATAATATTAAGTAATTGCAAGGACCAACGGGTTACAGAGAGCTGATGTGAATGAAGAGCTAATGAAATTGAGCACACCTGATCGTATGACAGTTCCTGTTTCAAAGTACCACCTATCTGATCTAAGATTGACATTTCTGATTGTCACATTCTCTTCGGAAGGATTTTATCACCCAGGAGTCATGATTGAGCTCAAGCACTAAGTAGGGGCACAGGGAGGGATGAGAGCAAAAGAAGGAATGGAGTTGTGGACAAGTTACAAACTAACAAGACAAGAATGAGGAAGAAAGATGGTGGCCTGAAATCTGAGAACCCCATTACTTGACAGAATAGGTGTGATATTACAGTCAAATTGGCAGTGAGTCCTTTGTTCTTTTCTGTCTCTTCACCAGTGCCGACATGCAGTATCAAACCAGTGGCTATTCTAAAATATCTTTTTTTTAAAGAAAGTTATATAAAAACACAATAAAGGAATTATTTCTAGAGAAGCAGCATTATCCATCTCACTACGATGCCTTCAAGTGCGTCACCTTTCTTCTGCTCGGCCTGATTGTCCTAGTGATATGATCACCCTCTCTGCAATCATACATTCTCTTTTGTCCTTGGCATTGAAAAGACACCTGCAGTCATATTACGGCACCTTATGAAATCAAGTTCTATTTCATGCTTTTACAGACTTTTGTTCTGTTATGAAAAAAAAGTACCTATGATAGGCAGACGGACAAACTGTTGCTTCACAACACTTATATAGAAACTGGTGACAAATCAATGAAAGACGACAATCATGTTAAACAGCTTAAACATGTTTCTCTAGAAGAATCCATGAAATGTTGGAGTCTATCCAAATCAGTGTGTGGGCACTGTAATTTTTTGGTTTGCACACTGTTCAGCTGCAATCTGCAATCCTCTGGGTGGCCGCAGGTAGTGCCAAAGCACCATTATGCTGAAGATTATTTCACTTGCGATTACAGTAAAAGTCTACACTCACTGTTGTTCTCGTTTTGAAATTGGGTGGTTGACACAGTGACAGTACCTAATGACACTCTCTCACATGGTGCATATTTAAACTGAAGGTACGACTCCCGAGTTATCATGCAAGAGGATTGCATTACAGAGATTGGATCTGGCCCCAAATTGCGCAACTTTCTCTCCCACGAATTTAGCTCCACCCAACCTCACAGTCTGACTGTCAGTCTTCTGAACTGCACCTCTGTTGACATGTAATTAGTCACGTTGACAATTCAAAATTACAGTAGGACTGGAGAAAGGTTAGACTACTGAGATACCCAGTCAGTGATTTATTTTCTTCTTTGCCTCTTTAACATGGTCATCACTCACTCTGTGGGTGAGGAGGAGGAGGAGTGTGAGTGTGTGTGTGTGTGTGTGTGTGTGTGTGTGTGTTGGTGGGGTCATAGACAGAGGGTGGCACACTGTGTCTGTGAAGGTTCTCAGTCATCCAGGTCATGGTATCTTGCTGGATTAATTTGTGGCAACTGGACTTGTACTTTGCTTGAAGACGTTTCACTAGTGGGGACTTCTGCTGCTAATACGAAGTTGGGTGGTTTGCACACACAAAAGTGAGTTTTGGGTCTCACTTACTGGCTGTCAGTCACTTGAGGGTCGTTAAGTTGTTTCGGGTCCCCCTCCTTTGTTGTCAGGATCACTTGAGAATCGCTGGGTCACTGGGTGGTTGGAACTGCATGTATGTGAATAGGTACTGATTCTCCCGGGGAGAGATCTTATGACAGCATTGTAAGCGCGACATGAATTGTGTATTAATCTTCGGCTTAGGCTGCGAGGGGACTTTCCACGATGAATTCAACCCATCCTTTTGTCACTTGTCTGCAAATATTCAAACACCACTACTACATCCAAAGCTTCTTTCGCCATAGTTTTGCACTTTCTCATTTCATTATACTCTGTTGTTTCTAGTCAGGTATTTCTGCTTGTTCCTGCTGCATCTATGGTCCCTAAACACCTGCTTATTATATATTATCATTATACCTTCAGATATTTAGCCTGTTTCTTTTTGGTCTTAGTTATGGGTGTTGTTGGCTTTTGTCCATTAGGAAGGTACCACATAGCAATGGGATGGAATATACCAAAATCCTTTTCACCTCAATAGCTTCCATATAACCTATAACTTATACTGCTCTCAGTCAGGGTCGCTTAAATGACAGATTTCAATTTTATTCTTACCTGTCAGCAAGTCACAAGGGAAACAAGAGCATTTTCCCCGCTTCAGAATCATCCACTGTGGTGTCAATACTTCTATTATCTTGTTTGTTTTAGACAGAGGTTGACAGTTCACCTGATGTAGGTCGTCTACTGTGGAAAGTTACATCTAAGCTGTAGATGGTCACCTATTCATAGTCTTTCTCATGAATGATAATAGCTTTAGCTTTAACTTGAGAAGTATCACAAACAATTTAGCTCACTTTACATTTAACTGACCCCAAACCAGATGTGTGCCGATGAGCTATCAGCTTATCATCAAATACATGGTAATGCTGAATCAACCACACATGACTGTTTTGATGTGACAATAAGTGAAAGCCTGCGACAGTTGTCTCTTTCTTTCCTTTAGGATCTCCCGACCATTTTTAAAATTTACACTGATATTGACTGGGAAGAGGTGCTTGCATTGTAGCGTTGACCCTATTTATCCCACCTCATCAGACCAATTACTAATGGGATGATAAGCTGCTGCACCACCAGTGTCCCTCAGCTCGCTATAATGAGTTTAGGCCTAATTGGGGTCAAGGTTGGGTTTAAGACTGCGGTGAGTTGGAGCAGAAAGCACAAACCATGGCTAATCTAATCAGGTGCACAGGCTAATTGCATCATTTAGTGTGCAGTTACATATATTTGGGGACTGAAATAGACCTCTATCACCACATACCCCCACACCAAGTGCTAAACACACATTTTTGTGCATGTGTGAACAAGTGGTGCTATGTGTGTTTCTGTGTGTGAGTTTGTAAGAGTTAAGTGCAATCATCATCCTGAGCCTGACACCATCAAAGCTATCAAAGGCCCATCTGGGGAGGATCGTGAGTGTGTGTGTGCCCGTATGCGTGTGTGTACGGGCACGACAGCAGCCACAGATCCTCCAGAAAAGAGCCCAGGTGTTACTGTTAAAGTGTTAATTAGATTAACGCAGATCAGACTGGGGTGCCATTCGCTGGGGAGTAGGGGTGGCAGGGCCATCCCACTGGGGCACCAGTTCCAAATACTCCTTGTCATCTGCCAATTAGGATGAATTAATCCTTTACTGGTGTCATGTGATTGGTTCCCCTGAACTGCAGAGTGACCCAATAAGGGAATATGTAGATTTTAGTGGGAGTGATACTTGTGATACTTGTGATACAGGGCCCATTGAGTAAGTATGCAGCTCAGAACAAAAAATGCATACGGGTTTCTCACTTCCGCTCAGCGTGAGCTGCTCAGAGCAGGAATGTGCAGCTTTCAACTGTGATCAGTTTCAGCCAAACCCTATGATGACAACATCATCCTGCACTCCAAGATTTAAAAGTCCTCAGTCGCTGCTTCCTCCATAAACTATGATTAGTGCCACTGCCACTGCTTTTCGCATCCCCGTTGTAAACATTTCTAATTTACCAAGTAATTTAAGTGTTTTTCTTGATTTGGGGGTTCATATGGACACAAAACAGCTGTGTGATCAGATAGAGCTACTCAAAAGTGCTCAGCTGACATTCCAGTTCAACAGTTTCAGTGTAATGTAGGGTTGGCAGATATGATGATATAGTTCATGTTATAATGGTAATTGCACTGCATGCATTGAAGGAACACCTTCCGGGAAATGTACTGCAGGGCTTAAAGTATTCCATCACCGTGCCGGATCTCCGGCGTTTGACTATATAGTTACTTTTACTTTCTAAAATTCACATTCATACTGTAGGTTATCTTGTACCCTGCCAAGTGCAATGCCAAAAAGTTGCACTGGATCCACTGCACCCCAGCTCTCTGGAAAAAGTTCAGGCTCAGGATTTCTTTCTTTTTTTTTTACATTCAACCCTGTGTACTGTGTGATACACCACCACCACTGAATGAAGAGGCTAGTTAAGTACGGTATTTCAGGTACAGCAATTAAAAACTGCACTTGAAGTAGACAGATTGAAGTCCACTCATCATTTAATATCTGTAATTGTTAAGTCAAGCATTTAGATCCACAAACCATCTCTGTTAACATAGCAGTGCAGTGTGGTTCCACTTTTCTGCAACACTGCTAATTTGTCATTACCTTCTGAAAGTTTTGGAACATTTTAGAAAAGCATTTAAGAACATTTTTTTTAAAAGCTGATCAAAATATGTAGTGTTCTAATACTTGCTGTTCCACTTTGAACATTGTAGCATACATACATAAGCCTCCATTTCTACCAACAGACCCTGCTGTTGAAGAATTGGGACCCTCTGTAAAATGTAAATGAAAACAGAATGCAAAGATCTGCGAATCTCATAAACCCACATTCTGTTGCCAGCAAAACATAAACAAAACATCAGATGTTGAAACTGAGACATTTTACCATTAAACATATAAGGTCGTGTTCATTTTGATCGGAGCATCATGTCTCATAAAAGCTGAAACATCCCTGCCAAAAGATGTACAAGTAAGTGGTACTAATTAAAACAAAATGGGAGCAACTAATTATGGCCACAGGTCAGAAACATGACTGGGTATGATTGAATATATTTTTTTTGAACATAAGATCAAACAAACAGATAAACCCTATTCTCTACAGTTCACCAAAATGTTCCTTTTGAGTAGATTTATTAACTGAGCTATTGAGTTCATTTGTTTGATCCAGGGGTGTCCAATCCAGTCCTGCAGGTTTTAGATGTCACCCTGCTCCTACCTCACCTGAATCAGTCTCTGAAGTTCTGCAGAGACCTGACCATGAGCTGCTGATTTCTTCAATCAGAATGTCATTTTTATTAAGAGCTAATGTGCAGTTCTCTTACAAGACATTTCATAAGAAATTCAAATTCATGTATCTACTTCTTTTCTGTTTCCTATTTGTATTGTTATTATACACATTTGTTGCATATTCATATTAAATCTACTTATCTCTGAGGGATTTGTATGCTGTCAGTGTGCCCCTTGTGGGCAAGTGGGATGATCCATGTCGAGCTGAAACAGGAAGGGCATATTTATAATTGCCGGAAATGTCACCACAGTTGATTAGCGGTGATTTGTACAACTGCAAAGGGAATCCAAATAGCAAGCAGAGTAGATGAGTCCATATTTAATGAGGCTACACTGAAATTAAAATGGTCTCAATCTGGTCTATTTTTTTGTATAAACATTATGTAAATTCATTGTAAAAGTCAGTGAAATCACAAAATGTCATCTTACCAAATGAAACACTGAAATATTATGCTCATAATTTTAGCTATAAGTTAGTGATATAAACATGTAGTCATGTAACTGCCAGCTGTCAGCTGTTACAAATTGTGTTTCGAATTGAAAGCAAACAGAGTATTAAATGCAGTTAACTCTACACTCATAAAGCATTTAACTTGACTTGATAAATCAGGTTGGCAGTGAGGTGCAAGTGAGTAAATGTCTAATAATTACTCTGTTTGTGTTTCTACAATTTCAGACAGAACCCTGACCTACCCTGAAGCACCGTCATGCAGATATGAGCTACAGTGATATGATGTGTATCCGGAATAAGTCTAAAAACTCAATTGTCAAAAGCAAAAAATGCTGTTAAAATACCGGTTTTATCCAAAGTTCAGCTTCGTTTGTGTTGTAAAAATGACCAATTGACAAACCCTAAAAGCTGATATATAACCTGTCCAAGTCATGGTCTGTTCCCTATCCTCTTCCTGTGTAAATTGTTAGTATCCAGTTTCATGAATGATTGTGGAGTGAATTAGCAGCACTATGGCCTTTTTCCAAAGGCAGTTGTATGCTTAATATCTTAAAAGCAGGGAAGGACAGCACCCAGCACCCTAATGTCACAGATGAAGGGGGAAAAAGTTTTAAGCACCAATAATTCTAAACACAGCCTTCCACTGTGGCTTTGTCCACATTCATGTCTAATTTTCTTGGAGCATGACATAACTTTTCTTCATGAAAATGAAAATTCAATTCATTATCATACACAACCCAAAAACAGCAGCAACCATGAGAACAGAATGTTCAGTCACTGGACATCTGTGTACAAGGGTGAGCAGTGTGCCTGAGTATACATGTCTGTTCACCTGGGGAGATAACGTGAAGGTAAACTAATCCGGTAAACAGTCATAGGGTGACGTGTAAACAGCTGGGGAGGAGGATGTGTGCCACTGAATGACAATGAGCTAAGCAGAAAAACACAGGTGTCCTTAGAATATGATGGTATGACGAGTGGGTGATGGGGAGTTTCTATAAAGGCCCCTTTTCCCCTTCAGGGTTCGAGCATGACTCTACTCTAACTTTGCTCCTCGTCTCACGCATTTAAAATGGCTGATGTTTCCAAAAAATACACCATGGTCTGTTTGTGTTTGGTGGCTGGTGATAACCTTAAGAAGACCTGAGATCAGCAGCACAAAAATCTTTGTGATTGTATCCTGCTATGTTTCTCCTCTCTCGCTTTGTCTATGACAAAAATCCACAAACAGATCAGCAAGTTCACAATCACCTCCATTGTTTTAGCAGGTTTGAGCAACCATTGCTATGATGTGCCCAGACTCCCCACTGACATTGAGGCGTTACTGAATTGTAACGGAAAGGACATGTGTGGTACCAAACCGAGTCAAGTTGAGTCAAGCAGAGAAAAGCCAGGAGACTTCACCTGGTTGCTTCTTGTGGTTGCACTTGTAAGATGTAGGAGATTGCAGTGCCATTTAGAGCTTCTAGAAAGCTTTGAGTGGATAAGAACAAATCCAACAGTAGAAAGAAAAAAGGCATTGGGTTTAGGTAATAACAGGTAGTGCCACCCTGCAGCTCAGGCATTGAACTGGAATTAATTGCCTTGGAATTAACTGTGTGACATGATCCACTCCATCAACAAAGGATTGTGCACTTTGTTCATGAGCTCCAGGGATTTCAATCACTTGTAACTGGACACTTATTTTCTTGTCCCCACTGTGTTTTCAACAATTGCGGGTAAGAAAGGCAATTTTCCAGTGGTTCAATAAGATTTCTTTGATTCTGAATACGTGCTTGTTGGGACTTTTTTGTGTTGTGAGAAGTCCGAGAAGCCAAATATGAAAGTGGGCTAAAACTGGATAAGGCATGTATGTGTGTGCTTTTCTCTTTGTAACCACTTCCCTTTTTCCTTATTTCTTGATAAGCACAATTCCCTCCACCCTCACATTACTTTTTTGCAATTTACAATGATGATATTTAAAAATATTTAGATTAAAAATATTAGATTTGCTCATGGTGAATTTTGAGTGACTTATCTTGCTTGGTTAAATCGTAGGCAACTGGACTTCTAGTTTGCTTGAAGACGTTTCACCACTCATTTGAGAAGCATCTTCAGTTCTGAACTGACTAGTGGGGAGTCCTGCTACTAATACTAAGTTGGGTCATTACCTCACACAAAGGAGTGTGGGTATCGGGTCCCCCTCCATGGCTGTCAGTCATCTGAGGGTTGTTAAGTCAATAGCCTACCTGAAAGGGGTGTGAGTTTTGGGTCCCCCCTCCATTGTTGTCAGAGTCACCTGAAAGTCTTTGGGTCACTGAGTGGTCTGAGCTGCAAGTATCTGACCAGTTTTTGATCCTCTTGGGGAGAGATCCTAAGACAGCAATGTAAATTGTGTCTTAGGCCCTGTTGAGAGAGGGACTCCTCTCTCAAACCATCGGTCCTCCCTGGCCAAGATGTGAACGTTGTCATCTCAAAGGAGTGACCTTTGTCCTTTAAGTGTAGGTGAACTGCAGAGTCCTGTCCTGAGGAAGCAGCTCTCCTGTGTTGAGCCATGACCTGGATGACTGAGAACCTTCACAGACAAGTGACTTTTATCCATTTCTATTTTATTAACTGTCAAGAAATTGCTCTTATCTCAGTAGCCCAGAGGCCTCACAACTTATCAGACACACACTAATCTATGCAGGTCACTACCAAAATTCAGAGCTGCCTCCTGACAGTTGGGTGATGTTTTCCATATAAAAAAACCTCTCTGCCCACAGTTAATAGTAGAAAAAAAAATCACATATTGACTCCTGATTTCTGGAAATAAAAAACGTCTGTAAGTTTCTGTAAATACTGATTCACTCCCAGTTCTATGTTCTACCACAAACTTGCTGGTACGAAATGGGAGGACTGAGGTGGGGAGGCACTGATCACAATGATTATTATAATTCATTTAATTTATTATCAATTTATAACACACTGACTTCTACAATGCAACTGCTATTTAAATGTGTATTAACTCATTGTCTTCTTTTCTGCCATTCTGCCTATTTTCTTTTTTCCCAAAGATCAATAAAGGTCCTATCTCATCTCATCTAGGACATATTCAGCCTTCTGAGTTCAAAAAGTTTCAAGGAGCTGCCTGGCGTTTATTACATGCAATGTTAGATTCACATTTTATGTTCCTAAGGTATTATGTGTTGCTATGGTAGTGATGGGCGAAGCAATTCTTTTAGGTGCATCACTAGAATCTGTAAAAATATTTATTCAAAAGATTTGTTCACCGAATTGTTTGTTGCCAATCGTACAGTTGGTTCATCGTTTACAAAGGAGACAACACTACTATCTGGTGTTATTTATTGTTTCAATCCATTCTTGCTTGCAGTACACTTTATTGCATGTTAGAACCACTAGTATTACTTTTTAAAAAGTGGGACTAGCAGGGATGTGTACGTGTGCTCTGCATTCAGCTCCCAAATGACTTCCTTTCACTTGAATAGGAGATAGAAAAAGAGAGCTGGTTTAAAAAGATGGGAATGTTCTGGACCAGAATGAGCCCCACCCACACTCCCCTCCTTTTTCTTTTTGCCAAACAACATGTACTTAAGGGGACTTTATATGACAGAGCCATGTAGCCACTATGCAATGTAATCTGTTCAAACATCTCTTCAAAAAGGGTACCCAGAATAAAACTGCACAATCACAGCTGACGGTCTATATTGATCTTTGTAATCTATTTATGTTACACACTGTTATTCTAGTCCTATTTCCTCTGCATCTGCAGATTCTCGTGGGATTCTGCAGAATATATTGAAAGCAGAGATCTAATACAGAAAAATAAATCAATGCATTCTATGTATTTATATCCACAGAGACTAGGCTGCTGAAAGTGGCAAAAACATGATGCCAGTTTGAGTACACTCAATCCAATTCTGAGTCAGGCTGGCTACAAATAGATGAAATGGAAAGTGGCAAGATAGAACGTTTAACTCCTTTGACGGTCAGTGGGCAATGGACTTAACAAAATAAGAACCAACTTACAGAATCACACTGTTTGGCACCACAAGGAGAATTACTGTATGACCTCTGAACATATGCTGCAATTTGTTTTAATGCTCAGTTCCCCTTTGGATTTTGTGGATTTTGTCTTTCACACGTTTACAGCAGAATGAAACGCTAACCGCTAATCCACACTCCAGACAGCTGATCTATGTCTTCAGTGAAGGAGGAGCGTCTATGGCTATTTGAAGGGATCTTTACAGGAGGGCCATTAAAGATGGGCACCTAAAGAGAGATAGGCCCCCACAGCATTGTGTCGGCTTTAGCAGAGGCAATGAGTCAAGCTGGATTTCATCAGGAAAGAGAAGGTGGCATAGGAAAGGGAACAATAAAAAAGTACTGAGCACACAACAAACTTTTTCAATCAATGTACTTTCTCATGGAGTCAGGGTGAAATTAATTCTCGCCAGAAGGGCTATTGTGTGTGTGTGTGTGTGTGTGTGTGTGTGTGTGTGTGTGTAGTGTTGGTGGTGGGGTGGTCCATAGGAGAATAAGAGCTGTTGACCAACACTCTTCATCCTCAGGTCAATGAGCATGGAGAAATGAGGGATAAAAATAAATGAGGGGAGCCAGCAGTATGAAGGTCTGAGAAACAACAGAAGGAAACGAGATGACGGCGAGGAAGGGAGACAGACGAGGAAGATCAAGAGGGAGGTAAGAGTATTGAAGCTCCCTCCAAGTCTAATGACAGCGCGGCATCACCGTCACCTCCCTGACATTACTGAAGCCCTTGCTTCCACTTAGCATAGACATTTCCCCCGGAGCCACCAGCAGTTGTCTCATCCTAATTATTCTGCCCTCCACCTGCATGCCTCATTCGGCTTGTCACTCTCCATTGCGCCATTCCCTGGTCCTGTCCTCATTCTCTGTGCTGCCCTTTCAATACCACCTTAGGTAACAAAAAAAAGACATTCCACTCTCGAAGATTACTTCTGAATTTTAAAAAGGTCTTGTGTTGTTTTTTTTCCCTGTTTGAATACTAACTTGAACCTGCCATCATTGAATTTGTCTAATAATTTGCATTTGATACTTTGTTTACCTTTCAGACATTTAAATCTTTAGGCAGACAGTAAATTTAGAGCAACAGAAAAATGAATCCAGCTACAATAGGTTTGTTAAACTATCAAGAATGAAATGACAGTGGAAGTGTGCGCCTCAGAGCCGTTGGCCACACTTAGGGGTGAAGCTGGAAACGAGTGAAAATGGCGATTTCTGACAGTGATGCAATTTTTAGAACTGGTTTAGATTGACTGATGTCAAAAACAAATGATAAATAAAGCCTTAACCCACCAAGGGGCCCAATTTATCTTGAGTAATGCTTGGCTGTAATGATTGACATCTCTACCCTTCATCGGGATGTAATCTTCATCTTTGGTACTCAGGCATCAAATTAATTAGAGTGCAGATTGTAATGGGATTGCTTATTAATGCACGTGGGTGTGTCTGTTTCTTTTCTGGACTTAAGCAATCATCGGTATGGGGTTTGCTTGAATGTGATTGGTTATTTGCACCTCCTGAGCAATTCAACCAATCACTGTGTCTAATTTGAAATCTTACACATTAAAGGTAAAAAGCTGTTCCAGTTTGCAGGTCTCTGCACTCAGTAGCCCTCCCAGGTCTCTTTTCTCCGTAGGATAGAGGATGTCTCACGTTCATATTGAATCCTTAATCTTCTCTTTGACCACTCCTCCTTGTTGACCACTGCCAGACACTGAATCTCTTTCCAGTTGCTTTATATGCCCTTGTTCACTTGAGAGACTTTCACCTCAACCCACACTTGTCTGTATCTTCGTCAGCCCAGCTCAACTATTTGTAACTTTCCAATCTACAAATCATAATAGGGGAATGAAGAGTTTATAAACTGAAGTGCATATCAGATTTGCTGTAATGAAATATCATCAATCGGTTCTCTGCCTGTATTATTTGCATATAAATGACATTATATAATAACTTTCTCCGGCCTCTACCTGAGAGGAGTAAATATTTTTCTGTCTGATCTGCTTTCCTTGCTGTGACATGTGGAAACGAGATGCTAATTGAAGAGAGGGAAGCATCTTTATGTAACAAATGACATTCAATTATGTCTGGAAGATCAGATTAGGTGGCGGCCGACAAAATGTTTGAAAATAGCATTTTGCAAAGCATCAGTGATGAAACACCCGAGCATGTAATTTGAATGGCTCTTCCAGGCCAATGAATGGTACTACTCTGAATGGAATCACTACATTATGATGTGAGAGTAATTGGATGTCCATACCGCAGTGCTGACAGAGAAGAGAAGGCAACACCGGCAGATAAAAAAGGTGAGTGAAGCAAGGAGACGACATAAGATAACAGAATGAAAATACGCATAAAGGTGAAGAATATTGAAGACTTGGAAAAAAGGAAGGAACACAACTAACAAAAGCAGAGAAAATCTATTATATTTTCATTATGAGTGGAATCCTTTTTATCAGATATAAGAGCTTATTTTATGGCAGAATTGATATTTTTAGCTCCCTCGTTCCACTGCTCATGTTTCCTGTTATTATTAACAGTTCTTCATTCATTCATTCATTCATTCATTCATCTTCTTCCGCTTATTCTGTTGTTGGGCTGGACCCGATCCCAGCTGTCAACGGGCAGACGTCAGGGTTCACCCTGGACGAGTCACCAGCTCATCACATGCAGGACAAACAACCAAACAACAAACAGCCACATAGAAAGCGCCCAGGCCAAGAATCGAACCTGGGTTGCTATGAGGCAATGTGCTACCAGTGCTACCATCGCAACACAGTGTCGCCACATGAAGGACATTCAAGCATACACTCACACCTAATTTAGAGTAACTAATTAACCTCAACATATGTTGACATAAGCATTTTGGATTGGATTTGTTTTGGTGAAGAATTTGATATACGACGTGTTCCACCTAAACTTCCCTGAAGAACCCAAACTGATCTCTCGCTCCATTACCCAGATCACCCCAGATCCATGGAGCATTATCATCACATTAAACAAACCTCTCCTTTAAACCACATCTTCACTCTGACATGTAATGATTAAATCACTGGGACTTCATAATTTGTCATCAAGAAACAAGCATGTACCCACGCAGAGATTTTCAGAACCTTCCAAAAAACTGTCCGGTGAGCAAATTGAGCCAATTTGATTTACCTACCTTCCAACACAAGTCAGGAAATCAAGCAAACAAGGTCAATACACAGACACCGGGTCACTTAGTATACTGCTGATCAATGATAGGGCTTTACATTCATCCATCAACCCGTCAGACTGGGAAGTTAGAAAATAATCTACTGTAAAGCCTACAAAATCTACATTGCAGACAGGACAGCTCTTACCTCACATAAGACATGGAAGATCACTTGCAAGAGAGAATATATCCGGCTCAAGAAAGAATGTGTGATTGTGAGGCTACTTTTATATTTGGAAGTCACCTTCGTTGGCGAAAGATGTTTCCTATTGGTTGTTAAAATGTGCTTTCTGTGTGACAGTATAAAACAGATTTAACAAGGACTCTTCTTCCCTAAGCCGATAAACAAATACAGGAGCATTTTTACATAAACATTTGTATTACTTTGATATAAACATCCACACATGCATGCACACATTTTATCTCTAAATAATACACATTTGTATGACATGGATGGGGAAGGGTGGGGGGGGGGGGGGGC
>CAAKHB010007824.1:96391-181822 GCA_901007665.1 Aeoliscus strigatus
TGCCACACGTCTGCACAATTCTATATGACTGGACCAAAAATGTGCTGTTCAACAGCTAAATACTCAGGACACACTATAAATACTATGTCCCACTGCCAACAGCAAACAGGTTTGACGATAATAAATACGCAGAGGTGTTTATGCACAATCGTGAATTAAATCATATGTAAAAAAAGATTGTACACAGTGTTGAATCACTTCCTTCAACTAATGCTCCATTCCTTCACTGTACCTTTTAACTGAGTTCCTTCTGTTTGCTGGTTAAGCTTTTATTGTTTTTCATGAAATGCTCTATGATGATATTTGATTTTAATTTCATAAAAATGTAAACATTTACCACAGGAATCACAGAACCAATGAGTCCATAAATGTGGGCAGTTCTCACGCTCTCTAAACAAATTAGTCACTCAGGCCTATTTTCTTCCTTTTAGCAGTTAGATTGTTTTCAATAGTTTTTATGAATGACACGATAAAATAACTTTAATTTTTTTTGACAGTCGTCATTTACATGCAAACACAAACCAAAATGTATCCTCTGCATTTAAGCCATCCTAGCTTCACACTACAAGTACACATACATGCACACGGATGTGTGTGTACTGTACATCTGATACATCTGAATGAAATCAATGGGAAAGGCTGAGATGAAATTATAAAAATTCCAACTGCAATCGAGACAAATAAACACCCATGTGTGCTGGTAGTACCAGTGGAAAATAGTGTGCAGTGACATATTTGCTAATGAGAAAATAAATTACACTCTAATGACAACATAAATAACATGCACACTAATGAACAGAATAACCTGCGAAACAGCTCCAGTAATGATAATCAACACTGAATGGAATCAATGGAATTACATTAAGCAATTAGGGGGAAAACTGTGCAGGGGTCGGGGGTAACATCATGAATGAATTTATGTCAGGTATATCAACCGCTTTTTAAGAAAAATGGATCGAGTCCTCACAAACTTATGCCATAAACTCTAATAATAATAATTTTGGCAACAAATTGTTTTAGGGATAACATTGATGATATGATGGAGTTACTTTGGAGTGCTACATTTACCTTTTCGGAGCTAGCATAGAGTCATAATATATATACTGCACTGTACATACATTGTACATACATATTAGACACAAACTCATCTTTTCAGCTGAGCTACACTTCTATGTCCACAATGTCCATAAAGCTTATTTTGTCAACAACACGCTGAAGTGATTATCATTATGAAAACAAATATTTCAGAAGCACCTTTGAATTTTCTGGGTTGTTTAAGTCAACTTTGCCTTCAGTCATGCCTCCAGCAACTAATCAACACTAAGAGGTCCTTAATTAAGGCCAGCACAGTGGTGCAGGGGTTCATGATTTCTGCACAGCAAGAATGTTCTAGGTTGGAACCTGCCAGCTTGTTTGTGTGGAGTTTGTTTGTTGTCCTTGTGCCTGTGTCCATCACTTTCCTGCCGGTACTCCACGCTCCTCCCACAGACAAAAAATACAGTTAGTAGTACAGTTCAAATCTAAATTGTCCAAAGATGTGAATGTAGGTGTGAATGTATGTCTGCTATACATGACTGCCCTGTGATTGAGTGGGAGTCAGTTCGGGGCTCTTGGCCCAATCATGGAATTGGCTCCAGCCCCACGACCCTGCCAGGGATAATGGTGGAAAATGTATAAATGGACAGATGATTAATCCAGTCCTTTCAACAATCCACTCTAAAGAAGTATTGCCCAAACCCTTTTTTGAAGACTGAATTCAGGACAAATTAGGGGAAAAAAGCATACCTACTTTTAGAATACAAGGCAGTACCAAACATTAGCAAAGAATACATTCCTATGAAAAACACTGTGTGATTTCTCACTTTTTTTTTTTTTTTTGTCATTTGGTTATATTAAGCCTCAATAATTGTTGATTGTGTGTGCGCCTCCCTGGTGACCAACCTGCTTCTCTTTTTTATCTGCCATTTACACTAAGAAAATTGAATCTGTGGGTTACAGAGTACTGTAGTATTGGATAGGAGGGTAATGGAGATGCATTAGCAACCATAATAAGTTGACACTGAAACACATATAGCAGCAAGGAGAGAAACATAAAGATGCAAAAAGACACAAAAAGATGCCAAATTTAGCTAAGGTGAAAAAACAAAGAAAAGCAAAAGAAGAAGAAGAGATAATGAACAGTGTGGAATAATGTCATTTTCAATAAAACCGATGGCTGGAGGAAATTAGCATTTGATGGAATGGGATATTTCAAAGGAATGAATCAAAGCTGATGATTAACTATGTCGCTACACTAATCAACAAAGTCAATATCAACCTGGGGTGTATCCATTAAAACCACAAACATCATCACTATATATTACAATTATTCAATACAACATTGCCACCAGACTTGTCGAAATGATTTAGAAGTGCACCCCCGGACTTTGTTTCAGTCATACATTTGAACAGGCAAGAGGGAAGCTGAATGGTGTGTACAAAATTATACAGCATGTCATGTGTGATGTGACAAACAATGAAAAAACAACCAACCGCAGTTCTCCACCCCATCCATTTTAACTGACAAATGTTATTCCTTTCAAGCTCAGCTGCGATTATGTTTAGTGTATATTAGTAACTTCTCAGGGAACTTTTTTTAAACATGTTTCAATGTAAAGCGTCACCATCAAAGTACAGTCTCATGAGACAATTGCTTCTTTTGGCTATTGACATTTGATGATCATAAATACGCAGAGGCTGGATTTGTCTCTGGAACTGTTGATTTACCAATAAGAGCAACAGGTCAACAGTCTCCCATACAATTGACTCATAGAGACAAAAATATAGTCACATTTGAGGATGTCTGTGGGTTTTCCAGGAATCAGAGGATTCCTGGTTTGACTGCTGGTGGTCTTATGTCCTTGGGTAAGACTGAACTCATTGCCATGCCACTGCATGTGGCGTGGGACCAGAAGGTCTCCCTGTCATCTACAATAATTTCCGAAATGTACTGAAAGACACATTAGAGTATAAAACAAAGAGGGGGTGAAGTAATATATATGTACTATCTTATAAACCTCCCTCTGGCCTCCCTAATATAATTCCCATAATTTGCAACTACTCTCATGACGGGTCTCTGTAGTTCCTTTTCTATTTTCTGTCCAGCTTAGTTCTGTCTCTGTCCCCTACCAGTATTTGTCCACTCTCGTCATTTCAAACACCAGGTTGAATAATCTCATATCCATCTCAATCCATAGCTCAGTGGGTTAGCTCAGGTACTGAGTAGTCAGCTGGATGGCAAAAATAAAATCCAGATCATTAACACCTATGCCCTGCCAGTGATAAGATACCCTGCTGGTATAATATCCTGGCCGCTGAGGCTGTACACAAAGCGAAAGGGGGCTGGTAAGTGTCAGCACTACTGTCCAGGAATACATCAGGAAAATGGCCCCCCAATGACCATGAAAGCAACAAAAGATGCCCAGTAAAGATGAGGGACTATCATGGAAGGACAAGCCCTTGCATGGCGTGTACCAATCAGCAAATAGAGGAAGTGGCTGATATCGAAAAAACATCCAATATCAGAACAGCACAGGGGCGCTGCACAGGAACAGGCCCTGAACACCAGACCAGGTGTAGGCTGTGTAGAGAAGCCCCCGAGACAGACCAGCACATCACAGCAGGGTGTAAGATGCTGGCAGGCAAGGCATACATGGAACGGCATAACCCCCAAAGGTGACAGAGAACAAACAGGGACTTTCAGATCCAGACCGACAAAACAGTGGTGATAGATACAGTAGATGGCAACAGTAGTGATAGAAATACCAGGCTGACAGAGGACAACAGGGCAACAGTGGTACCAGTGGTGATTGGGACACTAGGGGCAGAGAATGGCTAGCAGATACCAGGAACAACTCTCTGTCTATAAGATCCTGCACAGAACCCTCAGGCTCACAGGCCTCTGAAATACATATATTTTCCAGGTTTCTGCATTGACCACAGCATGTTGACAGCAGGGAGAGGTGTTTTAACTGTAAACAGTTGGAATAACTATTAAGGCATGCATGCTGACAAGACAAAGCAAAAGTTTTTCCTTGAAGATTTTAATTTGCCGGGTTCTCTCGACAAACCTCATACCTCTTCCCATAAAATATTCCCTTTTAGATATGATATATCATGTTCTTTTTAATATATATCCTCGAGCAAACTTCTACCCGAATAGAAAATCTCCCATTTCTGCCTTTTGCAAAAAGTTAAAAATCTTTGGCTTCATTCTATTCCTCATTAATGTTGGATGGTGAAAATGATTTAAATTATACATCACACTGTAATTATGGATTGTGGCAAAGCCTTCACATTCAAAAGGTTGTCCAAGGGAGTTTCTATGTAAATGTTCTCTGGGTACTCCTGTTCCATACTCAAAGCCATGCACCTTTATCATGTCATCTGGTAGTTGTCTTGAAGTCATGTGGGGTAGTTGTCTGCCCTGAGAGTTGCCAAGGGCCCTTGAGGAAACTTTGAGGTTTCTTGCTGGGTTATTTCTTCATCAGCTGGACTTGTAGTTTGCTTGAAGACATGTCACTACTCATCCACGATCCACTTCAGATACATGCAGTTCCAATCACTCAGTGACCCAACAACTTTCAGGTGACTCTGACAACAATGGAGGGGGACCCGAAACCCACACCCCTTTTTGTCCGTCAACAACTAAAAGCCTCAGCTGACTGACAGCCAGGGAGGGAGACGTGAAACTCACACCTCTTTGTGTGAGGAAACTAACTTAGTATTAGTAGCAGAACTCCCCACTAGTCAGTTCAGAACTGGAGAAGCTTCTCGGATGAGTGGCGAAATGTCTTCAAGCAAACTACAAGTCCAGTTGCCTACAAATTAACCCAGTAAGATACCATTATCTGGATGACTGAGAATTTTCACAGGCAACTTTGGGGTTTCTTCCTCGGCCGGGCAGGTTTGCAGCTGTTTCATAATATTACAATAGAATGCTCCCACTGGGGTATCTTGGAATATATTTTTTAATCTTCTTACACCCAAAGCCCTTCAGGTGTGATGAAATAATCTCCTCTCAACTTTTGTGGAAGCTCTTTTGTCATTCCCATGATTGCAGCGCACCTTGAATACCTTCACGGGTTGGGTTTATATACCGGTATGCATCACAGCAGGAGGATCATTATAGAGTTCCCAAAGACGTGTTTTTTTTCAATAATGGAATTAATTGTATAATGGTTGAATAATTGTGTGTATTATAACAAAAATATAATGTGGTACAAAAAAACTACATCATGCATTTTCTGTGATGATCTTATGTATCACTCAAGTCATAAAGAAGTCATCCGAGCCAAGTCAACAATGACTAGTGAATGACTCAATCACTCAGCTGACACATGGGATCACTTGGGATCCGCATTCTGCCACTAAAGCGCAAAAATCACTGCTCAGCTCCCTAGCTGATTTAATGGCATTTAATCCTATTAGCCTCTGCTGTTTTCAGACTAATTTCACCTTTCTGCATTCACTTTTAATCATTTATTTTGGTCAGTTAGCCTTAGGTATGTTTCCAGATCTTCCATCTTCTTTTTGATATTACTATTAGACATCTAGATGAAAGAGGCAAAGTGGTCATATTTCACTTAATATACATTGACAGTTAGGGACGTGAATGTAGAATTTCAATGGATGTGTACAACCAAGTGTACCTACTCTCCGACCATTACTCATTTAAACTGAACCTGAACCTACATTCCTGGTTAAATCAGACAATCAGGATTCAATCATTTAACAACCTCTTAATATAAAAATGGCTGCAGGAACTCAGCCTGAAAGCTGCATTGTTTTGGAATTTCCAATCTCCCTGCTCACCCACCATTGTGGTTCCAGCTAATGACTCTACTCCCTACATGAAGACAAAAGATTCTTTCCCTTTTAAAAGGACTTTTCAATTAATTACTTCCGGCAAATCCCTTTAATTCTGTAGCAGGAAATCAGTCAGTAAAATGGAAAACCTATTAGTTGGCAATCATCTGGAAAAAAAAAAAAAAAAAAAAACAGTGTAGTGTGAGTCTGCTAGATTCTGTCGACAGGACAGGAGAGAAGCCCGGCCTTGGAATGAACTACCATCACCAAAAATGTTTGTTGAATTAAAGGTTGGACCATTCTTATGATTCAGTTTTACCAGTGAAAATCCATTCATTGACATTCACTGGCAACAAGAGGACTACAGTTGGTAAATATAATAAATGGGAAGAAACAAGAAAAAATGTGATTTCAGGCCTTAACTGTGTACAATTAAAATGATTCTTATACTTATTGATTCTATTGGGTTGATGTCTGGGGAGAAAAAAATAGAATGTATTTGGTAGTTTAGAATTTTTGAAATCTCAAATAACTGTACCAGATCAGAGTATCATCTGATACTGAATAATGGAATAATAGATGTCAGGATAGGTTGTCCTCGAGGACTGTTTTTGGGCATCCCTGGTCTGGATCATTTCTACCCTTTAATAATAATGGTATGTTACATGTTGTCATGTGGCATGATACAATGTGAGCTTGGTATAATTCAAATACAATGCAGAGCTGTGTGGAGACATTTACTCTTAATTAAATCTGACACAAGCAACTGGTGCTGATGGAAGAGCGAGCAATGTTTCATTTTGATGTGTGCTCCACCTTGCTATGATGAATACTTCATGAGAAAATCACTTCTTGCATAATCCTGAGGCAGACTGTCACTGGATCTTTTCATTGTGTGAAACACTTGTGCCCAAAGTTTTAATGCTTTCCTCCTTGGATACAGCTACATGCTCCCCGCAGGATTGATGAAAGTCAGCATGTAATTTTTGCATAAACATACTCACCGGCACACGTAAAGCAGTAAACATCCCCAATCACATAAACTCTCTAGTGGATGTGTCAAAACATGTGCATGGTACACAAACATTTACTTGTTAGCAACAGCAAAGATGCCTAGTAATAGTAATACATAAAATGGGATGAGTCAGACTTTGATGATTTACTAAATGTCAATAATATAGAGAATGGCCCTCAGTAGGGAAATTTATAGTGACATGGCAGCGAAATAATATCATGCAGGAGTAAATATACGTATGTGCACACACACATAAGACACCCATTGCTTCCTAAAAGGGTTGGGTTTGGGGGTTAGATCGCCAATGATTCACAAGCGCTGCACTGCTGCTGCTCACTGCTTCCTCAGAGGATAAGTATCTGACAGTATTCTGTTTTGATCTACAGCAACAACCTCAAGTACAATGACCTGATCAAATTTTGATTATGTTATATATCCATGCTTGCAGTGGCCTTGAATTATTTTTATCTTCCTTATTCCTCTGACTTCTTACACAAGGAGTAATAGACTGAACGTAACAGACTGACGCAGTGTTCCACTGTTATTTGTTCATCCTTGAGTTGGAGGATCATGATTATGACCACTGACTGTATTCACTCAGCTCGAGACAATACAGGATACTGAAGAACAGTTGTTCCATATGCCTGTGAGATGATATCACAGGCTGTATGGAAATGTGCTTCACACTTTTATGAGAAACACTTTGTCCCACCACTAAGAAAAAAAGATACTGGTACAATTACTGGGTTGAACATACAGCCTTCCTTCTTCTTCTTCTTCTTCTTCACTACTGTTACTGATTGTTTTTATTAAGTATAACTGAAATAAATTATTAAGTCAAATCACTCCATGAGAGGTAGAATCATTGTGAACAACGTGATTTAGCCAGTGATTTTGAAGCCTTTTTCCCCATATACTTTTATTATTATATTATATACCTTTATTATTCTCATACATGTATTGAACTCTAAGAGACTAATATATCTGTACCTAGCCAGATGTACATTCCTTATTGTTCTGGATGCCCAGACACCTACCAGTGGTACTTTGAGTATTTTTGGACATTGCATGTGATGTGTATCATAGAGGGACAGGGCAACATTCAAAATGACTCTGAGATTGTGTTTTTTTTTTTTTTTTCCCATGTTTTCAGTTGAAATGTGTATTACTATGAAATTATAAATCAGGAAACAATACAAAGCATCATGTAATAGATGTGTGTGAGTATGTCTGTGTATGTGAATTGGTATGTTCATTTTTCCAACTTTACCATTTCTGTGTGTGTAGACATAGGCGAGGAGCAGAGGGGATTACTGAGCTCAATGATGTGCTTTGCTGATTTCAGATAAAGAGAGGAGATACCTGTGCCATACCTTATTACATTTTTAACCAAAATGACAACACACTGCTGTGGAGATTTTGTGGTGAAAGCAAGGACTAGTGGTAATGATAAAAAAAAAAAAGACAAACGGTGGGGGGGGTTTACAGAAATGGACTGACTGGATTGAAGAGGATTTGGCTGACAGTTGATGGATGCTGCACAACCTCAGAGCCTCCAGAAATTGAGGGGTTTCTGGCAACAAATGGGATTGTTCCCATTTTTTTTTAAACTCTAATCCATGACTGGAAGTGAGATACAGAGATGTCTGTGTGTTAGTCAACCGAAGGTGTGGGCCACCAACATGGTCAGTGTGGTCTTAGAAAATGTCCTTATTACCTACTTTTATTTACTGTGCACTAATCTACCAAAAGCTATTGCTTACATTTATGATAAGAAAACGTTTTCTGCTGTCCAGCTGTGAGATGACATTGCTTTTTAGTTGTTTATTTTGTTTTTTCATGACACTGAGGCAATAACAGGTGGTAGGAATCTTTCAAACTGGACTCCTTTTGGTTTGTTCCCTTTGATATTATTCTATCAATGTGCTCCTAAATTAGTCTTTGAGCCATTGTTAATTATTCATCTCTTTATTTGTTCATTATTTGCTCATTATTTGTTCGTGTTCAGTCAATGTTTATACATGTAGACTGTTCTTCAGAGATTACTGAACCTATTCACTGGAGCAAACATTGTAGAACCCTGTTGTCTTCACCCTACAGAATTTCCAAATGACCTTTAAATAAAAGCAGAGGCGGCTGCAAGATCATTATTGGCAGAGAAAACAGTACATTCAGTTAAATCTGTATGAAACAAATAAGAATCCCTGCACAGAAAACACCACCCTCTGAGAACACTGTGAGTCTCTGGGTTTGTAAACTGTAAATAGTTCATGATCACAACGGACACAACCCACTCTGGATTGGTCAATTACTAGGTAGAACATGAAAATATAATTTTGATATCAAGCACAAAGGAATCCCCTTAGGCTGGTGGTTTTCATATGAATAGATTCAATAGCATCTAGTGTATATCAAACCAGTGAAAACAAAACAAAACAAAATAACAATATGCTTAACACAGCTGATCTTGTTTCTTGAACTTGTTTCCAACAGAAAAAGAGATACACCTCGATTCAATGTACTCAACCTATTCTCCTCTAATACAGTAAAGACTTGGCAGTGGAGACATCCATACATCTGTGAAGGTTCTCAGTCATCCAGGTCATGGTATCTTGCTGGGTTAAATCGTAGGCAACTGGACTTCTGGTATGGACTTCATCCATACAATGTCAGTGTATAGTTCATTCTTGCCTTGTAATACCACCTCCCTTGTCCAGTCAAGACACTATTGTACGTCCCACATTGGAGTGGCTTACGAAATTAGTAATTTGGACAAACGGTTCATATATAGTGTGTTTACCTGCATGAGAGAGTGGCCAAAGGAAACATATCAAACATACACTGGACATATAATAATAATAATAATAATAATGAAGCAGCAATGGTTTTCTTCAATCAATGTTGTATTACTTTGACAAAAGTATTACTGTTGTCACTGGAAACGATCACCTGCTGACAGATGCAGTATATTCCGTCCAAAGCAAGTTAAAGGTTTTGATAATTGAAAACTGACATTCAGTATACAGTGGCTGCTCTATTCATTTGTTATTTATTTTGTATTTATAAAACCTACAGCAGATTATTGTGTCATAAAGCTTCTTAGTCCAGTCAGCAATCCAAGGTCAGCAGATGTCCTGTCTCATCTTCTCTGACAGCATTTAATGTCAGACGGATCTTGTTTAATAGGGAATCTCAATCGCAGTCATCAAAAGAACACATACACTGGCTCACATAGTAGTGAAGGACAGAAATGTCATTATGATCAAGATTGCCATGGTCAAATATTCATGAATAGAAGACTAGATCGCTTTGTTCAATAGAATTGTGTTACTGCTACCGTTTATTATTAGAACGTGTACTGTATATTGCTTTGTAAGTTTATAAGTGGTTTGTAGGCTATTTGCGAAATACACTGTTAAATCGATACCACAGCACTGGGAAAGGACAGATAGAAGACACATTATCTGAGATTTGACATTCTATGAGGTTCTGTCAGTGGGTGGAGATGAAAGTGAATGAGGCAACTCAGTGTAATGAACTTCTCTGAGGGGAAACATTGTCATAATGAGACAAGCATGGTACGACACATCCACGCCACACACACGTACCTCATGTACACAGCAAATAAAACACATCACATGTTTTCGCATTTTCTACCATTTTTCCCGTGTTTATCTAAATTTAATTAATTTATTTTTCATTTATTTAAGAAATTAATTCTCCAGATTCGGAATTTTTGTGTTGTCACATTAGCTGTGGATTGAGTTGGATTCTCCTTTTCCTCTCTTCTTCTGGACCCTGTCCCAGACCTTGACCCAGAATCTTCATTGTTGGTCTTTAAAAATGCAAGAGTTCTCCAGAGCAATTCATAAATTCTCAAACTCAAATTTTGGTGTTGCATTAGAAAGGAGAAGTATCATTCTGATTTCCAAGAATTCCAAGACATTTATAACAACCTCAAACTCAAGGACTTTGATGGTTACCACAGGACTTCATCTCAAGCATATACAACATCCCCATAAAAAACCACATACTCTTACATAATATTCAGTCCCATGTTCCTTCAAGCTAAAAAGCATCACATACTGCATACTCATGTAGCCTTCAGTGCCTGGTGGTAGTTGTCGTGAGAAGTCTGGAATGTCCATTTGATTCTGTAACAATATTATGTCTCTATTCTTTCACTTTTTATCCATATAGTGTTTAGATTTAGCTTGCTTTTTGTACACTTTCCCGTACAGCTGCCTCTAAGGTTGGAACTAACATTGATTCCCTCTGCAGCAACTGCAAAACATCATGGATCAACCATATAATCATCCTCATAACCCTTCTTGTAAGCAGATGTCTTACATTTGCCAGGGCAAATCTCAGCTTTTTTGATTGCAAGACATTCTTAAGCACGACGAGAGCTCAAAGCTCTGTTGCCTAAGGACCAACCTACTGTTTCATACAGAGCACCAGTCTACAACACCAGTGCCTCTATATAAATTAATACATACATACTACATGGTGTGCTTTTTAATAGGAAAACTAGACTTTTTAAGCTAAAAGACAGACAAATGCCAGCAAAAACATAACAACAAATATAACATATACAAACTATAAAAGCAACATTGAACCAGATAAACAATTTACAGAATTACACAAACCCTAACCATAAATTAATGACTACTAACAGTTCCAGCAGCAGCCTTAACTAACACATCTATTTTAAATTTTGGTGTGAGCATTGTATTCAAGTATTCTCTTGACCAAGTACAAAAGTAGATTTGATCATACAATCAAACGTTTGTCATCTTCATCTAATCATATAATATTCTTTGAACTGTCAAGAGCTCAAAACAAAATCAAATGGGAATAACATTTGCTATACAAATGTTTATTTCTATTTATTGCCTAAAATCTTGAAAAAGTAAAGAAGGGTCTTGATCTTTACCTGTCAGTAATTACAGATTCTTTTTGCACTGGAGTTGCTGTTTCAACCAATTATCCTCTAAGTCGTCTGGGAATTGATTCTCATCCAGAAATCACCTCCTTAAAAAAGCATTCATGGCGGCAATTAAAAGGTTTCTCTGTTGTTTGTCGATGCCATAAATACTGCATCAGTGCTGCCACAAGGGACAAAACAAATCAATGCATAATGATAAATGATAGTAGAAAACATGTTTTGTCTATTTTAACTGAGTTTATATCTTCAAATGTATTTGCTGATCAGGTTTTCCAGCTGTCTTCTATAAAACCTTTATAATACCCTCCTAGACCCTCTGCCTCTGTATCAGGTGGTTACTGTTGCGTGAGCTGCAATTACACCCACATATATGGTTTCCTGTCCACCCTGACATGTTGACACAAAGGTCTTAAAGGATGTAAACAAACAGGGTGGCTCAGGAAGTGGAGTGGTCATCATGTAATGAAAAGGTTTGATCTCCAACTCCTTAACAGACAAGATCAAAGGTCCTTGGTCAAAACACTGAACTCGTAATTGTCCCTGATTGCACAGAAGCCTCTGCCATCATTTGATGACTTTATGTGAAATGATCATCTGAAGGAGTAATTGAAGTCATTGTGTTATTTGTTATTCGCTGTTTGTCTGTAAGGATGAAAAACCCAGTGGAGGAATAATGAAGTTTCACAGCCTTTGTTGGCAAACACAGCAATAAGTGGAACAGTCACGGCACACATTCAGTAGTATCAGCTCTCCCCATTGTTCCCAATACATTCACCCAGCAAGTTGACTGACAAACAGCAACAATGAGGCATAAACAGTCAGATAATCAGGAATGATGTACCACACAGGGGAGAGAAACTAACTGGAGGAGGATGTTTGTGGCACAAAGTGTGGGTGTGGAACCCACTAACTGGTGCGATGCCCCTGCCTGTGACACATGGTGTGACTGTCTGTATTCAAAGCCAGTGAACGACAGTCTTTCAAAATGATAATTTGATTCATAAAAAAACGGATTAAAACGTGATAAAATAGTATGTGTGAATTAATAAATGTGTTAATGCAATAATAATACCTTAACAAGAAAATGTAAAATATCAAATTGCCCAAAATGGATATTTATTTTTATTGTGGCCACCACAGTGTCGGGAAAAATGCTGGTACTTCAACAAAGGATGACTCCTGGTTTAGAATGACTGATTCGACAGGTCATGCAGTATGATCACAGCTCACCACACGCGACAAGCGCAGATCATTTCTAATCTTTCCACCAAAAAGTTGATTAGAGTTGAGACTGGACATGGGGCTGGTTCCCTGTTCTCATATGGGAACATCAATGCCTGTCAGACAATCTCGGAGCTATATTCAACCAAATATATTTATGGTATCTGTTCCTCATCTCTGGGAAAGCCAAGACACAAATGCTGGACTATTTAACTATTATCGTCTAAAAATTGTAGCAGTTGGAGGAGATTGTCTATGATGGGGTACTGTAACTCAAACACAGTGGGACGCAGCAGTTATTTGGGAGAAAAGAGACAGTGTGGATTGAGATTGAAAAACTGATTAGCTGAAGGAGATTGTCTCTTCCAATCACATTTCCATCTATAACTGTGTGCTGATCAGTTTCTTAATGGAAGACTGGAACTGTCACACTGCCTGGAAGAAAACAGACATGAAGCTATTTGAAAGAGTCTCTTCACGGTCTCAAACCCCTCAGTATCATGAGATGCGTTGGTCATTTGACATTATAATTATAACTGATGATAAATCCTTTTGTTATTGTGTTTCATGAAGCTTTTTTTTTCTCATTTTAAACGCTGGGATAATTGTATTGTAAGTTTCCTGTGAAATGTACTGAAATCCTACATTTCCCACAATCCTTGCACGTTGGAAAGGATCTGATCACTCTGATGAAATAAATATGGGAGATAATATGAATGAGCCAGCCTGAAATGCAATGGGGTTTTGGAAAGGAGCATCAGCTGTCTTTTCAAGTCAAAGATGGGGAGCTGAAATAAAGCGATGGGGAGAGATTTGGTTTGTGAAGAGAGTGGAGCTGTGTGAGAAGAACAGGTCTCTGCTGAACCAAAGGAGGAGCAGATAATCAAGCCCCAGTTGATATGGGACTTTGTGTTGGGGTGAAGGAGAATAGAAACTCTTTAATAGATTACCAACAGTCAAGCACTGGAACGGCCACCAGGGAGGACGAGAGTTGAGCCATTGTCACACCTTGAAATTCCATTCCTCTATACACCTTCATACTACAGTAGTATGGGTGCCTCTCCCGCTGAGATATTAAGAATAAATTCTCATCTACATAGTATTCATGGCAGGTAGAAGAGGGGGAGGAAGAAAATGGATGACATAAGACAGAGAGATGGATGTTGATGGTATTAAGCATTGGGATAATGTAGAAAACCACATAAAATTCACAGGGGAGTGAAGTGATTTACTCCAAAACTCAGAAATTTATTCAAATAAAGTATTTTTTCGCATATATTCAGATCAAATCACGACTGAAAGTGAAGCCCATTTTAGAATGCATTTTTCCCTCTTTTCAGTGGTGTAATGCATATTGCTCCCTGTGGTAATTCAAAAGAAGATAGCTCAGTTAAGGCGGCAGAGGAAAATCAATGATGCTTTACGGGTGAAAAGAGAGCAGATGCATATAAATGAGTGAATAAAGAAAAGAAAGAGTTTGTCACTGGCCTGGAACTTGTGTTTCTAGGGAATGGCCATAAGGATGCCCTAAATTACATTCAAATGCACAAAATTTTCCTTTAATTTCTTCTTTCAAGGATTTTTTTTTTAATTTCAGGAAAATGACAGGTAACTCTTTATATGGCAATACATTTATTTGTACATTTTGGTGAGACCAAAGATGAATCACTAGGTAATTACAGGGAAATAAAGATTGACCAGGTAGGCTCATTGCTTTTTCAATTCAAATGGAACAGTACACATGCACATGAATTAATGCAAAGGGGATGCATACTAATCCACACAAAAAGGCCCCAGAGTTAATTGGGCAGCGGCCTCAGTAGACACCTTAGACATTAATTTGCCTGGCGATCTTGGACTGAAAAGCAGCTAATCAAGCACTGTGCAACAACAAGACAAGACTCACCTGGTACACTGTTGTACAGACTGCCTACAGCAAACAAAGGGACAGAGCCAGTGGGAAATGTGGGGACCGAAACCATAATGGCAGAAACAGGCACCATTGTGCTGCAAATTGCCTACCAGGTTTGATGTAATCTCTCATCTGAACCATAATCTGTCTCCTGAATCAAGTGTTCCTTACTTCCTCCTGCACCCTCGGATAACTGTTGGTACCCTAAGAAGCATTAACCCTCAACATGTTCAAGCAGTTTTAAACAAACCTTCCACAGGAAGTTGTTTTTAATCAATTACCGATTACTGATTTTGACACTTTAGACAGTGTATGAATTAATGCCAGACTTGTGGGAGATGTGATGCAGCAGTAGATGAATACTTAATATGAACATGACAAAAAGAAAGATGCTGATTGGGTCAAAGGTGAGAGATTTAACAGAACTGTTTGTATCACTCCCGTTTCAATCGGCAGCCCCTTTCATAACAACTAATCAAGGCAGAAACATCATGCTCTTATTCAACTTCTAGCCATCCGTCCTATCTCCCTTCACAGCAGGAGCTCAGGACTTAATTAAAATAAACGTATATTAGCCATGAAAACAAATAGAGACTGTGGTTTAAGCAATATCTATATCTATACTTCATGTCCAAATACATGTTTGAGATGTGAGATGTGCAGCAGGACATGAAGATAACTTCCTATTTACTAACCCCTTTTACTAAAAAAGACATCTGTGCACATCCCTATGGCAATTTCACAAACAGATTTTTGACTGATTTTCAAACAATATTTTCCATTTTGTCTGTCACTGACTATGACTGACTGGTTAAATTTAATCTTAATATTTACTCTTTGTCGGCTTCATCCGTTTGAATGTCTCAGAAAAGCTTTACTATTTAAAGCTTTAAATTCAACCATTTCGGTATCGTAGCGATAATTACTAGTCCTACAGATATAAATTGGAATGACTGGACAAACACAATTTTCAATAACAATAAAACTAATTTTGTGAACTTATATTACTTTCAAAGGCTCAGAGCCAGTAAGAATAATTTAAAAAACCCTCATCACAGATGTTATATAAACATGTACATGAATACTGAGGCTCGTTTGATTCTGTTAATAGGCATGACATCATTTGAAAAAGATGTGAATGATGAATGATAAAATAAAAAACATTCCAAAGTTATAAAATGACCTGTAGCACAATCAACAACAGACTACAAAGTCTCTATATAGGACTATATAAGATCAGAAAATCCATTGTGGGTGGAGTTCAATCATTACCAATACTTTTAATTTATAAGAAAAACTGTAGCTAGCCTAGAGTTAAAAGGACAGTGAAACGGCAAATATGGAGTTGGGACTTGGTGTGTGCACAAATCCCCAGGATATGCATGGCATGACGAGGGTAGAGGACGAGAGCGATAAAGAGGAATAGACAAAAACCATGAGTGGAGGAGTAAACAGAAAAGGAGGAGAGGGCTTGCCAGAAGACTCTGGATTTGGCAGCTTTTGTTATCAGTTTGCACAGAAATGTCAGAGCACTGTAGCGTTCTCTCCTGTAGCTTCCCCTACTGCAGGACATGTCGCTCCACATCACTCTCTCTCTCTCCCTCTCTCTCACACACACACACACACACACACACAGTTAGAGCTCACACAAGAGTACACAAACAGGCACAGCAAACACTGGATCCACATACTTTTGGCTCCAAAACCTCATTTAGTCTCATTTGTTCTTTACATCTGCATGCAGAGTTTGACTTCCGCTAATGTTTCTACACAGACTGAACGACCTGGCTGCATTCTTATACAACAGTTTATCCTTTAACTGTGCACAAAGCACAAAGTCATTCTTCATTCTTTTTAAACCTTTTTAAACCTGCACTTTGTGCTGCAGTTTTGTATGAAAAGTGCTTTATAAATAAAGATTGATTGATTGGTATAAATCATATATATCAGAGTAGAGGATACAGAGAACAGGGAAAGATGGATATCGATGATTTGCTGTGGCAACCCCTGAAGAGGGACAAAGCCGAAAGAAGAAGAAGAAGAAGAAGAAGAAGAAGATTGATTGGTATAAACTGGGGTAAGAGTTGATGCTAATTTACACTGGACATTTAACAATAGACCGACATTGATGGACACTTAAATTATTATATATATATATATATTTTTTAGGATTTAAATAGTTGTAACATGTGTATATGTCTGGATTATTCCACAAGAACGTCCTGCCCAGATGCCATCAATCTTGAATCTTTATACATTAGCAAAAGTTTATTTTTCTACAAGGAACCACCAGTAGCATTTGAATAAGCAATAAATTAAAGACCAAAACAATGTGAAACAAATAATAATTAAGTGATGGGACTTTTTTTTTTTTAAATCACACATGAAACCACTAATGCACATGAAAGCTAAAGCTTTTGTCGTACATCCCAAAGTTGTTGACTTTGACATGCTGAGATAACACTGTGGTGACAAGTTGAGATGAAGCCTACGATGCTCTCTTAGCTTTGCTTCAGGCAGTCAGCCTGAGGTCTCGTGCTTGTCACTATCAATCTTCCCAAACTGTGAACACACTGCTCATAGATGTGGACTAGAATATAACCCTAAGTTCAACAGTTAGTTGTTACAGTATTAGGCGTTATGTTGTTTATATTCCACTGTTTAAATAAGCTAAAGCAGTAAAATTAGTAAAATCATCATCACAAGTCACCTGCCGTGTCTATTAATGTTTATGTACAGCGAGTACATGTCAATCAGTCTCAGTCTCAAATGGGCTTCCTACCCAGATCATTAGATGTTCACCAGATGTATTTGCAAAAAAACAATATCAATGGTAAAGCTCACACACTTTCTAACTTCAGCTTGAATAATTTCAGTAGTTATGGAAGTGATATCAGCAAAGACCAATTCATTATCTTTGTGTTTTCTCAATATCAAAATTTGCTTTCAGGTGCTGTAGTAAAAGCACAATTTGCTTATACTCTAACAAGGCATAAGTCCTCAGTTTCGTCATATTGTTCCATTTCAGAGGTTATCCACTGTCATTACAGTGTTGATACGTCTGATTAAGACATCATGTCACCTTAAGTCAACTGTTTTATTGGGGCAATACTCAGCTGTGGGAGTTTCTCAGCTTAAAATCATGTTTTTTCTGGGTCACAAATGTAATTTTGTCGCTCACCATTGTACTGCATGTCATTCCACAGACTGAGCACAAAGTGAACTGCTGAAAAAGGCTTTGGAACTGTAATTGTCTCATGTTTGTGTTTGTGTGTGTTCTCTATGTGCCTACTATTTCTTTCAAATTTCAAGAACAAATAAAATGAGATTGTTTATTTACATATATTTACATTATTTATATAATTTGGACACTTCACAACAAATAACCAGGTCCACATCCCCACACCGAGACCATTAGGACACAAATAAATAGGCTCCTTTTAGCAAATCAGTGGAACAGTTCAAGCTGAATGACAAGTGCTCAGAGGGTGAAGCTACTGATTTGTGTGATTTTTGTCATCAGAAGCATTTTGCAAGATTGACAGTTGGAACCACTGGGACACAGGAGAACACAATCTGTCAGGAGACATTTTGCAAATGAAATCACCCGGCGGAAATCAGCTTATATTGTTTTCTTTTCAAAACAGTGAGAAAGCTTTTGCACTGAAGAAACCATTTCATTTATGTGTTGGTAGTGTGAAACCATCACCTGCAAACAGTGGTTAAGTCAACAGCGGTTGCTTTGGTGCTTTGGAAGGAGAAGGAGCAGTTGATTTATATAAAATATTCAAGCTATGAGTTTAAATATTAGCTATACTTATTTAGTTATTTCTGGCAGTGTATGGCAGTGGACATACACTTCTCAAACATCATTTTTCTATAACCACTGAGCAGCATTCACTGAGCAGCATTTCACTTTTCTGCACACAGAAAATAAATAATGCATAAATAATGATATAACTGCACATTCAGCTGCATATATTTGTATTCCATCTGAGTCAGAACACACCCGTCACCAGAGGATATGAAAATACACAGTGACAAAAGCTCAGCGATACAAACATGAAGCCACTGTGACAAAGTGACAAAATCTTCTGCGAGAACGCCATGATTTACAATGAATGTCAGAGGTGAATTTTCTCAGACGTACTGTTTGCATGGAGATGGGGAGGAAAGGAACCGGCTTCCTACTACATAGTCAGCCGCACAGAAATCTATTAATACACATCAGGTCATTGCCAATGCGACTGTCAATGCGACTGTCAAAAACCTCTTTATTGTTTATTCTTCTTAAAAGTTCTCAAATTCAAACCATATCATTCAAACTATACATATCTCCAACTCTTCAAATATCCTCACCTGACCCCACCACCACTAACCCACAATTTATATTTTAAGACAGAACAAAGTGTCTGTCTTCCACAATATATCAGGAGCACAAACAAGGTGGGCCCTCATGTCTGAGCTAATTTTGACTAATAAAGCAAAACAGTACGCGACATGTTCAATATACAGTACATACACTTGGATCCCAACCCAGTCCGGAGGCTGTCTTCCACTTGCCTCCTAACATTAGTCCAGCCAGTTTTGTCAGTTCATTATTTGGATTCTCTGCAGAATGATGGAGAACCACCCTTCTCTGTCTCCGCATTTTGAAACAGGCCCCTCACGAACCCAGCCGCAGAGCCATGAACAGTATGCCCTTGCATTTAAAAAAGTTGTACACGGTTAAGTCTACAGTTATGTAGTTCTCATTCCTCATCCAATCAGCCACCGTGACCCATCTATCGTCTGTTCAGTAATCTAGATGTATTCATCAGCATACACTGAAAAATTAGCATATTATTTGCATTTGCCAGTTAACCCTGTGAGACCCCTGTGAGATTCTTCTGGCTCAAAATCAAGATCATACAGCACACCCTTTTGATTTGATTTGGTGTAATATCCATTTGAACAGGGAGCAATCTACTAAATACTCTTCTCATCTTTAAGAATCAGGTTCAAGATCAAATATCATTATTATCCATTATGTCTGTCTTTATCCATTGTTTGTCTTTATACATTTTCGAGACACTTTGCAGTTATTTTTCAGTCTCTGGACAAAAATGAAACATAACATTCCACATACTGGTATTTGTGGCCTGAAGTATAGGTAGAACATAAAATTGACAGTGTTCCTCTTTAGAATATGTCCATTAGTCTTTCTGCAAGTTCAGTCCACATATAACCAACTCAAGCACATTGAGCGTCAGTTATAAGAAGCTTAACAATTATGTGCAATATAGCAGTGCCAAAGTTCGAGTCCATTAATAAAACAGCGTTACCTACCAGTAGGTGAGCCTTCAAGCACTTCTCCATTGTAACTAGTCTCTTGGAAGATGGGCCGGTTATCATTCTGGTCGATAACAGTGACCACAAGTATTGCTGGTCCCTCAACAAGATTTCCTGATAGGTCCGTGGTTGATACCTCCAGCTGTGGAGATGAAAGACAAAAGTAGTTTTTGTTTTGTTGTTGTTTTTTCACACCAGAATAACCATATCATGGCACAGGTTCTCTCATGTGCAAGGTCAAAGTACCAAACTCCATGATAAGGTAAGAAATACTGCTTCTCAAGATTATTATTATCTCCCAGACTGATAAAGCTGCAATCATAGAAAATCATGCATGCTTACTTTATATTATAAAATACACTCCCTTCCACATTAACATAAGAGTAGGTCATACTGTGATGTACAGATAACATAAATAAACCTTTCGGGGTTTTTTTTGAATGGCTGCAGCGCTCCTCCACCTCATCTGCTCATGTTACCAGTGCACAGCTGAAACCGGCACCAAATATATTTAAACTGAGAACAGGACAGTCCTGTCCTGTTTGGTGAGTCAGCTTTTAGTTCTCTCACCTTAGTTTAGTGCTGCTTTAGTGCAACGCAATGACCACAAACAAGATATCCCACAAAAAAGACATTCCTCCGCATGGACCATGTCTGCCAAGTGAATGTAGCATTTTAAATAAGCTGTATTTGTATTTGCAAAAAAACAATATCCATGGTAAAGCTCACACTTTCTAACTTCATCTTGAATAATTTCAGTAGTTATGGAAGTGATATCAGCAAAGACCAATTCATTATCTTTGTGTTTTCTCAATATCAAAACTTGCTTTCAGGTGCTACTGACATTCTGGTTCAGGCAATTGAAATGCATTTTATCATGCTGATAAAAATATACATTCATTTGTTCATTCAGTCATTCATCCATCCATCCATCCATTCATCATCTTCCGCTTGCTCCGGTTACGGGTCGTGATTGTGCTGGAACCGATCCCAGCTGTAAACAGGGAACTTCTGGTTACACCCTGGACGAGCTCATTGCAGGGCCTCAGGAATGTACCAGTAACACAGTTATTGTTTATGGGCAGCATAGGGAATCTTTTAGATCACAAAGGAAACAGACAATAAGTTTAAAGCTTTATATTTATTGAATAACTATTCATAACACACACATATAATAAGTGATAAAATGCTAAAACACAAGACAAACAAAGAACAGACAGAACATAAAAGAAGATCAAAGATAAATACTGGGAGATGGTGGTAGGCAGAGCCGGCCCAAGGCATAAGCGACAGTATTTAATAAAGTTAAATACTTTATTTGATCTCAAAAGATAAATTCACAAAAAACATTGTGTTCTTGCAGAAAAAGACAATATGTTTTTATCACAATGTAGTTTCCTTTCGGACTCTCTCTAAATGTCCAAGCTCCGACCGTGCAGACCCAGTACGCAGACAGAAACATGGAAACAACGTACAAGGATGGGAACATAGATGACAAATTTGCTTATTTTTTCAAACCTCCTATTTCATATACAATAGAATACCTGTTGCAGATAAATTAAGATTTGTGTCGATCCCTTTTGAACATTTATTAGCTTAACAATATGTCTGCAGAGGCTCATCAGAGAAAGACAAGACTGAGTAAGAGACGTTCCTGTTTTTTTTCTGTAGCATCGCATCCCAGCCTTCCTCTTCCATTAGCAATGCATGACATCACACAAACTCCCTATCTCAGAGGTCATCCCAGCACACTCCCTCTATCTTGCTCCACTGTCTAGCTCTCCCTTTGTCCTGCTCTCTCTGTGTGTCACAGTCGCCTGGAGAATATAGTGTAATGGCACACAAGCAGCTGAACTAATTGTTTTAGGAGTTAAGTGCATAATGGCTTCATACATCATCACATCCACTCCCGTCTGCTCTCCTGCTCTCCATCCAGCACAACTGCTGACTCTCAAACAAACGTGTTCTCGGCCCTGCATATATTTTCACCTATGCACTGACCAAACTATCACACAAGCACTCAATGGCAAGTCTTCAGGCAATTAGGTCAAAATGAACAATGGACTGATAAAAGAAGTGCCACCAGCCATGTACAACCAAGGCCAAAGCTGACTAAATAAGGAAAAGGTTGCTATATGCCAACAATGGGAGTGAAGAGAAATTAAATACAGCATGACTTGGGCTATGTTCTGAGTCTGATTTGTGATTCGCTAGAATATGACAAATATCTGATTTGCTTGACAGTGTGAACAGCACAAGTTGCACTGAATCTGACATTTTAAAATCAGATTCAGGCCACATTCAAATGTGGTGTGGGTTTGGGTTTTTTGAATGTGACGGCAGTCTGAACAGCCAGGTCGCAGAGAATGCGACTTTGACGTCATCCTGACACACATTGCAGTGTTTTGTAAATGAAAGTCCCAGAGGCGGGGGTGGAAGCGAGAGTGGGAGAGGCGTTGACAAATGTGACGAAATGTATTCCAAGAACAAGAACAACAAGATCCACAGTGTGCCCTTTGTTGTGAGTTGGCTGCTATTGTCTTGTCTGAGGCATGGGAATTCTGATTGCTTTAGGTAACTTAGAAGTATATTGTGTATATTTCATCAAGCACCACGAGACACCACCCGGAAGGAGTGTGGTAATACACAGGAAGCAACATCATACGCACATGAGGACAGGAGGGGATGGTGAATGAATTGACCCCTCCCACTTCCTATCTCATCCCATTTGAATTGACCGTTTATATCACCGATATCCTGTGGTAAAGCAACATTACCTCACATAAAACTAATCATCTCGTCCGAATAGTGCTCCAGAGGCCTTCATGCCCAGATGAGAAGGTAGGTGGAATACAGGATAGAACATACATACAACACGTGTTCAGGTGAGAGCTTAAGCTCAATATAGTGCAAGAAATAGCAGGAAAGCTAGTTCAGTTGGTGTGATTTGTATTACAACCTCATACAAAGACAAGAAGGTATTTGCCTTTCACTGCAATCACCTCATTGTACATTCATTTGGCATTCATCTCCTCCTGAGCCACTGAAGTGGTCCTCCCTATGCTACAGAGTGAATTCAAATGGTCTCTGCCTGTGTACTATTCTTAAGATTTTTGTGAATAAGCTCAGATATTTTGAAGGTGAATAGAACCCAGAACCTTCCAAACACTTCTGTGGCTAAGCCTTTATCAGCAGGCCGTGCTTCACCCAAGCAAATCCCATTCCTGCCCAAGCACTGCTCAGACAGGAGAATCCCTTGAACTTCTTAAAATTTCTCCTTGGACACGGCGAGGAAGCCTTAATTATGTTACTCTGAAATATTTAACTTTCCAGCTCTAGCGAGATGAATTTGAATGCTAAAATCAGATTAGAAAAGTGATATGCGATGAGCTTCACGGCCCATGAACCTACAGTGGAGCTTTTTTATCTTTGATTGTCAATAATTGAAAATTGAATATATATATATATATATATATATATATATATATATATATATATATATATATATTGGTCTTACCTTTACTTATAAATGTATCTTTTGTCCCTCATTCTTAAAAGTCTCTCTGTCTCTCTCTGTCTTCCTTTAATTATTACCTCCTGCTTCAACTAAAAGTTCACTTTAGAAAATTGCTGAGTTTAGATATGTAATCCTGTCAATCCTGACTGTAGATTGTAGCAAACTGACACTTGCGACAGAGGAGTCACAAGAAGAATCGCTGGAATCACAAACGGCCCCTACCCTATCGCTCAGTTGTAGACAAAAAATAGTTAATATAGCAAAACTGTTTGAACATTTTAATAGAGTCACATTAGGATTGTCCTATTACTCCCGCAGATATAGAGAAGAAAAGTGAAAAGAACAGTAGTAGAGTTGTTCTTACATACAACTTTACTAACTTTGTAAGCAAAGCACACAGACAAAACACATGGGTATTCAAAAGTGCAAACTGTAATTACATTTTCATCAGTGCAAATAAATAAAAATAACTATATAATTAGTCACTTTATATAATCATAAATTCTGTATAGAAAGCATGTAAATCAAACTTCAGCTTGTCACAAATCAAATAGGTTTATAGTTGGGTGAAGGGGGAGAGCTGCAGGGATACTATTGTTATGTGTCAAATATGTATGTCAAACATTTATCCATATACTGATAATTGATGATGCTGATTCCTAACGATGGAAATTCATATGTATTTATATTTAAAGGCTGAAACATTTTTGCCATGAACATTTTTTATAATTCTGATGACTTTTACATCTCTCCAGAAGTTGGTGTGTGATGTGTGCGGTGGACAAAGCAGGACTGAGTGACATGTCAATGTACTTTGTGTGGATACATTTTTTACTTCTCAATCTCAGAGCCACTGATCTGCAATCTTTTAAAGTATGTTAAATAACATACTGTATATAGATGGTCCTCAGATGGAGTACGCTTTAACAAAAGATGGAACGTGAAAGAGTTCAAGCATAGAAGACAGAAATTATCTTTCATTCAGGTGGCCATCTGGCAAGAAAAAACACTTCCCCCTTTCAGACAGAGTACCGTAAATAAGGATGCATCATGACAGTAAAAGTCCTTTTGTTGGGTGCTAATGGTACTGCATGGAGGGCTTTCAGAAAAGAAGAGTTTTTGTCTGCTACGCATCCCCTCCCGCATCCTGCTGGGTTATGCCATCAGTACAACTTCTTTTTTTTCTCTCCATTGTGGCAAATACATGAAAAACATATACATTTTATGTTTCATATCGCTTCCAACATCTTTTCATTTCTGTTAGCAAGTTAATGTATACATACTGTAACTGTTTGCTGTTTCTGTCCTCATGATTGATTCTATAATGTGCTGGGCAATTTCGAGCTATTTTCTGTCCTTTGCGGTGAGTGTCTGCCATTATCACAGGTAAAACTGGTATCTCTCTCCAGCCTGAAGCGCTCAAAGCCGAGCTGCTCTGGTAGTAACGCAGGGGGCATCAAGGGTTGTGCCTTGTGCTCCAGCGGGAGGCAGGCAAGCTGAATTAGCGGTGGTAATGCCTGAGGCTGAGCAACAGGGCACTCGCTGTTTAATCAGGTTATCTGGGAGTAGAGGCACAGCAGTAAGTCTGCAGCGGTTAAAGGGGGCAGGATAGTGACAACTCTTTGACTTGAATGATCCTGACCTGAAGGAGGGCTTAAAACTGGAGACTGGGAATGTCAGAACTTTGGGGGAAAATACATGAAATAAGCTGGAAATATTTTTCCACCAGTGTATTTGAAACTCACAGATCTCTTCCAAACCTCATCTCATCAGCTGATGGTGTTTCAGTAGACATAACTGGAGTGATTCTCAACTTGTTATATATTGTACACACATGACAAATTACCAAATTACAGAGCACAGAGGTTTGCAGAGAATGAAGTTAACCCAGTGGTCTGAATGTATGATGTTTTAACAGATGAGTGATAGCACCGGCTGGAGGTTTGCTTGCTCACATGGAATTCATAAGGTATAGTTGAGTCAGTGTTGATTTCTGTCTGTGTGTCTCCTTATCTCTTGCCCACATACGAGGACTGAGTACACATCAAACCTATTTCCCTGTGTGCAGGACAGCGTATCCTGCCCTCCAAAGCCCAGGAAATTACAGTCCAGCCAAGCAGAAACCAGGAGTGTGATTTAGCCAGGAGTGACAACTACAAATGAGGAGACCATCAAATTGTCATGTTACAGTCACGTACCACTGTTTGTATTTAGCATGCAACACATAGGCTACATCCATATCATTATTAATTGAATGACGGAAACAATTTTCGAGTTTTATTCATACAGCAAGTAAAAAGACTTCTTTAAAAGAGGCAGGACAAGCTGTTGCCTTTGCAGTGGTGGAGATGCAATGTGACACATGAAGAAAACATGTTTTGGACTGGAAATACCCATGGTTCAGACCAAATAAGGTCTGAATAATTCAGGTCTGTTTTGTACACAACCTGACTTTCATAAAGTCTTAGCTCCCTATTTAGATGGGCTAAAGCACAAAGCGCCAGGCGTGCGGAGCATGGCCGTGTCTCAGTCACCTGCTAGTTCAATGGCAGAGAGTCTCAAAGGGTTAACTTAATCGGTGAATTAGTCATGGGTGTGTTCTGGAGTGTATCATTCAATAAGATCATCAGAGTGTCGCCTCTCACTCTTTCCATAGCACACATGTATCGCATGGCGGATTTCTAGTTAGATGGTGGACTTGCCAAGTGTAAAGTGCAAAAGCCTCACAGCTGAGGAGACACATATCATTGTGCGTGTGTCACTAACCCAAGAAAGATCTTAGTAAATACCTGTGGAATATTGTTCAAACTTATTTTCTTCAGATAACAGATGCTGCCATGGCAAATTCATTTCATTTAATACCTCGACTCGTGCTTTGGAATACATCTTACTCTAGACACTCTAGACATGTATCCATATGCAAACCGAATATACTCAAAAAATTAAAAAATGCACCACCAATGTAACTTGAGATAATTTTCTAAATAAATATATTTCATACTAAAACATTTGGTTGAACAGAGCAATGTGTTGTTAATGCAGAAAAAAGTGACCATTGCTATTTTATGCATTTTTAGTCTAAATTAAAACAAAGCTGACAGGGTGCTGGCTGACATGCCTATTCACAAAATCCCAATGATGTATGATGGGGTTCAGATCATTGGTAGGCCAGAGAAGAAGCTTGATTCATTTGAAAAATATGAGTGGTCTGTTTTCAAATCCTTCAGTTTATATGGCCGCTCACCTCGTCACTGTTCTTTCAATGCAGCATGATGGATTGATCAAAATTTCTCTACTTGACATCTTAACAGAGGAAAACTCCCATAGTAAATTCTATAAAGCCAAAAATACACATTGAAAGTAGAGCAGGGACTGTTCAAATTAATTAAAATAAGGGTGTAGATTCCGATGAGATCTGTGCCTGTAAACCTCTAAACCATGAGGCTCAAAACTTACAAAGTCACCCAATTAGGTAATTGTGGGACTTATCTGCTCTGTATGCCGGCAAAAAATGAAAAACCTAAAGCAATTTAATGCTTTCAATGTTAATACTCTTCATATCTGATAAACAGCCTTGAACTGCTTAGACTAGCATCTTTTTATAGAATGTGTAAAGACGGGATTAGTATAATTTAGCTGTTAATTTTGGAAGGAACTGAAAAGCTGGTGCACACAGCTGTAGGAAGTAACAGTTCTGCCCCAGATCAGATGCCAAGATGCTGCGTAGGTAGAGTAGGTACTTTGTGTGCTGACATGAGAACAGGCTGATATGCATCTTACTGTTCATATGCACATATGGAACATACATTTCTGTAAATTCAAAACAACTTATTAAAAAAAAAAAAAAACAGGGAGGAGAATATGGTGGCGTTAAGATTTTCAGGACATCAAAAAGAAGAAGGCACCGCTGCAACACCAGACATTAGCATTTGAAGACACCATTTACCATATGCTCTGCTGGGCACACTTAGGTCCCCTTCTGCTTTAATAATTTGTTAGTTAATACTTCATAGGCATAGGAAATTGTATTTTTGTCTTCTTGGAATACATTTTGATCTTAGCCTCACTACAATTCACTGTTGACATAAAATAGTTCCTGAGAGGACCTGAGGGGATAAACACATCTTTGAAGTCTGTTTAAACTGCACTTTTTCCCCATCCTATTACAGCATACAATATTGTACTCAGTTGTGTTGGGCATTCAATCCCAAGTACTAGCTTCAAAATAATAGCTTCTACTATTTTCCGTCAGACTAAATCATTTCACCTGATTGGTTTGCAAGATAAATTGATGGCATTTTCTTTTGCTTTTTATCCTATTTCAGTTCAGTTTCTGCTGTATAATGGACCAATGCAAGTACATAGTCAATAGCATAATACAGACACAGCAGTCTAGAACGAAAGCATAATGATGTCCTCGGCACATTTGATATGTAGCTTTTTTTCTTTCTCTCTTCCTTTTTTTTTCTTTCCCTCAAATTGAGTATGTCCCATTTTCGGACAGACACAAAACTCTATACTGACTGTTGTTCTGACCTGTATCGCTGTGGGTCATGTGTCTACCTGTGTAAACAAGACTGTTATTCATCACTTCCTTCGTTCTCAGCCAATTAGTGATAAAACATGCTCGCTCTCTCTCGCTCTCTCTCTTTCTATATATATATCCCTCATTCCCTCCATTTTCCATCTCATTAACATTCATTTTCATTCTAATTGAGTTTAATAAGAAAATAATGTTGCCATTAAATCCTTGTAAACATGTGGCCCAGCTGGTCACTGTGTCTGTCAGTTTTTCTGTAGCACATGGTAACTTCGTTAGCGATTTGCTTTTCTTGCTCTGGTTCAGTGGTCACTTTAAAGTGAGACCTCATCCTGTTTACCTTGCAATGTTTTTTTTTTTATATATTCCAAGCGTAGCTCTGTCCAGCCACCAACCACTGCATTAGATATCACAACAGTTCTATTGATTTCATGTTTTTCTCAGCCAGCAGTAATAATACTATACTACACTAGACTATATACTAGTATATACAATGACCTTGTGAGGAGGTATTTCTTTGCCAATATTAATCAATCATCATTTTGCCATCCAACAGCTTGAATATGAAGACAAAGCCTGGGGTCTTAAGCAGATGCCATCCCCAGGGTCAGAGTTGACTTTATGTACTTGCACAGACATAAGACTGATATTCAAACCTCTGGATGAGGCAGAAAACATTATTTATATTCAAACCAACCTTTGCTGTTGGATTGCAGGAATTAGTGCCTTTGCAGAAAACATGCAGGGATTCGATCAGCTCCTGGTGGATAATAACTTGACATTTACCGACATTTGCTCAAAGTGATTCTTCAAAACATGACGGATTGGGGATTTTTTTTTTTTATCATGATCATCTTATACATTTTTGTAGAAACTGTAAAATAAAACAAAGAACATCTGAAACATAATTTCCAGATCATTGACAACAGAGCCACACAACAGAAAAATACATAGAACTCTGGTCTCACTTTGTTTACAAAATGTCTTTGAGTGGTTGTGATTTTATCTCTCCTCTGAACAGTTCATCTTTCATCCTCACAAAAAGCCAATAGCGGCAGTGTGTATAAGAGATTGTAAATGAATGTGACTGTGACAGCCTGGAAGCACCACAAAAGTGCTACAGTCTTGATTCCGCACAGAGTACTGGAGCATGAATTATAAAAGCAAAGCTGAGTTTGATGAGACGGTTATCTTGTGAGTTATGATCCCATAATCACAAGAGTAGAGAGAATGAATGCAGGCCTGGCTTGGAAGATGGATTAGGACAACAGAATGAGAAGCACAGAGAATGTAAAACTCATGGCAAACAGAAATATCATTGGTGACTGCCTACACAATATAATACCTCATTATAATACCCACGACGCAGAGTGGGCTACTGAGCATGTTCATTTATGACTTCATCAGTCCTTTACTCGGCACTTTTAGAAAGCCATGGAGAAATGAATCTCCTTAGGGGGAGGAATCCAAGCATCAATTGTTAATTCATACATCAGTGTGTTTCTAAAAGGCATTTATTATCCAAGCTAAGGTACTATTGAAAGCATGAAGAGGATCGCTTAAATCAGTTTCTCTTGTTGAAAACTTCCCTGCATCTTACCTGAAAACTTTCGTGAGAGAATCTGAGATAGAATAGAAATGACTCAAGTCCATAATGAGGACCAGGCAGATGCTTAAAAACAACACAGAAAAAGCACACATTCACTCTGCTGCGTCTTCCACTTTCCGGTGCGGCAGTGGTTAGCACTGTCACCCCACAGCGAGAACGTCTCTGGATTGATCTATGTGGAGTTTGCATGCTCTCCCTGTGTCTGTGTGAGTTCTCTCCAGGTATTCCTCCATGCTAAGCCAAATTGGTCACTCTCAATTGCCTGTAGGGGAGAATTGTGTGAATGTCTGTCATTCATGTGGCCCTGTGATGAGCTGGTGACTCATCCAGGGTGTACCCTGCCATTCGCCCATTGACAGCTGGGATCAGCATGACCACGACCCATAACCGGAAGATGATGAATGAATGAATGAATGAATGACATCATCAACTGTTGAGCAAGAAAAAGGAAATCAAATGTATTAAAATGTACTACAATTAGCATTGTACACACACTTCAACCTTGCTGCCTCCTGAGGGCAGAAAGACTGAAAAGACTGTCTCTTTGCTACCACATGCATGTAAAGTTTCTCTGTACTGACACCAGAGTAATTAGAGATACAGATGGTCTCAGCCTTTGAATCTTCTGTCTGCTCTCTTCTCGCATCTGCAACTGTTTCTTATGGAACAATTATTTCAATGCCCATGAGAAAGCCAATGTCTTATCAACGGTTTGCACCCAGCTGAACACGTTAACACACGCCTGGTTTTTGGAAACACAATAAGATCAATCGAATGACTGATGACGATAGACTTCCTCCATCCATCTCTGCCCTTCTCCTCTATGGGAAAACTTTCATCAGACAGTCAACCCCTGGGGGCAAAGACAGCAGGCAAGTCGAGGAAACTCTGATAGTGAAAGAAACCATTAATTTCTAACTGATGACGTCAATTCAACCTTGATTACTTAAGAATTACTTCTTATTTTGCAACATGTGACCATTTAAGTCAGAACAATGCCGATGTCACCTTTGTTTACTTACCTTATGGAACAAAACACGGATATAACATGAAACATGTGAAAGTGAGTGCCCAGATGGAAACTCACCTGGTAGGAGTCAATTGCCTCCCGGTCCAGTGAGCGACTGACTGACACGTCTCCTGTGTCCCTATCAATGATGAAGAGACCTTTGGGCTCCCGGTCGGCACCAGGACCAGTCAGTCTGAAGATATGGTTCCATGACTTCTCCGAGGAAATCAACTGCACAAAGGAACAAATATTACTAAAAAATGTTTGGGTTTTTTTGTCAGATTTGATAGAGATTTCTATATCATAGCAAAATGTAAGGAAAAACATTATTTGAGTGTGTGTGTGTGCATACATGGGTAAAATGAGCTCACTACATTTTCAGTGGTGATGTAAATCCCTAACAGCTCCCCATTTCAAATTTTTATTAGACATGACTTTGATTTTATTTCATCATCCTGCGTATTAAACTCATGTAAAATGAAGGTGTTAGTATCTTCTATCTGAGCATTGGAGGTCTGATGTGAGCTCTTGCTAATGCATGATGCTTTTAGATAAGAACTTTGGAACAATTAAATATATTTAAATCTCTTGCTTAATAATTATGTATGAGCATTAATACTCTGATCAGGTAGACAGCTTGAACCAGAATATATACAAAAAGGATTTGACCCGCTGCGTATCAGAAGCTTATTGAATAGTAAATGTACTTACATGAGACTATAAGATCCAGCAGCATCCGAGAGCCAGGAAGGTGGAAGTTAAAAGAAAGGTGAAAACAGCATGTTAGATGTGCACAGCTGACCAACTGCTGAAATGTAACATTGTCACTTTGACACACACACTGACACACTAAATACACACTAAAAATGTGCCATTCATTGAACAGGTGGTTCACACATTTCAGAGTTTTTTTCCAACTTACCTGAAACAGCATGAGTAATGAGACTGTAGTATTACAAGCTAGCTATCTAACCCTTAAGCACTTTGCGAAGTAATTAAATGTCCGACCTTATCATTTCCTTCTATTCTGTCCCACTCTTTGTCGCCCTTCTACCAACATGTTCTTTTTTCTCTGTAGTGTATCTTACTCTTTATTCACACAACTGAAAGATGAAAACAAACCTATTCATGTACTCTGTTATACCAAGTCTCTGGCTTTTTCTTATTCCTCAAGGTTCCCACTTCTCACCCTCCTCCACACATGTGTTATCCTGGTTTATAATGTCTCAGTCTCTCTCAGGGACATGAATACTGATACACATGACCATAGCACCAATCTATGAACAAATACACACAACATCTTTCATATATCTGAGCAGTAATCCCAGGTGGAACCAGCACCTGCTGAGTGTGACCGACTGTGTCAGATGAGGAAAGTCAAGAAAAAAGGGGTGAAGGATTAGTTGCATGCACAGATGGCTTGGCATCAATCTTGGATAAATGTTGGGCACTCCAAGAAAAAAAAGACAAAGAATGAGAAAGAGGGAGATGAAGGTAGGACAGAGGAGGGACACCCAGCAGACAGCATAACTTCAACACACAGTAAATGAAGTGTGGATGTTTAGTGTGATGAGTAGATGTCTCTGTGGGGAAGAACGATGACAATCATCACTGCATGCTAGCACAAAGAAATCCACCCTGTGGCTTTGTCTCTGTAGACTCTTCCTCTGTGTGTGGGTGGACTGGTGGGAGAACCTCAACATGTACTATCATGTCTCATTACAAACAAAGCAGACATGAAAGCTGCTAAAGATACTGCAATAGGATGATGTGGAGCAGGTCTGTGGTGACATGTTGTTTCGGTATGTTTTAAAATCTTTAAAGGCAGCACAGGTCTGCATAAACACATATGCAATAAGCAAGATAGGTCTTCGTAAACTCTGTGGTGCCAATGCATACTTATCAGTGGAGGACACACAAACACAAAGTGCTGTTTCTGCTATCCCCATCAAGGTCAAGCAGGCAGCTGTGTCTCTCGAGGGACCAGGCCAGGCCCTGTGTGTGTGTGTGTGTGTGTGTGTGTGTACAAGCATGCCAGCTTGGACAAGTGAGCTGCCTGATTGCCTTACCACTTCTGCCTGCTAATGAGAGAGATGAGGCAAATTGAAAATGCTTGGTGAAGACACAGCTGAGTTTTTTTTTTTTTTTTTTTTAAACACTGGACGAAGGGAAAACAGTCCCAGTAATTAACTAGTGTGACTGGTTGGCCAAGCCTCTGCTGCTCACTACCTATATGTGTTGAGCTGTCAAGCAAACCTTGCTGAAAAAGTAACCCAGGACAAGAGCATCATTCCACATCAAGACAGTGTGAAGAGGGCAGTAGGGTGGTAGGTGGTGGTGTTGGGTGTGGGGCAGGGGGTGAGACGATTAATTCTGGAACATACTGTTTGGGTTTTCTTTTCCTTTACGCAACCACAAAAATGGCAGAGATCAGAATGTCACAAAAACAAATACGATTTAATTTAGTTTGACTGTCATGTCTGCAGCCTTGGAGACTGGCTGCTTGCATTTACTCGCTCAGGCGGTAGAATGAGCAATCACTCAGTTTTGCTTCCAGTCACACATGGATGGCATCTCTTAGGAAGTCCATGTCAAACAAATCTGATTATCATGGTTTCTGGTGACTTTGTTTCTTGTGATTCTGCTGGTCCAGGCATAATCAATGATGAATTTGTGTGACACAGAGGAAAGAATCCCTCTCGTCTTCCTGAGACAATTGAGAAAGTCAGTGATTTACATGAGCATGACTGTTTCCTGGTTTTATTGCTGAACTTTCATCTCCAAAGCTCAGATAAAGCCCTGGTACGGAAATGTTGTTTGGCTGAGAATAACAGCAGCCAACGTTGCGAGGAGAGAAATTAGAACAAAGAAAATGTCAGACACCAGGTGGTGAACAAGTCAGAGGAAGCAGACAGACTTAGAGTCTGTCTTTGCTGAGACAATGGTGCCTGACAATGTGTTCTTCTTCCTATATCAGGTACCAAACAACCAAACTAGGCTTCCTTTCTTTTCAGCATCATGTCAAGTCAGCTGCATAACAGTAATTTATTAGCTGGACGCCAGGGTAAGGAAGGATAAAAGTTGCAAAACACAAAGCACCAGTGCTGCACAAAATGTTTAGACAGAATGAAGTGTCTACCTAATTCATGTGAGATTTCATTGTTTAATAGGGTGTTATGCATTGGGGGAGTGTGCGTGGGTGTGTCTGTGTGTGTGTGTTTGAGAGAGCATTCAACAGTTGCCTTTGAGATGTTAATTTCCCATACCTTACTGTTTTTTTAAATGCTGGTTTGATCACTTCTTACTGAAGGCTCTCAAACACTCAAGGCTGTTGTACTCATCCCTTTGACACAGCCTCTGTAGTCATTAAACAAGAAACTGTTTGATTACTCGATAGTGACGGTGCTACAGACATCAGAAACTTTAAGACAGAGTCCTCACCAAGCAAGCAAATATGATGTATCTTTCATTCATTTCATTTCTGCTGCCCTGCTCATTTACACAGCTAAATGCTACCCTGCACTACTTATTCCGTTGATAGGAGTCAGTTTGGGGAATTAACACTTGCAAAGTAACACATGCTAGTAAAGTGGTGTTCATAATATTTGTCCTCTGCTCAAAGGGTGAGGAGGACCTTGATGTCTATGTTGATATAGATCAAAATGTCATAAGGAGGGGCCTCTTCTGATTCTTCTTTGTTGTTGGTTTTTCTTTCTTTTAAATCACGCACAAAGCATGTCCCATTATTTATCTAAGATGGGTGAAAAATGTGACTCATACTGGACACAGTGTAGTAAGAAATAGCTAGTGAGTGTATATTTCACTTAATATTTCTTGCTGGTATGAGTCACCAACCAGGACTGGTTTCCATAAATCAACCACTTCGCACTGTCACATTTAGAAACATAATATAAGCAGAGAAATGATAAAAACAGCCCATGAGACTTGAAAAAACAGAAAAAAGATGATGCTGTGTTAATCCATTAATTCAAATTTTAGACATTTGAGTTTACAAAGAACTTGTTCAGTAATCTCTTAGTCTTGTGGTCTGAAGTTCAATTCTGGCTCAGTTCAGAGAGTCTTTAACTGAATGAATGAAAATACATTGCTTCTGATCATGTCATGTCAATTCCAGACTTAATATATATAACCAAAGAAAATATTTTTGATACCCACAAGTGGCCACAATATCGACTGATACAAGTTTCCTCTTTGTTTAATTCTGGCTAGAATAGAAATCAATACAATCAATACAATCGATCAATACAATATAAATACAATCTCTACTCAGCTTTTTTGGAATATTACCATGAGACTGTAATCAAGGTATTTACTTGTTTGCCTTAAAAATGACAATTTGGAAAAGCCTTTTGATCTGGTGAGCTGGTCCACTTGCAGCATGTCAAAGATACAGTTGGTAATCCTTTGATTTCCTCTTCTGAGTTTAATTTCTGAGTGAGTAGGCATGGAAAAATCATTGGTGTGTTCTCGAGACAGACAGGGTGTGATGGTTTCTGTTGAAAGAAGCTCATCAACAACACGGTGCACTGCAGCTGTCGCGACCTTGAGTAGGCTTTCTCAGGTCAAATAACGTGTGCGGATTTCCACTGCAGCTGACAGCACAAGTTTCATTGGAATCACAACACATTAAGTGAGAAGAAAAAAAAATGTTTTTACGTTTCATTTACAAAAGCTGACTTGAGAGATTACATATGTACGTTTATATATGTGTTCATTTTATGAACTGGAAGTTGAAGTGAATACTTCTGTAGGTTTTAAAACATGATTTTGATTATTATTTTATTGAAGGGCTGCAAAGGGAGTATTGTTTCAATCATTCCTACAGTTATTATTATCCTGCATAGTTAACGATAATCCGTTGACACTGCTTTGCAACAGTGGTGGTCACTGTGGGCAAAATATGTCAAAAATGAAGCATCAGACATGGTTCTTTTTTTTGAATAAAAGTTTGGAATACATCCATGTATAAATATGATATGACAATGCAACAATGCATTTACAAACCGAAAGCATGTCTGTACTTATTTGCATTCAGAGTGAGAGCTAACCATTAGAGAACACCTGAAACAAGAAGAGAATAAATTTAACATCAGGTGCTGACTATTGTACTTCGAGCTGTCTACTTAAAATCACATCACTCCATCATTGTGCCTAGAATCTTTGGTCTGGACTGGCCTTTACACCTCAGCCCAGTTCATCAGCAAAAGTTTACCATGCGGGCCTTCGTGGTTTGACTTGATGTATTTAGGAAATCTAAAAATCCAGTGGTTGATGTTGCTATGAGAATCATTATATTGGTATCTGTTTAATAGGAATCCGCAGCTGCTGAGTCAGTTATTGTGAGGTGTGTTTATAGGCTCCTCTGGTAGGGCGACAGAGAAATCAAACAATTCCATGGGAAGTGTGGCATTAAGAATAAGGTTCTCACCCTATGAGCAACACTATCACCCCTCCAGCATCAACACACACATACCAACAACACCCCACTAATGCACACACAACTGAAGATGCTGTTTTCTCACCTCTCCCTCTCCCCCTTGTACATTTTATTTCTTAGCGAGAAGGGGCGTGAAAAACAATTTTTTTTTCCTCCTATGTGGTAAGTTGTAAAAGAGAGGGTGCAAAAAAATCTGGGCACAAACAGCCCACAATCATTACAGAAAAGGAGCGTAATAAAAAGAGGAGAGATGCATGTCTGCATGGAAGAAATAAGGAAAGTACATGACACTGAAATAGGGGATAGAACCGGCCAAGGGAGCACACAAAGAGTTATTAATATGTAGTAGAAATAATGCCATCTATCCTATCGATACTTGATGGGTTGAGTGTACAGCAGGTCGATAGTGTACAGAGCAAAACTTTCCTGCTCACTCTCATTCTATTTACACAAACTCACTGGCTTGGCATGACTGTCCCAGATGGAATCATAGACTTTGTCCAAACTCCTTTCACTGCTTGCATGAGATATGTCTCTGGTATCACACTGAATACAGCAATAAGATGAGCTGGTATCCATGCTCTGGGATTGTGTTCTCTGGGGTACCAGACTCAAGTACTGGAGAACTTTTCAATGTCATAGATAGATAGATAGATAGATTTACATTATGATTTTCAACACAAAGGTGTTGTATCTAACAAACACTGAATAAATTTGCACCCTGGTTAAAACTGTTAAACACAGAGAGATGCAGTTTGCACCAATCAAAAGAATTTCAACACTTTCAGTGGTCACTGACTAGCCTATTGACAGCAAGGCAATGTTTTATTCATTGTCACACATCCAACATTTTTTTGTTTGTTTCTTTACTCTGGAGTTTTAAATTAATTTTGAATTTTATTCCCTATAACAGAGCAGATGTTATACACAAAAATGCGTATTACTATGTTAGTCAGTGTGTGTCAAGTTTGTTTGAGATGAGGGTGCAAACATCTAGCCCTCATCATATGACAAAAGGTGGTGAGTAAATTAGTATCTGGCATAAACCCAACAGGACGCAAGAAGGCACATGGAATTAGCGCCACATCATTACAGTATAGAAGTACACACATACGTACACATCAGTATAACAAAAGTCCTGGCAGAGAGACTCACTTCCTGAGTTTGGGTTTTCAGTCAATTCCAGCTGTGATGTGTTGTTACGCAAGTGAGTTTTCAACCGTTAATCTTTAATCTCTGATCCTTTACCTTCTCGACTGAGGCTGAAAAAAAGGGAGGGGGGGGGGGTCCACCTGACATAGAACACTTGTTCCCAGAGTGTTTGATGGGATGGTGTGTGTCTTACCCTGCCAATGATCTTGGGGAAGGGGGCCATCTGGTTCTCAGTGACGATTATAGGAGGGACCAGCAGGGATCTCTTAGATCTGTGTGACAGTGTCTGGCTAAGACCCAGGACATCCTGGAAGACAAAAAGGAGAACACAGGCTCTTGAAGAAAATGCTGTCGCACATTTTCCTGCTGCGTTTCCAATTCTACCTGTTCCAAAACATGGGAAGTGGCACATAAACGAGGCATAAACACACAGATTGATAGCTGTCAAGAATTCATTTAATGTTGGAGAAAGAAATTTCCTTGAGGAGATTCCCTGTGTATGCTGTTAAGATCCTAAGCAGGTGTTTATTTTTTCACTGCTCTTCAGAAAACATCTCATTCTATCTTCTGGCAGGTTGCAATCACAAACTGTGGAATTGCTCTTTTTCCCTTCTGCTCAGATGTTCATGACATTGAATCCTTTCACCTGTCACTGACACTGTGAGCAGGAAGGGGGATTCCAGGTAGCTGAAGTGGAGGTGACGCTGGCCTTTGTTTGTGTTTTTCAGTATATTTATCTGGCTACACAGCAGGCAACACTGTTCAGTTGATCATTCCAGATATCATGAGTTGGGTGAGACGGAGGATTATTACCTTAATTGGCAGGTAATCCAATAGATGCCTCCTAAAAAAAAATGACATGACCAGACGGACGATATAAGGCTATTTTTTAAGCAGGAGGGACATTTTTTGTTTCATTTTCTCTGTGACTGTCTTACATAGACAATAATCATACAAGCAAAATCACGATGAAATGCTATATCTTTAGAAATCAGTGATGATTTTGTTAAATGACCAAAAATCACACAGCTTTTATGTGAAAAGGACAACACTATTTCTGGTCGTACGTGGGGCTACAAACAAGGTACTGTGTGTTCCCCCTGGTGTTCTTGGCACCTAATTCACTGCTGTCAGAATGACAGAAACAGAACAAGTAGTAGGGAGAAAACTGAGCCAGTTATTTACAGCACATTGCCAACATTGTTCAACACTGCTGCATTCACACTGCCTCACCCCACAGTGCCTTCCCACCTCCAAAGGTCACAGAAAACACAAAATGAAACAGTAATCCCAAACACAAACAGACCAGAACAAATCAAAGATACACCGAATGGTCTCTGATGGCCACTCACATTAAACCCATTGGGGGATGACCCTCCAAATGTGACACTAAATCTTCAAATGGACACATTTCAACTCAGCTCACTTTATTAATGTGACATAGGCTAGAGACACTCTGTGCTTTAAAATATACAGAATGATAAACCTCCAGTGGCTAGAACTACTGCAAACAATGACAATGTTTGGCCAGCATGCGTCATAATATTTGGTGTTTCACTTGATGCGACCCTTCCTTTTCAAGGTCCTCTTTTAATGAAAGGTGAAGGTGCATTTTACTGCAATTTAACATGACACGAGACATTTTTATCCTCTTCCAGCAGAACCTGCCTCGCATAAAACCTGACAAAAAATGTGTTGGTTTAGCAGATAGAGGGTATTATGCCATTTTACCAAATGATGGAGGATGAGGAGGAACTAATCTAAAAAAGGACAGACAAAGGCAGTAAACAGAATTAAAAATGACAGCGCCAGCCCCAGCTAAAAAGAGATAGTGTGAATGGGATGGTGACAGAAACAGATTGTTTGTGTTGTGCTGTATAATGTGTGCTAGCGTGCTGTGGTTCCAAGATGTCACATCTTAGTTATATCTGCAGGCCTTATTGAACATTCAAAGGCAGTTTGAAAAAATCTATTTGCCACCGCAGGGTGTGTATTTTACTCAGGATTCAATATTATATGTCATTCAGTGTGTGGAAATGGAGGAAACATAACAAAAGCAAAATAAATAGGCTTTTGGAGATTATTTTGCCTCGTATCAGTTGTTATATTTGAATGGTGCCTGCTTATGCCCTGAGAATGAGAGAAAAGGTCTGAATAACACAACCACAACAACACAGAATAATAGACAGTGAAAAATCTGGTTTGCATTTGTCAAAATAAAACACATTCTTCCATTAATTCTCATATTGATCGGTTACAAAAATGGGGAATTAATTACCCCTTTGTTCTGCTCCTGACAGCCATGTATCTCCTTCTAGGCTTGTGTTACAGCAAAAAACAGCTTGTGCCCAGAAATTAATAAGTAACTCTTTCCACCTCCACTCACAGTACTCGATCATGTCCATAATGGTAGCGTTTGTAGTGTCAATAAATGGATGTGGCCTCCACATCTGAACTGAAGGATGTATGAGTGTATATGAAAGCAGCCAGCTTTACTCTTCCTCAACAGACAAGACACTCCAAAGTAACTCATCTGCAAGTGTAAGATTCCACATTTAAACATCAGCTGGTCACTGCTGTCGACAGTTACTCTGGAAGAGAACACCCTGGTTTATTAGGACAAGCTTGTAAATGTGCCTTGAGTTATTTACATATTTGTTAGAAGCTTTTGTGGCTCTGAGCCACTTGAGACTGCAGAGGCATGCTGTGGGGAGTGAACACAAAATACAGGACAAAGACAGAGAGAATAACAATGGATATTCTGACAACATGAACTTGAGTTCCTGCAGATTAACTGATAGTTAAAAAAAAAAAAAAAAACATCATCCTCAGAGGACTCTTTTGTTATTATCCCTGGGACACCTCCTTTCCTGGCAGGCTCCTCCACAACCTGTTTTTTTTTTAAATCCTTGTTTGTTTCTCAATATTTAACCCGAGCTCAATGCTCAATGAAATTATGAGTTGATGTCTTTGTTTGAAGCAAGAAGTTTAGAAAGTTTGTCTTCAGGACAGATATACTTAGAGGTATCTAATTGCTGGGATACAGCCTAACAACAGATATAAGAATAAAACATCGTAGCTGGAATACAATGGTCTAATTGTGTCTGACAGTAACAGCACCACATCTTGAATGACACAAGTTCTTGTAATTACTATTTGATTGAATACAGAGAATAGGGAGCCCCTAAAGGGACACAAACAAAGAAAAACACTCAAATGGAAAAAAAAGATATTTGTATCAGGTTCACAGTTGATACTGTGAGATGCCCACCTGATACACATCAAGTGCGTACCTGATACCTACGAAGTGCACGCTTGTTACTTCGGGCAGTCTTGTAGGTTACGGCGCAGCCTCTGGTTATAAACCAAGCTATAAATAGGAAATAAACTGTAAATGTTACAGAGTGTGCACCTGATACAAATGTCATATTTTCATTCTCAGTTGTTGTTGGGCTTTTTTTGCTCATCTCCCTTTAGGGGCTTTGTACCATGCAGAGACAGCCATGAATGTCATTGTTGATGACAACTACTTTTCTCTCCAACTCAAAGAGGTGCACTTTGTACAGGCACACAGGGGCATCTTCCAGTACATCCAATTTCTTATGGGGGGTTACAGCTACTGCTGACAGGTTTTCTTATTGTTTGTATGATATTAAACATTACAAAAAGATCTTCAATGTACACCACTGCACCAGTATTTTGTGAAAGTGATCATCAAATCAAAACACACACACACACACACACACAGACGACATTACTTCACTAAGAGAAAGACTAATTCCCTTTTATCTTTAGTGACCTTAAGGTATCATACATTGTCCTGAGATGGGAAAATGAATTACAACAACATTACAGCAAAAAAGACATGCAACTATAAAATATATGGAGACCGGACAACAGGATCTGGACCTCAGGACACATCAAGGAGTTTTAAAACATTGTTCAACATTACATATTATTTGAAAAATTAAAAAGAAAAACTATTTCACGGCATGTCCATGTGGACCTTTAAAAACAAACACATCCGACGCGTTTCAGCCAAACAAGCCTTCAGAGAATCCAACATGCTGCACACAGGAAGTCTCTTTATGCCCGTCATCCCCCTATAGGAGACCTGCACATGACTCAAGGGATGGTGGCCTGAGAAGAATGTAGGTGTTCCTACATTATAATAACAAACTCACACACCGAACACTCAACAAATACACACACAACGAACTACACACACAAAAAAACACTCAATGAAAGCACACTTACAATCACCACACGAGAAACTTGATTATTTACGAGAATGCAGTGACAGTGTCCTTACGAAAAGGAGACAGACAAAGACAGTTTAATCAACGGGAATTTTTTTGGATTGACAAATTACAGGCCACTCAACAACCAGGCTTGAATGAGGACACAGATTTCACTGCATATACTGGCAGAGAAAAACAGCATGGCAAGTCATGTATATTTAAAATATATGTCACAAATAATCATATGTGCAAATGGCTGTTATAGCTGAACCAACCAACCAACCAACCAACCAACCAACCAACCCAAGGTGTAACATGGCATCTCTCAATGTAGTGTCATGTAGTGGCTTTATTAGAAGTTAGAAGACACATGACTGAGTAAACAATGCTGACTCATCGGATTTGCACATTAGCTGTATACACACACTACAAATATAGCGGCCCATACTGGACAAATTAAGATAGTAGAATTGTCTCTCTCTATAAGTCTTGCTGAAATATGTGATCATTTTTTTATTATTGATTTTTGTTTATGCCGTCAATTTGATGGTGCAGTGCAGATGTTAAAATGAGGGATGACAAACAAGTAACTTAGGTTTGTCAGAATGAACCACCGTACTTGCTTACAGTGTTCACAGTAAATCACTTAGAAGGCTCTATATTCAATGGAGTCGACACAACATGTTGACACAGTTCACTTCTTTATACATGCCCTGTCACACACACTCCTACAGTAACTTCAAGAGTCAATAATAATGGCCATACCAGCCTGTTCATCACATTTTTTGTTCCAAATATCGTGTTGTGCACAATTTCCAGTGGGTTTTGTATTGATTGGGAGTGTTTTGTACTGTACATCACAGTGACCTCAACTGTTTCACTTGCTGTGAAATAAATATTCAAACAAAACACACAAATCCTCACACCAGTGGTATTTACTCACCCTGAGAGTGTGTGGCGAGTGAACCTGTGGGCCAGTGATTTCCAGCAGCGCCATGTCATCTGCGTGTGCACTGAACCCGTGGATGGAAATGACTGGATCGCTGTGCAGGACGTCTTCCTGAGGGACTAGGTTTAAATCCTGGTCCACATGGAGGTTGGGCACAGAAACCTCAAAGGCCACATCCTCATTACCAGCACAATCATCAAACTCCACTGGAAGAGACAAAGAATGGACAGAGGTTATGCATTCACCCTGGACAAATTAGCAAACAAAGGTCAATAAATAAGCTAGGGCTGATTCACTCTGTGCTGTGAGGAAACACTCTGGGAAGGAAGCCAAATGATCCACAAAACAAGTCACAAGTCAGATATAAACAGATTAATGATGATATGAGGACATCCAGAAAGAGATTACCTGGAAGGGCTCTGTTAGGTATGACACAACAAAACATTGATCTTCATTCACACAAGCTCTGTAAAATATTTACGACCTACTGCATGAGCCACTATGCATTGCAGAGTGATGTGAGCTTTTGCAGAAGGCTGACTGCAGAAAAGGTGTCACCTTTGAGTTCCATGCACTTGATGTGTTCACCTGGAAGCTAAACAAGTCATATACTAATTATGGTTGTTAATAATTCAGCATAACAAAGACATAAAACAGACCTGGAAGCATCTCATCAGTCGTCTGTTCACCCTGGCGACTGATTGGGCATCTTTCAGATGGGGCCTATGTTTATGAAGTTTGTCACAGCAGCTTATGGATCGGTCGTGTCGCTCTGAAGACAAAGCTCAGTTGTTGTCAGTGTGAACTGTGAAAGCCTGCAAGCGTCCTCTGTTCAACCAACTCATTAAATGTTAACTCCTCTGTAAACTTGATGGTATAAACTGACACTCACCACAGTGTTTGAATAATGGCCATACAAATGTGGTGTAGATTTAATAGTTTACACGCCTGTGCCCTCAGTGCTTTGTGACAGACAATGAAGGAGTTGTCACGTGTAATAACGTATTTTAAGTTACATTTGTGAAGTACCATCCACCTAAAGCGATGTCTTCTTCTACTGCTGGGATAGTGATGGGCAAAACTGTTCTTTTAGGTGAACTCAATCAGTAGAATTCGTTCAGAAAAGAGATTAGTTCAAAAGATTTGTTCAGTGCGGGACAACACAACCACTGTATTTGAGCTGTTGTAGTCATGCTTGACACACGCATCTCAAACCATAAGATGTTTAAAATCTCCACAGGATTCCCAAATAGAAGTGCACACAACAAATCCAAGACTGCAGCATCCAGAGACAGAACTATTGAGGGTAAACAGACAGGCAGGAACCAGGAACAGGCACAGTCAAAACCAGGGAGGCAGAAAAACAGGTAGCATACTGGAACGCTATGTCAAGAGACTACATAAAGAGAGCGTGGATGAGAGAGAAAGGGAACGAGGGACAGGTGTGAAGCTGGAAAAAGTCACACAACGAGACTGGTGGGTGAACTAGTAACTGATGGGCAGAGACACTGAGGAAAAGAGACGACAGAGACTGTTCATGGATTGCAAGGGTTTGATGGATTCTGGCAGTGCATTTCTGCAGATTCCACCCTACATCCTAACCCTCCTATTCTCCTCAAATATTAGTAACGCATATTAGTAATACAAGTAACAATAAAAACAATAAAAGTAACAACTCAAAAGGATCAACTCTGCACCTGCAGGTTTGGGGATGTCAGGATACATATGGGTCACACACAAGTGTCAAATACAAATCAAATTCATGCTTAATCACTTGTACCCATCAAATTAGGAAAAGCCATGAAATATAAAAAAAAGTCAGCTACTATTTTTTGAATCGTCTCATCGCCTCATTCAAATATCTATGACTCCTCTCTCTCTCGCCACCATTTTTTTTTTTTAAATCCTTAGATATAACTGACTAAACTTATCAGTCCATATACATCTCTCTCCCATCCTGGCAGCACCAAGTGTAAAAGGGAGGTCAGTGGACTGCTTGACTATAAAATGAATATAGTGAATTGTATCAAAGCACTCATATAATGAACTTAACCTCTGTGACTCCGTTACTCTCTCTCTCTCCATCTCTCTCTCTCTCGCTCAAATTCTTCCCTCTGGATAGAATTGTTTCTGACCATCTGGAATGGTGGAAGAAGAGAATACCACAGAGAGGGATAGCAGAGGGGAAAATAACAAGAAGAAACTGACAAGACACTGAGGGAGAGCTACAAAGTCAACAAGCTACTTTCTAGGGAATCCTACTTTTAAGCCGAAGCATGAAAGATGTGTTCATTTCCATTCCCATTCCAAGCCTCAGATTTATTTCAATAACATGGGCACACTCTTTAGAGTTTGCAAATTGCAGTGCCAAACAGTGTCAGTGCCATTTCAAAGGCGGCCAGAGAGTGTTTGATGGTATTCTAATGTTGTCAGGTTTTGGGGGATTTCGGAAGGGAGCATGGTGAGCTGGCAGCTTTGAAGTCAGGCAACAATGACAGAGCACAACTTATCCCACTTACCACTCGCACCACAACACATTCTACAGAAAGCTGGCTCAGGGTTCAAATAACTGAGCCCAACGTGGATTAGGCTTGCCAAAACTCCCTTACTGAATACTCAAGAAAAGATGACTGGTGTGTGTGCGTGTTCCAAAATATCCATTGAGCTTGACGAGCAGAGATTCTAGAAACCACGAGTAAGTGAGTTATTGTTTAAAATGTTGTTTTAAATACTTGTATCTGTGTGTTTTTGGTGCTTAGTGTCTTTTATAATATTGTTTGGCACTTTTTATTTCAACAGCAGGAGCAGTGCTCCAGTTTCATTGTACAATGTACTGTTCAATGACAATAACAGTTTTGTACCTACAACTCATTCTACCAGTCCGAGTCACAATCATCCCCCAGCTGTTGTAATTTGATCAACACACATATTTGAATAGTCAAATTCACAAAATTAACATTAATTAACATTTTTTGAGATAAGTTAACCAAAATGAATTCCATTCACAGTCCTTAACGCTCTTTTCAGATTGTCAGAAGTACGAATTGCTTCCAAAAGTGAAGTCTATTCTGTTTTCATTTGTTTGGATTGGATTGGGGATTTTATTTCCAACATGTAGGCAAAACAGAATAGCTCGGAGCCGATTCCAGCTGTCAACATGCGAACAGCAGGGTACACCCTGAATGGAACCAGGAAGCAGACACAGGGAGGGCATGCAAACTCCACACATCACAATACCACACTTGATTATAAATATGGTCACGTTTTATTTTCTCCACCTTCATGATACCCCCACGATAGCTCTCCTAGCACACTGAAGTATCTCCAGACCAGCAACACTCCAAGTGTCCAGCAGTCAACTGACATTGTAATTCAGCCAGTTTCTAGGAGGCACATTTACATCATACAAACATGATTTTATTTTTGGCTGAAGCAGTTATATAGATGTATATGGATGAAATAATAATGATAATAATAATGGATGACATAATGGATGAAACACAGGCAGATCACTTAAATACAATTATCATTATTATTCATTATTATTATTTAAATTTGCAGGTCAACCTTCACTGAAAATATACAAATACACATGGATCAATTTTGTTCATGGTAAATATGCATGTATGACCCAGATGTAAGCATTTTGCTGTCTATACTCTTACTTCAGCTTGGAAATGTTGCAGCCTTCAGATTTACTTTTTGAAGTTGACTGTTTCAAGGTTACACTGTGTTAGATGTGAATTCATTAAAATTCATATTCCAAACTTATTATTACACTCCTATAACTGTGTTTATGTGAACATATAAATGCAGTTGGGCTGGCCTGGAGCCTAGCTTTAGAAGACTACAAAAGGGGCTATCAGACTACATTTATGGACGTCTGGCCACTGCTCTGAGCATCAGCTGATGACGAGCAGGATTCATGGCACCTGAGCCAGGTCTGTATCACTAGGAATTTGCGCGAAACACAATATGATAGAAAATGTAATTAGTGCATTTTTCCCCCTGCCCAGTAGCAGCACTCGTTTGCACTCTAAGTTACTCCCCAACCAACACTATAAACAGAGCAAGTCAAAGTCACTTCCAAACACCCTGACTGCATGTTGTGTCTTTTGCATGAGCTTGTTTTAACCCAAAAGGAAATTAAACTATATCTCTATTTATTGTATTTACTGCATAACATGTCATTTTCAATTATTATAATGCACATTCAGGTTGAACATTATTTTGTGGTTCCTGTTTGAACATCTACATGTCTACACTATATATTTAGAATATAACTATATAATCAACTTTAATACTTGAACGGTGACATAGTAGCAAAGAGAAAGAGTCGGTGACACCAGAGACAGTTCAGAGAGATCACCCACTGAAGAGTCAGATTATGACCCATCCAATTGGCCCAACTACACTGATGTAAATAATGGCCGTCACATTTCTGTCTGCACACACATTGTGGTGGTTTCCAAATGAGTGTAGGGCAAAACTGTTGAAGAACCGTCTCAGCTACTTCTCTCATAAGGTGTTAGTTTACTACAGTGCTGCTGCTGTTGCTACATCCAACTTCCATTCATTCATATGACATTCAAACAGCTGTAACAAACTAAATACTGCGTATTAGTTCCTAAAGAGGCAACAACTCTGAGTCAGTGACCGCTGTTTGACGAGTGCAGCAGTAATGTGCTCTTGACTTTTAAATATTCTGATGTCATAAATATTTGATTTAATTTCCCACGGAAAATGAAGCATGGGCGAGTTCGAGGAGTGGTTAATTACTGAAGTGTGCAGTTTCCAACATCAAAATGACTCCTTGTCCAAATATAAGGAGCACACAATTACAAATATACTGTAGGTACACAGATATCCAACATCAAATCTAATTTAATGCTCAAAGCAACATCAGGCAACACATGGAGGATTTTAAGCAGATCAATAGGCTTTCAGACAGAAAAGGTTGAGTATCTGAGACTCAGTACTGGCCACTTAAGATTTGGCGTGTTGGGCCAGTGCCAAACACAGTAGTGTACAGTAGTGTAAGAGACAATAAAAGTGTTTGGCCAAACTAGTAGTTCCACAGATGTAGCCATAGCTCTGTACAGAGTTCACAGGTCACTTCAATTATAGGGTGGAGACAGTGTGGAGACACACAGCTAAGTTGCACAGCACAGGGTTACATTGGATCCCTGATATATAATACCTACTTATTGATACCGCTACAAGGTAATTCACACATTCAAATTAGAACCTAACAAAATATTTAGTCACAGCTATCTTGGAAGGGTCTCTGCACTATGAGATCTTTGCACCATCACAATGTTACAAAATCATATTCTTGTTTTCATTTCAGCATGATGTCTGCAATAAATAACATGATTCACATGAGTTCCTACCAAAACCTTTCAGTAACCTTAACTGGTGCTTTAGTGGAAGAATGTGCCTTGTGGGCGATCCCTGGACTGATTCCTGGACTGGCGGTCTTTCTCTGTGGAGCCTGTGTGCTCTCCCCATGTCATAATTAGTCATAATTAGGGTGGGTGCGAATCATTGTGTGTCTTGACATGTTAGCCCTGTGATCAAGTGACGACTCATCCAGGGTACCTGCCATTCACTCATTGGCTGCTGGGATCGGCTTCACCATGAACAGCGACCCTTGATAGGAGCAAGTGGGAAATAACATGCGAGAGCATGTGCAGTTTCCACATTCATGCATTCAAATCTTTCTTTTTACTGCCTGCATAGCTGCAAAAATTATAATAAAATGAATATTATATTATTTTGTTTACTGAGAGAAATAACATGGGAACAGTTATTTTAATATCTCAAACATGTTGTCTTTGTGTCTTGCAACTTTCCACACTTGTGGTCATTAAAAGAAGGAACTGGGATGACACAAAACAGATGTATGATGTCTATGACCAGACACTGAAATGAAACGTGACTGCTCATAATTGGAATATTACCTTTGGTATGCAGGGAAATAAAGTACAAGACAAAGAACCCATTCTGAGTGGGCCATAAAATAATGAGGTGCAGATATCGGGTGATTTGTTTATGACAGCAAACAGTGATGTCTTGTTTCTGTGAGGGATATTCTCTCCAGCCAGACTGAAAAACAATCTTATTTCCAGACTTGAAAACGAGACTGAGCGGAAGAAACCACCAAGACACAAAGTAAATTAAAAACACATACGCAAATTTGGAACTCATTAGGCCTAGGTGAAAAATCACCCATAAATATCTGACTTCATAATTTCAATCTAATATACAGCACAGTTGCATCATTCACTGTTAAACTGGAATCTCATTCCAAAATGGACAGTGAAACTGTTATTTTCTTTCAAGAGCTGGCAGTCTCCTACACGTAAAATGTTCATTGGCCTATCATGCCCATATTGTATTGGACATCGATACGCAAAATGATCCTGCAAACAGGTTGAGTTACATCAATGCACAGCTGACTGGCAACAGGCAAACAATAGTTCAGTGTTGAAGTGTTCTTGTAAACAAAGCTATTCCCACAGTCTGTGCTGCTCACATAAACCCACTCTGTGTATCCTTGAGGCATAACAGAGATATATTTGTGTATTTCCATCCATGTAAAAATGTTAAAGAAAAAAAAAACTATACAATTGAAAATGTTTCCGTATTGTATACATATTTGTCTTTATGTATATTATGTACGTATATTTGCATTATTTGGTAATAAAACAAAATTTACTGTTAATGTACAAGACTGCGGAAGTGCAACTAAATTATCACCAGATTAAAGGACATGATACCAGATCTGAGCGATTCGTTTTATAATTGATTGTTAAAGATTCTGAATTTAATCCTCATGACTCTCCATCTATCACTAAGTAGAAAGCAGGGGATCAAGCTGTGCATTGTATGATGGTAAGGGCCCAGCAAGTTGACAGACCATTGGCTGTAAGTGCATTTGCATATGCATGACTCAACATTAACTTTAGGCTAATGGAGTGTGCACCACAGGGGGCTTGCAAAGCTGAGAGCAAAGTGTCAAGCTGGGCAGCGCTGATCAAACATGTCAAGACACATTGTGTAAAAAGTAATCAATATTACACAGCTGGAAAATTAATCTACTTTTTGAAGTAACAGATATGTACACATTGTGGAATGCACAGTAACTCAAGTTAGTTGAAATTCTACACTTTTGAAGTGCAGCCCTGTGTTTGCCCGTCTTGTTTGTGTTTCTCTCAAAAAATTGTACATGGTCAAGGCACAAAACTCATTCAACAGCTGTGTCTGTTTTAAAAGTTTTTACGTGAGCAGGCCAATTGATGCAAACTGATACAACTGGCTGAAGCTGCTGACTATGCATCAAAGCAATGCCAGCGGAGGAGGGCCATCTCCTCTCCTCAAAATCAAGACATGCCAGAGTATGGACAGAATAGTGCAATATTGGTCGTGACAGTTCAAATCTGCTTGCCGAAACGAGCTCACCAAATTCATTCAAAGCTGCAATTAAAAACATCATGTTACTGATTGATGAACAGCCTCTCAGTGAACAGTTGGTGTTGAATTAAGCATGTGAAGTTAGGTTTTCATTCCAGGAGAGCCGTGACTGTTTGTTTAGACTGACTAGCAGATGTGCTGCAATTTGCATCTAAATTAACCATTTTTTTCCCAGAAGAAAGGGCAGAACTGGCACAGTATTATATGAATGAAGGAAGCTTTTCTTCGGGGTGCAAAAAAGAAAATATGAGCAACTGAGGACAGACAAACTAGGAAGGGAAAAGGTGCATTTCATGATTGCGTCTCCACTGTGATTGCAGATGGAGTCGTGGTCTGACCGTCCCTGTGCCCTTGTCAGCCGGTGATTGCTGCCTCTCGGGGCGACTGGTGCCAGTTTGTGTGCCAGTGCAATGTTCACAGCCAGCAGCAGGTGAGCCAACACAAAGGTGAGAAATCTATCTGAATGTTATACAATGTGCAAACGAATACTACACTTACTACATTTATGCTGAAATTTTCTTCATCATTAAAAGTGAAACTTCCAAGATTGTCCGAAGTTTGAGACAAAAAAGTGTCTGAATATGGACATAATTCACATTACCTGGCACAAAACAGAAGATGCCTTGGGAGTCATTACCTGGACTGTGGAACCTTTGGACTCTACAGAGGCATACAGTTCAGGCGTTTGGGTGTTTTTAAACCTTTCACTTTTTGTTGGCCCAAAGACAACAGTAATAACAGAATAAGAAAGAAAGAAAAAAGGGAATGATCGCAGAAGGAAACAAGATGTGGACAGACTGCTTCTGTCCATCTGCTATGGAGGATTTTACCAATGGATTTGCCAGGATTGGATTATTTACTACGGCCCTTTGTTGTGTCAGGGATGAGTTGTAATGTGCTGTTAGTGTTGTTGCTATCACTTGATAATCTGTGATCAAAAGGTTGAACCAAGGCAGGGACTTTCCTTAATGTGCTATGGGAATGTTATTTCATACAACCTTTTTGAGTAAAAGTAATAGGGCATCTGGGGAAGGCTCTGGAGATAGATCCCGCCTCACCAAGATTATGCTTATTGGGTGACTAAACAAATGATGGTACTGTCAAAACATGACTTCATTTATAAAGATCGGTCACAGCAGCCTGAAATATTCTTGGGTCATGGAAAAGTACATCAGCACCAGAATATAAAAAAATGGACTTAAACTACTAAACTACAGACAAAACATCATATGAGCAGATGTTGGCAAGAGTTAATAATGGGGAGGATGAGAGGGGGCCATGGGACTGTTTCTTTACTAAGAGCCTGTAAGAACAACTTGATACAATTTGAGGAGATGGATTTTTGTGATTAAATATTGTGTGAATTTCTCTGTATTGGCATGTACAGTATGTGTTGGTACCATATACCAGGGACACTGTAACCCCACCAAACAGAACTGTCGCTAAAAATAAATAAAAACTTGGAAAAAAGATTTGTTCCTTCAGATTTACCTTTTCTCCCTTTATGCCCATGTGATTCACTCCTCTTCCTCCACCAACATTCCTTTCTCTTTCATCCCAGGATTCCTAATAATCACCCAACCAGCTACGTACATTAACACACATGTTGATTCACTCCTTGCCCACAATTTTACCAAATATCAAACAAGAATACTTTCATAGCCGACATATGATTTTCGCACTCACTAACTCCATGTCCACTGAAACAGCCACATACCCTTAATGATACAAATTTGCATATCTGGACTAGTAATGACCCTTTTATGATTACAGTCATTTGTCAGAAGCACACCTTGATTTACGGTCAAATTAAAAATACACCGGAAAAGAAGCTGGGTGTCGGGTGACAGCGGCTACAAAAGCTGATTAATTCTCTGCCATTACAGACATGAGCATGGCATCATCCAGATATGCAACCTGCTAAACAGAGATAGGTGTACATGGACATCCAGTCTGTGGTAATAGAGTAGGGGTGTAGATGTGTGCTTAGGGCAGAATTACAAGGACTGTGGGGCATGTACAAAATTCAGTGAGAAAAACTACAATGTATGCCCCATAATTTTTGTTTTTCTTACTGAATTTTGCAACTGTCTGTAAAATTAAAATGTGGACCTCTGCTCCATCTTAATGACGGAATTCCTTTGTATTTGTGTTTTGGGGGTTTTCCAAGGAAAAACATTGTTAGTTGTACTTAGTTAGTTGTACTATCCATCCATCCATCCTTCCATCCATTTCTTTGCTGTAATAATGGGGGGGGGGGGGATCCCTAGCACATTTAGGACCTTGTTCACACTGAACATGTGCACTGTCATGCACATGTCATTTCGATTTTTGCTGTTCTGACTTCATTAAATATATCTGGATTCAATCGGGATAAGACAAAAATCAGATTTGGGGCTGGCAGTGTGAACAAGGCCTACGTTTCATTCTCACGCCAGTGCAGGCTCACTGTTTTGCAATTATGCAAAACAATGTTAACTATGTTTTTATTATTTACTTTGCACGATGGAGTGTTGGATAAAAGATGATGTGCCATAAGGCATGAAATACCACTTGAAGCTCAAATTAAAATAACTCTCAATAAAGTAAAGTCAAAGAAAACAGGCAAGAAACATGAAGAGCACCAACAAGGAGGATTTTGGAGCTCAGCGCCATTAATATGCTTTGGGCTTCGTGCCAACCAGGAGAGTGCCACATCAACAGTCTTCAGCTGAGCATAAAGTGGAAGACTCCTCTCCTGCTAATGCTGGGACTTATTTCTTCCTCATCGAGTCAGGGAATTCAAATGTGTATGAGGCTGGAAAAGCTTGTGTATCCCGGCAGTAATCGTGTTTGGTGCTGGGATTTCAGAGAGAATCACAGAGCCATCCCATCGTCTTGTTCTGCAGAATGTAGATAAGGTGACTCTCGTTAATTCTTTCTATATTTTATCAGCTGTCAAAACGGTATCCCCCGCAGCTTTCCAACATTCCTTTTTACTTTGTTTGTTCAAATTAACAGAAGTTGTTTGTGAAAATGATATAATTCTGAATTATATAATAAATTCTCTGACTGTACATGATGTTGTCCAGGTTCTGGACACGAGTGGTATTGAGGTAAGAAATACTTGCTACTGAATGTAAATGTCTTGGGTTTATTTTAAGTGTGCCTCTTGAATAAGGTCATTGTCTGAGATAGATATCCTTGAACCCTGGCATATACCAACAGGTATCCCGCCCCTCCTCGAGTAATTATGTAGGCAGGTGTGCAGAAGGTGGCAAAGGTGCTGAGCGTAATTTACATAAATCTGCGTTTGTCACAAGGCCTGAGTTATTTAGACTGAATCATATGAATACTCAGACAATTTGCTCAAATATAATAAAATCGTCAAATACTAAAATAGCATCAGCGCTCCCTAGTTAGTAATGGTGAAAGTATTTGTGTAAACAGATGGGTTCCTCTCTTCTTCTTGAGTTCAAACAGGTTGAAAGCTGAGCAAAATCTATGTATGTACTTGGGCTCCTGTACTGCTGTGTAACTGGGAACTGTTTCATTCATCCAATTATCGCTGACATAACTGTAGACCAATCCCACATCTTCCCAAGATGAATGAGAATATCCTCATTTCTTGCCTTGGTATCTCATACATTTTAAATATTCTGTTCTGCTTGAATGTGTGTCTGTGTGTACGCCTATTGCATGCATATGCCTGTGAGCACAAACGTGCTGCTGCTGAAGTCCACATTGTGTAGTGGGACCCCCCACAGTGAGAGTTGTTTCTGCTGACAGAAACATATTCCAAGTAATGGAACCATTCTGTCTTCTCACAGCAAAGCACTAAAGCAGAACTGAGTTCTGTCTCCTACTACACGCACCACTGATCCTCCAGATGACAAAATGCCTCACTGGCTGACCGAATCAAAAAATAAATAAATAAGTTTTGAAGGATGACATGTTCAAAGTTGTTGTCTTTGCCTCTGTAAGAAGTGTGTATTTTTGAGCTAATTATAAAAAGCTGGAAACAACTTTAAAACAAGTTTCTGCTTCCCAAAAGAACACCTCTTAAAACCCAAATAGAAAAACATGGTTCTTTTCCATGTTATTGCATGCAGAATATGTGAACATCCCTAAAGCTCAAACTACGTTATAAATTAAAGCGGCCTTACAATATATCAAAACAAGACAAAACGTTGAATTGTGTGGAGTGCATGTTAAATCACCTCAGTTGAACTTGAATCCAATATTGATGCTTTAAATGACAACACTTGGCTGTACATCAGTGCCAATCTTTTGGTTCTTCTGTGGACCTCTAGAGTCATTCCTCATCTATTTGGGGGAGTGGAGCTGCACAGTGCAGGCTACAATCAGTGGCTAGAGAACAGATTGGAGACCGGGCTTTCCACCGTCCACCTGAAGTCAGTGACCTTCCTGGTAATTATCCCTCACTCTTTTCCAATAAGAAAGTCACTGATTTTAAACAAGCGTTAGATGAAAAAATAACTCCAAGGCAGTTGAGACCTTTTCACAAAAGGCTATGTGCTTGGTGTTGTTTGTACTGGGCCAGAAAACAGTCAGTCTTTACTGCAGTGCAAAGTACTGAGAATAACATAGGCCAATATTTGACTATGGGCGGAATTTGAATAATTAAGCAGAATCTTTAACTGACCTTGTATAAGTGGTTTGCCTTTCTGGAAAGATCCACTATATGCCACCTGGTAGTTTTTGACCTGGAAGCCTGGCACACAGCCCTCATGGTGTCCATCCTCTTGGCAACCCACATGGGTGACCTATAACACAAAGAAAAGTTACAACTGTTAAATATTCTCAAGAAGTACTGTTATAATAACCAGTAGGCAGCTTAAGGTGTGTGTGGGGGGGTGGGGCTGGGGGCGAACAAGCAAGCATGAGCACGTACAACTGCAATTACACTGTAGTGTATAGCAGTGTGTGGCTGATGAGCTGACAGGTGAATGCAAATGGCTGCAGGGGCGTACATGAGGATGAAGTCATAGGACAAGTCCACATTCAGACGTTTTCTTAATAAAACTCTGAAGCAGCGAGTAGCAAAACAAACTCCCTGTCAGTGCCAATGACTATAACGTCTGAAGAACAGGTTACGTCCCACTTAGGCTGTTTGCCCACATGATTGGGTTGATGTCTTTCCATAAACACACACATACCAACAAAATTAATTTGTTCAGAAAAATAAGTGTGAATATTCACACTTGATAAACTGAGCCAGAATATTTGTTGGCTCAGAATATTTGCTAAGACAAAATATACACTTGTGCAGCTTACAGTGGATCTACAAAACATTACGCTGTACAAAACATTTATTAACAAGTTGTCATGTTTTCCATGTGACTTTCAAACTTTGCTAATTCATCCCAGGGGCCAAATTGGAGCCTGTGGTGCGTCACTTTTGGCTGTATGTTTGGGCCAATAAATCATTGATCAGCTACTGTGGTTTTATTTCACATTGCAAAGAGTTCAGTTGGCACTGAAGAGGACATCTACCAATTAAATGTCCCATTTTGCAGAGTTACTATACAGTTGTAAATCATCTGAATAGTTTATGTACAATACATCACACTGCATAAGATGAAAGCTGAAGCTTCCAGCTCCACGCCAGTTGACCGGTCCCATCATCCAAAATTAAGACATTGGACTAAAACATACAGTTTCAACATGCACATGGCCTTTTCTACACCAAGTAAACACTGAGCTTGTTTTGATTTCCTTTAAGGAGTATTGATTGTAGAGCAGCTTGCCACGAAATCAATGTTCTTCCTCTCAGCCCCTGTTTAATGTTGTGACTATCAAAGTGATTCTCTGTGTGCTGTGGAGAGCTTTACTTTACTTTGGACCAAGGGTGTAAGGACAGGTATGTTAAGCTGGGACCTGTTTCACAATGTAGGTTTGGTGTTTAACCTTATAATGACAAAAACGCTGCAGAGTGTTCTAGTCAATTCTATTTTCACAAAATTCTTCTAAGGCTACGTTCATGCTCTTAATGCTCGATCCGTTTCTTTGCTCAGATCCAACTCCGGTTGTTCACATTAAGGCTGGGCAAGATTTTGAATATACTTATCTTTGTGCAATGTATTAATGACTATATCTCAGCTATTGTGTGTTATTTTATAAACTGATAAATACAATTTTCACATAAACATTTTAAACCATCAGCGAGTGTTTCTCTCTGAACTTTCTCCTATCACTTTCACTCATTTAGGAGAGGAGCAGAGAGAGCAAGGATAAGATAAACGTTAGTCTGATTTAGAACTGCTCAGAGAGTGAAACTGAAGATGGAGATGATCGATTTGCTTGCGAAGGAAAAAGGTCAGCAGCGGTTCAGATTTTGCCGTTAAGACCTTTAACAAAACAAACTGCAGATATGCAGCAAATCCATTGCCTCTAAAGTCAGGAGCACCAACCTACTTCACCACCTGTCATCCTCTAAAAAAATGAAGAATTTCACCAATCTCCAATTTCACCTGTCCACATCTTCACCACGTTAAATGTCAAAGGACTGAGACCTCCAGCATATAGGTCTCCTACTGTATCTCTGGCTGCTTCAATCAATCCCATACAACTAGTCAGAAATAGAAAGAGATCACTCCCGCCATAATATAATATATTGCCATTGTCCCTCCTTGTGTTGTGTAAAAACCAGGATTTAAAAAAAAATGTATTGTCATAAATACAATATAGTATGAGTGAAGAAACACATATATACACAAACAAGTATGGAAACAAATGAATTTCAGTTTTTTTTACGTATATCTTTTTAGCACATGTTAAAAGAAAATTGTGGTACGAGGGAAAGAAAGCCCAGAGGGATTTTACAGAGTTCCGATTGTTAACACCAACAAAAGTTTAATAGAATATAAGAAAATTATGACATTATGACCAAGTTGAAAATAACAAAAAAGAAAGCACATGGGTGCATTAATAACACACGTATACTGTAACTGTTATTGATCTTATAAAAACAAAATCGGTGGGGGACTCTGTGAAGGTGTTGGCCAGGCAGGTGTGGGAAATGCAGAAGAATGTTTGTTTAGATTTGTTTAGAAGATGTAGTGCCACGCAAAAGATTCAATAAGAGGAAGCTGGCTCACACACACAGGAGGATGATCCACAAGGAACATGATGAACATGATGAACACGCAATGACAACAGTACCAACATTGTAAAAACAGAGGTTCAGACAAAGACACTGAAGAAATCCCTGAACAAGAAACAGATGAGGGACAAGCAATGAGCGGAAGGGTTAAAGAGAGAGAGGGAACAAGGACAAAAAGATGAATGATAAACTGATGACACAGATGAAGGCTAGTATGTCAACACACCGTTTGCATTTCAAACGAAGACAAGAGGTAACATAATTTAACATGAAACACATGGGAATACACCAACATGTCCCCAAAGTCAAACACAGATACATCTGTTTGTTCCAACTCACGGTCCTCTGAGTTGTATTTAAGGGGTGCTCGAATACACGTAGGGGGTGCTAGCCAAGCATCCCTACGTGATATAACACCTCAAAGCACCGTGAGTGCTATGGGTACAGGTTTTCCTTTAATTGTAGTCTGAATTCCACCTTTAGGCTATAGGGTTAAGATTTATGTTACTGTTTGCAGAACATCAGCATGAAGAAAAGAAACATTTTTTGTTGGATGATGACACACCCGAGATACTGGATTGTCATGGTTGATTCATCCATGCAAAGACACCTAATTTACACACATTACAATGGCTCAAAATCATCTGCGCAAGAAACTACTGGGGTTGAACTAAAATGCAGACCAAAACATAAATCCATAGCTCACACCGGACATTCCCACCTTTGTCTGACACAATGCTCAGCAAATAGGACAAAGAGCCCAGATTCGTTCTTAAAATCACACCATGTAAAGCACCAGTCTGCTTTACTAATCACATGCCCAAGTAGGAAAAAGTTAGGACAAATGTAAGAAAATGTATGAAAATTAGCCCATTAGTTACTGTTATCCAGGCTACATAGTTGGTTGCTTCAAACAGAATTGTAAAATGCGTACTTCATTTTTACTGTTTGTGTGCTCTGTCGTACAGGAAACAGGTCAGTAATCACATGTCCAGACTATTTATCGGAATTGTAACACAACAACCGGATGATTTGGAAATGATTGTTTCTTTAAAGCAGTTAGAGGCCTAATGACTGATTCCTTGTCGTCACTACTTGGTTTTCAATGATTGTTTCCTAAGCCACTCAGTGAAGGAACAAAAACGTAAAGACAATGTGTATAGAACTTCAGTTGACATTCTTTTACCCCTGAAAAACCTTTTCCTGTCACTTCTGAAAATATGGTTTTGCTTCTGCTTTGAATTTCTGTGAGTGGACTGGATAGATGTCACTACACCGTCCATTGTGCACACTGTCCTGAAGTGGGACACTCACCGTTAGCAGTCATAAGCTCTAAGCTCATCCTACTAGAGTTGCTTAGCCTCAACATAAGCCTGATGAATGACAGCAAATGGTGGTTGGAAAAAAAAAGAAAAGTAGACTTGTCTATCTAAAATGTGCTGTATTTCTGAAACAGGTACGCTTCATTAGTTAATCAGAACCAGCACCCCCAAATTATATATCTTCCAACATTTTTGGTGTGTAGGTCATATATTAGCATCGCATACTGAGAGATACTGTCATGATGCAGCAAGAGAAGACGTGAATAGACTGACTGTTCAAAAATACAAGGATAGTGTGAATTCAGTTTCCCAAACTGAATGTCAATCGCTCTGTGTTTGATCACAGAATTAGTATAGTAGAAGAATATTTCCTCTATTAGGTGTCTAATCAAAAGCCATTAATTGTTGAGACATTTCAATGGTCGGCAATTGCAGAGCCATGATACAAGAGACTGCAGAGTCAATGTGCTGTGTTTTGGAGTGGAACGTAAATCTTCTGAATGTAATGTAAGAATGTCCAACAGCAGCATCTGGTCTATGGACAGCTGTCTGCATGTTGACAGATGTTTATTCGTCGGAGTAATTACATGTAATGTGCCTGCAAAGCAATCGCTGAACTCATGTTCCTTGAGGTGTTCCACCGTGTGATCCACCCTGGCAAGATGGGACACAACCCTTGTGTGCAATGGATGGAAACATAAGTCTATTGGCTCCAGCTGATCCTGATTGGGACATGAGACATGTACTGTCTATTATGGTACTTGCAGGTTTATAGGGCAAAAACACAATCTGGTGTTGTAGCAGTTCAGTGGGGCTGGGGGTGGCTCTGAGTGCAAACTTTGATCAGATATCTGTGCATCCATCAAAAACTTATTTTTAGGCTATTTTTGTTCTAATACTGTACATGGTCCTATGAATATAAAACAAAGTTAAACTGACAAAAATTTACAAATTTAGTTTAAGGCAGTACTTTATGACACTGAGACATGGGCAAATACATGTGCACAGTTGTACCATGAATATCAGTGTCCCCACACTGGCATGGTCACTGGATGAAGATGACCTGGGCCCGCTGGTCCGTTCAGAGAATAATCATCACACAAGTCTGTTATTTACACTGTAGTCAAATGAATTCAAAAGTGCGATTGTCTGTGCATCATGTATACAACAGAGTTGTACCAAGGAGAGTGACGTGAGTGAAGGACAGGTCTGTGTAGCTCGTGCTCACTGTTGTTATTGTAGCTGTGATATATTCAAGTATGATGAGCAGGAAAGGGTTCGGCCATCACGCGAGAGTTTGTCATCAGATTTATTTTGAGTGTGAAGTACCAGAAAGGTGATTAAGGCAATGAGTCAGGTGATTAAGGTAATGACTTCATAGAAGTCACCTCAGGTGGGAATCAATACGACCTCCACAATCCTTAGTGCATCTGATATGTGACTGATAATGGCTGAGCTGGTCTTTGGAAGTAATGTGGCAGTGTGTGCACATGCAAAGTGAGTATGTGTTTAAACTTTGTGTAAACATGTTTCTGACAGATTCTGTGGTCTTATTGATTCTGAGTTTCCATGACTATATTTATGGGGTTATTTTTTGTTTTGTTTTGTTTTTAATATAAGTTGCATTACAAATGAAAATGTATGTAGGCTAAATTTGTTTAGTGATGTTAAAAAACAAAGTAAAAAAAATCTAATAAAAAAATAACAGTATAAAATAAAAAGAGAAAAGTAAAATGTAGCATGACAAAGTAGTTTGAATATAGATTTATAAGCCTGAAAGCATGTATTAATACCAATGGTGCAACCAGTCACACAACCTGCCAATATTCTGACATTTCATCTTCCACCTTACCCTACTCTACATCATCTCCCTTACCTCTCTAATCTTTCTTTGCCTCTGTGTCCATCAAGGTAAATGTCATTGCACACAGCTCAGCACTGGTCTGGCTGCCCCAGCCGTGGATGGCTACATCCACTGCCCAAGATGAAGCTAGAAACCCAAGTGAGAGAGGGAGAGAATCAATCAAGCTGAGTGTGGACACTTGCAGCTGGCAGCTTAGCCAGGCATGGAGCACCTAAACCATGAAACCATCTGGTTCCTGACAAAAGCTGCTGAAACTTGACCCACCTGCTGAGTGTGTAGACAACACACTGAAGCAAAAAATACAGCCACATCATCAACATGGAGCAGAAGCAGCCCTGGAAAGATGTTGAACTGTATGGTAAGTGATCTGGCATAACCCTGGCATTATCATTCACTCACCGTCAATCTGTTCCAGTCCTTTCATGTTGGCAAACCTGTCAACACCTTACCCACCTCTCACTTCACTGCTCAAGAAACTGAAGAGACAAGAGCATCAGCTGCAGGCACCAGGTGCTTTCCAGCAGAATTCATTTGAATGCACTTTATTTGTTCCCTGTTGGGATTTAACATGCCAATTGGAGCACCTTCAGCTTCATCTCCATGTCATGTTCATTCACCTTGAAAGGGATATGTTGTCCAATAGCCCCAGTAAATTACTTGAAAAAAAGAAGCCTTTATACGTGCCAACAGGACATCTCTCGTCTGTTTTGTGTCTGTGTGACAAGAAACACCTATGGGTTTTGCCAGTGAACCGTCGGCCTATGACAGTGATGGATGGAATTGCTTGAGTTGCCACACTGACAGCGAGGTTACAACTTCTCAGGTGTTGCGAAAGAAACAACTTAAAAATGGTGATGCTATCACAATTTGGCCTCAATAGTTGCAATTTGCGATACAATTAAAGTTTGACTGTGCAATCAGACCCTCAGTTTTAAACAGGAGCTGGTGGGAGGCTGATACACTGTGGTCAATGAGAGGAGATAAGGAATAAACAAAGTGTGTGAACAGAGATTCTGTGTTATCACTGGGTTATGTGTCTAAAGTGGTTGTGTGGCAGTGCACAGGTATTGGCCAGGGTGGCCTTGAGTGGTAAATGACAGAGGTCTGCATTGGTTTGTCTGTGTGGTTTATTTGTCATCATCAGCACCTTTCTCCTTTCAGTCTGACCCCCATCCATCATCTGACTGCCACTGATCCGCTCCTGTCAAGCTCTTTTTCTGAGTTGACCAATAGATTTTATTTCAGTGCAAGTTTCTGTTATTCCTTTTGAGCCAAGAGAGGATTGCACCTATTCTTCTTTTAATACTTTCTCCCCACCCCTGTAGCTCTCCTCTCAGTATGTCTATACACTCTATTCTGTTCTTCCTTTCTTCACCATTACCTCATCCAATAAAAAAATGTCCATTTTGCTGCTCTACCTCTACTTGTCAAATCACAAATCGCACTAACCTGGACAAGTGGGAGACAATCATATTGAATATCCAATCCAATTATATTGAATACAAGGTTTAATACTCTAAAAACTCAATGTAATTTGATTATGCAAAGCGTGCACAAGTCACTTTGAACTCTTTCCCTCCATCAATCACCAAGAACCAAGTGATTACTGGGGCATGAAACATCACCAGCCTTAATGCACAATACTTATAAGCAATTATAGACCCATAGTACAGTAACCAAGCTGATAATATGCAGATTACACCATATGCATATTAATACACCTCATTATATACTCTTATCATTACATCTACTATCTGTCAGATTCCACGCAATCACTCTTGAAAATGTTCTATCTCATATTATAATTGTGTATATGGAACTTCTTCAAAAATATCACATTGCCTCTTTTCATGTCTGAGCGCAGACACGTGACCACATTCTTCTACCACATTCTACCACAGTATTATGTTAATCTCTCAAGCATGGAACAAACTGTATGATGTAATATTGGCAGGAGAGGTTGGACAGGACTGAATAGCTTCAGCAGTTTCTGTGGACTATCCTGTACCTAGCCCATCCATCAATGTTTTGTTTTCATTTCTAGAGGCTTGAAACAATTATACTCCAGCTTTATTTCCTAAAATAAAAAAAATGGTGGTCTCTGATTCACATTTTAAAAAAAGGAAAGTATAAATCTGAAACTAAAAATATTTTTACAAGGCCATTGTTTTGCAGCTCTACGGATATAACATCAGTCATTGCCCATAATGCTCCTCTGAAGCTGGCAAATTCGCACCGAGACTGGTACAACACATGTAATGTTAACTCATTACTTTTTCTGGAGAAGCATTTATATATTACAAAGAAGTCGTATTTCAGGGATTTTCTTCTTTTCCCCTGTCTCACAGAGAAAAATGAGAGACAACTCAACAGAACCATCTAGAAATGGACAAGTAACATAATTTAAGTATGAATGGGAACTTATACAGAATGACCAGGAAGTATGTCCACTGTTTTGGGAATTGCCTTGTAGGAAAAATGCAAAATGAATGAATTTCACTAAGAATCTATAAAGGCATGTCGTGAGACTACAGTTATGGACATTCTGTTTTCCCAAAGTTAATTCAAAAACATTCACCAGACTCAGCAGTACAATTTGATTTCATTGATGGATACTATGAATGTCAGCTCCTAATCTGATTTAAGGAGGAGTAGGAAACTACAGTTTCAAATTTAGCCATCCAATCCCATTTGAACCGGAAAAAGTGCCTCATGAATCCGGGCCACCTCCTAGCTGTGGGCTCATGCTCAGATTTGATGTAGAAGTGGATAGATTATTCTCAAGCAGGAGATGCTGTCTGGTCCCATTACCCTTGGGGACATAAAACAATATAGAGAAATATGCTATGCAGGATTCCATGCTGCTGTTTGCCGCTACTGCTGAGGGACTCCAGCTTCCCTTTCACTGGGGAAATACTGAAATGTAACTCATGCAGAGTTTGATTTATGTGGAAGCCAGTGGCAGCTGAGGTTCGTCAGTCTGTACTCCACTTAAAACAGTAGTATCACACATTTGTGAGGTTGTTATCAATTAAATCACAAATAATTCATCTCTCACTGTCACCAATGTCAATGACATGTTAAACTGATAGTAGTAACTCCTAATAGTGTAGTAAATGAGTCTTTTACTTCCAAAGTATTCATGTGCCGATTGTGATTTTCATAACAGCATGTTCAAGCCCTGAGAGATCCCACACATCCCCCAGGCTAGGAATCAAACCAACCTTCTCGCTACGAGGTGTCCAGTGATCAACTAGACCAACAAGACCTGCTTTGTTTGTTTGTGTGTTTGTATGTTTTGGTGTCACACCTGAGGACCATTCCGGACCTCCCCAACATGAGATTATACAACCTGGTGTTTGAAATGACGAGACTGGCCGAATGTTGGAAGGGAACAGACACAGAACTGAGTTGTATTCACACTGAAACAGAACTACAGAGACCCTTCAACCCGCTGGATGTGCTATCACAAGGTCCATCTACCAGAGGACAAGAACATCGCCCAAACCCGATAATGACCTACTCCAAAGAGCAATATTAATTAAGGTCTGTTATTATGGTTTGTATATGTATCTGTAGTGTAGCACAATGTTAATTATAACATCTTTAAACTTGGCACTCAAACCACTCATGTGCATTCCCAAAAGATATTCATGCTCATAATTGAATTCAAGTATTTGTCGACTGATGAACATAAATGACAACTAATGGTCAATGAAGAAAATTGTTAGCGAGGGGGGTGTTTCAGTGAGAACTCAGGACAATGTTGTCTTTTGCTGACAAGTGCGATGCAAATAAATATGCTTGAGCATTCATGAATGCTACAGTCTTCCCAACTGAGCTCCAGTGAAAGAGGAGAGAAAGTTTTCATTTCTACTTTCTCCCACTCGTCCACCGATCTTCCACCATTTACATGGCGTGAAGTATTCATATTCAAATCCGACATAATATGCTCCTAGGATGTTACTCTGTTCCTGTCTGTGAAGTCTCTTTCATGAATCAGCGTGGTTATGTCTGGATGGTTATTGTACTCTGCACTGCAATCAATTTAAATGTTTAACGAGGGTGTATATTTTACAATATTTCACGTGAGACAATTTGATTCAACTCTCATGGATGCAGTAACAGGACACTTTCCACAGCGATGTTGTGTAATGTCCAATAAAATTATTACAACCATCTTTCAGTGGTATTCATTAATTTCAGCGATACAAACAAATGTATGTGTGTATATGTAAATATACACTTTGAGAAGATCCCTGTTTTGATTCCTTTGTGTATGCATGGCCCATGTCTGAGAGTGGGTTCTCTCAGGGTAATCTGTCTTCCTCCCACCTCCAAAAGCATGCTAAGGTCGGCTAACCGGCTACTCTAAATTGCCTGTAGGTGTGAATGTGTGTGAGTGGGATCCAGCTCCAGCATACCGCCACTCGTACCCACAGAAAGCAGGAGATCACAAACAAACAAACAATATAATATTCAGATTTAAAAAGCAGAGTTGCTGATACCTGAACCCACACTAAACGTACCTGCAGTCTCCACCCCTCCACTGTCATAAATATTCAATGTGTTGATTAAACTGTAATAGTGCTGTATGGAAATATTTGTTACAGGGCAGTTAATGTTTCCTGGTTCCTTTCTTACCCCACAGACCTTCTGGTTGTCTCTGGCCCTGAGATGGGATGTTAATGTCCGTGTCTGGCTGGCTGCCATGCTACAGCCTGGCTGCTAATGGATTGATAAAAAAGCTCTGAGCACAGAATCAATCGTGATATAAACCTGGAGTGAAGCTTGTTAAACTCCTCCGAAAGTTCCACTACCTTAATGCCTCTAATCTTCTGCCATTTGCTGTCCAACAGACAGACTGCAGTTGTTACCTTCCCCCTGCCAAGGCCACAATCATTTCAGGTAATAAACTCGAGGTGGCACCAAGGAAAAACCGTAGTTTGTTTGGAAGGTTCTAGACCACAGCAATAAAAGACGTTTTAATTTGCATGTGCATTGATGGCTTGTCTTGCCGCTCTCTCAGTCTGCGTTCTAGTCTGTCTTTCATCCCATGGTAACCTACCTGCATATGGCCTCGATGCAGGCAGCTAGCACTGGCTTTCTACTTCAGCTGTGACAGGAATACCAAATGCAAACAAAGCAGCAGTGTGGATGTTTTGTAGTTTGAAAGTGTTTTTGACACACATGTGGGGAAAAGGACCAATGAGCACACAGAATGCATATAACTCATTTCTTTGTGGTTGTCATTTTTAAACAAACATTCTCATGCCCTGACACTTATTCAGTCAATACACATACAACATACATTTCCTTCATTTGCAAACAGTCTGACAAATGTCAAATGGTGGGATGGTGAAATAAAAAAATCAGCAGTGCCCTAGACTGCAAGGAATATGTATTGCAATGGTAGATAAATAATCATTCATCATCACTGAAGTCAGCCGATTCATCAGAATCAGAATCAGAACTCATACACAGAATTTTTCTCTGGCAGTTGTTGTCTCTCCAGCAACAGTTAAATAGAAGATGTTAAAAGGAATAGAAAGACACACAGCAGGCAAACAATACAACCTATACAATGTATGTACAATATGTATATACATTTCATATACAATATATTCATGAATAAAACCTCACAATGGGATTCCATTTGCTGTGTTCCTTTTTCACAGTTTTTCAGATCAGTTCCGTGGCAGGTAGCTACTGGAACATGATCAAATACTTGCAAGCTTTTTTACTATGAGCCCTTCTTTCTGTTAGTGCTGTGAATGTGTCTTCATGCAGCATGAACACTGGCCCTAATTCCACACTGCTGGTGTCTGAAAACTGAATGTATCCAATTCCCATGAGCAAACTGAGCTGTTGTGTTAGAGGTGTTTTGTCACTACAGACGTGTCAGAGGTGAAGTGAGGGTAAGTGTCGGAAACACGGGGGGTGGTCACGACTCAAGGGGATTATTCTGGCAACATTTCTGTGGGTCAGACAGCATTCCATTGCTTGACAATAAATCAGATTTAATATCTATTGCTTGGAGACCTGCTCTGTGTACAATGAGTGAAATAGAGAAGAAATGAATGGAGGGGAGGCAGGCAGCAGGCAGAATGGTATAAATATGTCGAAGGAGGAAAAAAGACTAGGATATTAATTAAAAATTATATCTTGGGGACATCTAAGGGGCTAGAGAGCTACAATTCCACTCCAAATGATAGCGTTGTCCACAGTGATATAAGGACAGAGCTGTGACAGACATTTTTAATTGACACATCGCAATGCAGCTCCCACTCAGAGTAAAGTGGCTTACATCATAAAAAAGCTGTTCTGCATCTGCAGGTGCAGACATTTACAGGATTGCTGTAAGACAGAAGGCACCATTAGTCGTAAGTGGGTTTGAGCCTGTTGTAATGGTGTTAAACTCCCCACAGTCGGTTTGACAAGGAGAAGTACACGGTATGGATGCTGCCTATGGTAATTGCTGCCACAATGAGATATCGTCCCTTTAAGATATATAGCCTGAGTGCCACTGCACGTTCGGTGCTTAGATGATGCACTTTATATAGAGATAATGTGTAATAGCTTCCTTGGGTTCAGCAGAGAGGAGACTCCCGACATAAACAACTGCTATTAGCTGTCATCACTGAGCGTTTGCACATTGCACTCAAGCAAACACACACAGATTATTATCACCGTGTTCAAATTTCATCAGCTCCCACAACAGTCCTTACACATTTGGAATCCTATTTTTGAGAGCAAAAGAAGTTGGCAATAGGACCCCTGCATGCCTGATTTTGACAGATGAATCATAACTGATGGCATGCATACAGATTTATGTCAGAACAATTCGCTACAGACAAAAACAGCAGATGAGTGTTTCAAGTTATTTGGATATCATGTACATGAATATCCTCCATATAAATAGATTAATGTGAGTTTCTAAAGCTACAAGTTGGGCACCAGAAAGCAAATTGCTTATTTTTGGTAGGGTTTACAAAGAGCCAGTACTACAGATATGCTCCAGGGCATGAAGTCTTATTTAAACCAACCAAGGCTGTAAATATTCTGAACATTTATGTACGATAAGAGAATTATGTAAGAACGCTTTGAAACAAGTGTTGGACCAAAACAAATGAAAGATTTCCTGTCACACCAAAACTAGGTGTGTGTTTTTGTATGAGTGTGTTTCTCACTTCCTGATGCTTCAACTTAGTCACCTGCACGAGCAGTCTGCTCACTCGCCTGCCATAAACAGTAAAACACTAGCCACCTTATTCCAGGGGGCGCTGCTGTTAAATGAATTCTGGGTAAGACTTCTGGTGAGAGCATAAATCCAGCTAATCTCAGCAGAGGTATAATGAGCACAGCGAAAATAATTAAATGTCTTTTTGTTTGACTTTTTCCAAAATTGTATATATCTGGTACCCGTTGTGCTGTTCGCAGCTGTACTAACAGATACTATATTAATCTCCGTGAGAAATTCACATCTTCTCCCGCTTGCTCTGGTTGTGGGTCGTGGTCGTGCTGGAGCCGATCAACGGGCGAACTGCACTGTTTACCCTGCAGTGTTGGATGAGTCACCAGCTCATCACAGGGCCACATGAAGGACAGACCATTCACGCACACACACACTCACACCTACGGCCCATTTAGAGGCACCAATTAACCTCAGCGTACTTTTGGAGGTGGTAGGAAGCCAGAGAACTCACGCAGACATGGTGAGAGAAAGCAAACTCCACATACAAAGATTGAATCAAACCAGGGACCTTCTCGCAATGAGACGACAACGCTAACCACTGCACACATTGTCACCTGTACTAACAACCAGACAAAAATGATGTCTGTGTCTCAACAGAGATTGGAACATGCACTGCAACAAAAAGGGAATGCTCCAGTGTCCAGCTATACAGTTTTATCATTGATGATAAAGCTGAGAAAACTGAAAGAATGTTACTGAAAAACCTAAACATGGTAAAAGACACTGACATGTTTGTGTGTGTGTTCATTTCACTCTGTGCAAAAACCTGCATCCTACATTGTGGCTGCACTACGATAGGAGTCTTGTAGAGTCCGGTATTTAAAAAAGTACTGGCAACAAACACTTGATCACTTACACAATTAATACAATAAACATTTTACCCCTCACTACTGAAACTACTTTACTATGATCGTTCTGTTCCTGCGGCACACAAACATCCAGGTGTTTGTATTTCACATGACGGTCAAATTAAATCCAGTAAATTAGCATGTAAAATGACAGTTAGGGTGCAGTGACCAGATGTTCCCACATTTCACGCCAGAGATTGATAGTGTCGAGGAAATAGGGCTGTACATATCATATGTACTGGATATTCAGCGTTGTGTTTCTATGATAAAGACAAGATTGATCCAGTTTGATTTTCTTTAACAAACCATGATGACGGCAGGTCACTTCTGGTCATTTAGAGCGTTGCTGTGCATCAAAGTGCTATTTCAAAAGATTTTCTAAGCCTGATCGATTGTGTTCATTTCCTCATAAGAGCCATTCAGATGGATACATCTGACATCCGCTGTCATTACAGATCATAAAGTCACTTACTCAGGTCCCCCCCTGGTTTTAGTGCTTTCCCTTGCTCCTTGTGACAGCTTGGACATCAGCTGGCCAGAATCCAGCTCACCCAGTCTTATTTATGATGGGCTGACACATCTCAGATGGTCATGGCAGAGTTCAGGACATAGACAGCTGCACCTTGTTCACTGCAGTAGGTCAATTACGATACACACTTTACTCTACAAGAAGTATTTGTTATACGGGGAAAGTACCCTCCCCCCCACACACACACACACACACACATTTGCCTGTTTTGAGGAAAGAAACCTAAAGAGTATATGTCATTATTAAAAAGTAACTATTTTGTGAGGGAGTTGATAAGATATGTAAAGGTGCATGAATGATTATACTGCTGCAGTTTTCAAGAGACTATTATGTCTCCAGCCTCTACATAAAATTCCCACTCGGCACCTGCACAGCATCCAAAAATAGCTTGCACTGTTTATTCTTGTGCTGTGCTGCTGCCTCCTACATGATGTGTGTGTATAGCTGAGGTTACAACACTTGAGTCTGAATCACAGACCTCATCCACCACAATAATTAGAGTCAATATGTCAAACGGATTCCGTAACTCGTTTTACAATGCTGTGTGCAGTGCTGAGTTACATTGATGGAGTGCAGTTCAGAACCATCAATTCAAAACAATTGTGTTCTGCGTGTGTGTGTGTGTGTGTGTGTGCATACATGATATAGGTGTGTCTGTGCTGGCTCTTACTCAGTGGGGTGTAACAACATTTGACTTCATCAAACTTTTTTTTGTTGTTTTTTTCCCAAATCAAACATGAAACAACTTCACCCTTACTGCCTGTCGATAAATAATTGTATGCACAGCCCTGCTAGAGGTCAGACCCCTGTCTGACCTCTAGCAGTGCTGTGCATACGGCAAACTTATTTTATCAGGAGAAGCCTACATGCACTACCTGTCATAACAGAGGAAACCCTTGAGAAAGACAGAGAGAGAGATGGCCCGCAAGGAAGAGAGCCAGTCAAGAAAACCCAACTGGGAAGGAGAATAAAAAGACTTAGGGAGCCAAGCAGAGGTGGAGTTATAGCTGTACTGATGAAATATAGTCACACAGGGGGTTAGAGATTTTATCTCTAAGGTTTGCTGATGAAAGGCGAAGGCATGTCCAGCCTCCACTCCCTTCAGCCAGGGAGGTGGGGGGCGGGGGGGGTTAGATCCACTGTAGGAAGGAGATAAATGCTGTGTGCTGAGAAGACGTAAGTTTCATGTCAGCAGGGAACAGAATACTGACTGACTGACATTCAAGTGTTATCCCCAACAGATATCCTTCATCCACAGCCAAGACTGTACTCACAAGCTCCCCGTTAGACAACCCTCATGTGGGTGTGACCTCTTGCTCAGCTAAGAAATGTGTTTTTGAAGGATAGAGACTTAATTAGAGGGCATGTCAATAAGTACAGAATGAGGAATATCATTACATCACTCACACTGTTGAAGTGGGGACTTGAATTGAGGTTTTCCACAGCAATGAGAACAGGACAAAGTGATTCTGTTCATCTTCCTTTCGAGTAGTTTTGACCTTTGTATGAACTGTCTGTCTCATCAGCTTGTAATTGTAATGTAAGATGAGAGATCACTGTCAGTCAGTCTTCTAGAGACTACAATCCATGACACTGCTCATCTGAATAGGAACACTAGGGACAGTGGGGATGAGGAAGCTTGTGGAAATGATGCCACAGTGAATGCCACTGTAATTTTTGAAATGATCAAATTTAATTCATTTCACTGTCAATTCAAGAATCCCTCCAATCTTAAGCTGAAAATTGTTGAGGTTTTTGTTGTATTTGGTGGTGGTGATGTTTTTTCCTAGTCAACTCACAGAGCTGTAGTTCAGCAGTAGGGCAGGAATGGCTGCTGTAAGTGCATCATTCAGTCCATAACATGTTCCTCAATGAAATGGCCTTGGACGAAAGGACACCACACACAGCTTAATGACACAATAATGGCTGTGAACCCACAAGTACAAATCTTGTCTCATCTGTCAACATCAACTCCATTAAAAGCAACCTTAGCCAGGTAAGAATGATTTACCTGAGAAGGCCTGAAAAAAAATCACAACCCTCCCAACCAAATAGTAAACACTAATGCTTATCCAAAATATGCAGATTGGAGATATCCTGGTGAACCAGTGGAGATTATTATATATATATACATTATACAGATCTATGTGAGTGATACAAGTAAAGGCAGGTATATTTATTCTGAGTGGAAAAAACAGACAGTGATGTTGTTTCAGTATAACACTGCTTGTTAACACTCCATCTGCTGAGGAGTAAAAACATGCTGGGTTTCAAATGAGAAGAGAGATGGACGCACATCTGGGAAGCTGCAGCTCAGCTCACCTTTCTGTTGCTCATCATAAGTTTTCTCTTCAAATTATCTTGCATGAGTTTGTTGGTGTGGCAGTGACATAGTGTTGGCACAAACTGTCATCTTGTCAGTATTCCTCAATTTCTCTGTCACACTACTGTTCACTCATTTTTTCCACAGCCTTACTTTCATGTCAATATATTGCCCATCACAGCCAGTGCAAGTCATATAGATGTACACACAGAAAGACATAACAGAAATCCTGCACCTTTTATGTAAACATCAAAATAGGCCTAGTTTTTGACACAGTTGTTTGATTACACAGTAGTTACACAGTTATACATGAACATCTAAGCAAGGACGATGGGGGTACTTGTGCTAAAGGGGAAGATGCAGTGTCCTACCTGTCTTGGCCAGCCTGTATTTTCCATTAGTCATAGTTACAGCCCATAAGGCTCTCAGCGAGAGCACTTAAGCATGGTGATAAATAAAGACAGCCTCTAAAACAAAGCTGAGTGACAGTTCAGGGACAACACTCACACCTATACCCCCCTCAAATCATCAGTCTAGGGATCCACTGCAGCATCCTGCTCTCACAAGGTTTAAATTACTAGAATAGGACAGATCAGCTTTATAAACATAGAAAGTAAATCACCAGTTTACACTCAGCAATCCTGTCCAGACACAGAGACATGGGACAATGCCTAAAGTCCAGAACAAGGGACATCTCACGTCACAGTTCTTTGACATGACTATAGATCATTAGATCTGTTTCATCTCATGACTTAGGTTTACCTCAATGAAGATCATGAGATGAATCAATACAGACATTTATTAGTTTTCACCAAACAATGTGTCGGAGAGTGGAAATTAAGCTGTAGCGAAAGCCCAGTCAGGAAGATCTACTTCTTGCATCCTCACGTTATTCATTGTTGTTGTTTACAGTGTTATTGTTATTTACTATATTACTATGTCACTCTCTAACATTCTGTTCATATCAACTGTTCACCTGCAACTGCATGACATTTCTTGTACTTAATTACTTATCAATATGCAGTAAAAAGTAACAATAGCTTCAACACGTTGACATTAATGGACAAACATGTTGCCTCACATTTAAGATGCAGGATTTGACATCTGATCACTTACAATGTTCATTCATTGTCTCAGATTGATGCAATCAATTAATCCACTGACTAATGACTTCAGCACTACAACTTCTTTCTGATTACTTTATTAAAGCTTCTAAACTTGAGCTCTAGTACTTTCCTACAAACAGTCTCTCTGAGTCTGAAATAAAGGCCAGAAGCTTCAGTCAGCTTCACACAAGTTCGACATCACAAGACATCTATTGAGATGTCGGACTGAAGTTTAGGACAGCGGAATCTGTTTAAAAGGGGCACTACCTATCACCCAGGTAATGCTTCTAAATGGTTGTATCTCTGGTCAAATAAAGCACACCTGTGATTTGTGGTGAAGGGAAAAGAGACTGAGCAGCTCACACTATATTCACCCCATCACCTGGGAACAATCGATCAGCTTGCAGTGAGTCTAAATGACAGAGAGACAAAAAAAATGAGGGAGAACGGGAGAGACACAGGAGGAGCTGACATGCCGGTTCAACAGCAGGGGAGCGTACAGACAGACCAGCAAGTTCTGAAAAGCAAGACCTCTGTGCTGGAAAGAGAAAAAATGATTAATTCACAGCCCATGAGTGCTGACAAACTGTGCCTACAATGCTTGAACAATATTGTGTGTCCATACATACATTCAAAAATGTAATTTTCCTCCACAAGGTTTTATCAAGCTAGTTGTGTAGTCTCCAACAGTTTTCTCATATTTAAATGAAAAGTTTGCCAACCATCCACCAACTTGGGCTTTACATTTCATCAATGGAGAGTTTGCACATTTCACTTGTCCTGCTTGATTGAATTTTGAACCTGAGCAAATATAAACGCTGCAATAGAGCTAGATTAGGTGTATGTAGTGTAGTTTTATGAAATGGTGTATTTTTATGAGATGCAGCGTTAGTGCGTTGTCACCCACATTGTGAAATTACAAAACTTTGCGAAGGTGTCTGTCTGCGTGTGACTGAGCCTATTCTCACCCAAACTCATGTAATAATGATGAGGTGGGATGTCATGGCCCTCGTGGTACTTCTTCGTTCCTGCCTGGATGAGAAGAGCTCTCTTATGTACGTTACCTCTTATTGGCATCTTGCCAAAACTGAGTATCGCAGAATTACAACACCAATCTTGTGAGCCTATGTTTGAGCCAACTGACCATCTCTCGCCCACCTTGCCTACTTTCCTTCTATTTATGGATGTTTAAAAGCTGAGTGTGTCTCACACACATGAAAAGACCCATACATGACACCAGAGAGAGCACTGATGTAAGATGCCAATGGCATAAACGTATTAGAGGCTTTCATTTTACAAACGTGGAATGAGTGGAATATTCCCTTTGCTTTGATCGATGCGTTCCACCAATCCATTTAACCTCACTCATGGTGAGATATGCATAATTGTGTTGTCTTATCCAAATTATTGTGACATTGTTATTATGTCTTGAATCGTCAAACCTGAAAAATGGCTCTGTGGTGATAAAATAGTTTACTTTCTGCAGAATTCCCCCCAAAGTGCTCTGTTGCTGGTTGGAGAAGAAAACTGGCATTATCTCAAAATGTCCTCTGTGGCAGTGAATTGGATCTGTCATCATCTCAATGGAGTAGGATTGGAAATATAAAACAGAAATCCATCAATGTCCTTGTAATTACGCACACGGGGTTTATGGATGCAAATAGACAGGCAGACATGCAGATCCATGTGCAGCCCAGCCTGTAAATGTAAAATGTCTGAATTGCAGCAAAATGAAAACATGTGAAGTGGCCTCACATTCCAAGCTGGATTTACTGGTATGCCTTTTAATGAAAATAAAATGAAAATTGTCTTCTGTATGTGGCTTCTGTGACTACATCTTTTGATTTGCTAAAAGAGCTTTCATTGCACTGCTTGAAAACACTAGAATATAAAAAGTGCCATACAATTAACGATTGACTCTATACATGAACCACATCACAATATGTTGCTTTTGTTTATTGTGAAAGTGTCATGTGACACCAAGGAGTCAGATAACAGTGTTGGTAAAACTCATGCACAAACAAAAATGGCACATGTACCAAGCATCATACCAAAGACAATAGCAAAGACAAAACTCATTTGACTTCGGTGCTGAGCGCATCTTCTCCCTTCCCCCGTGTGTCCCTCCATGTTTTCCTTCAGTGGGCGGTTCCCAGACATAGACAGCAGTAGCTGAGCCCAGTCACACACCTGTGTATCATTATCATTTCCTGTTGCTTAAATACCCCGGCTCACAAGGTACAATGACTAACGGAAACCAAATAAGTAATGTTGAGTTGTGTCTGTCGGCCTATTGCTCAGGGCATTTTTATTCAAGGAATATTGCACCATTATAGCATCTCACCATTCTGTATAACAGAAAATAGAATGGGGCCCAAGTCAAGTCGGCAGCAGAGGCAGTAACAAAGGCTTAACAAGATTTTCTTATTGAAGTTTAAAACTACATGCCTGCAAGGTGGAATGTGTGCAACCTATTACCAGGAGATTAAAAAAAAAAAAGTAGGCCCATGGGCAAACAGCAACTTCCAGGAACTTCAGCATTCCTATATAAAAGTACACACTGGGGAGTCATTATGAGGTAGCATAAAGAGGGATCATCTTCTGTCAAACAGTGGCTTATTATGTACATTAGAAGAAAACGGGCTTCAAGACAAAGGGGCTTCGTGAAAACTACATGACTCACACCTCTGATCATATTCAGACAAACACGCATTACAGAGAAACATGCGTCCGCCTGACAAGTGTACAGCGTGAGACCCAGAGCGAGATTACAAACATTGGTGTTGCAGAGTCCTGCATGTGGCTCCAGAGCAGATGGCCACAGATCCATTCCGCCATGGCTTTAATAGAGTCACAGCTGCTGGCAGGCAAACTGAATCTCCTCCATATGCATTTCCTTGGAAAACACAGCACTAGACTATGTGCTGTGTGACATAGTCCATAACTTATGACTAACACCACTAATACGTTACCATTTGTACCTGTTCACACCAGGCATTTGATTTATATGAAACAGGAGTTTCTCTCTAGTATGAAATACCCCCTAACGCAACGCAGAATAATGCTTTCGTTTCGTCTTTCATTATGGTACCTCTGATGCTTTTGTCCAGTCAGCCTTTTAAATAAATGGTTGTTTAAAAGACATTAGCATTAGTGAAGCTGTTCTTTATGACCAGACTCTGGGGGATGTGTCTGTGCCACTGCTAGCATTAGCAACAAGCATCACCGATAGAATTAGCCTCTCACGTCACACTGTGTTTGCTCACAGTAGTCTACTCACGATATAATTTGTTTGCACGTGTGTTACAGGGCTCCTTTCGAGATCTGTGTGGAGTGAGGATGAAGTAGACAGTGGCATTCAATGGAGAGTGGGAAGACATGGCACATATGACAGATGGTATTTAAACACCCATAAGGCTGAGTGAGCTGGGAACTGTGTCAAAAAATCAGAGGGAGTGTTGCTGTCCAGTTTCTGCCATGGTAAATATCCATGCCAAGTGGAGTATGTTAACACCCTGTGGTACCAGTCTGGGCAGGCTACACCATCTGAACAGCATGACCAATCAGACCTCTCATCGAGACGAGACAACACTTCCAATCTAATACTCAAACCAGTGTCAGGGAATGACGGTCATATTACTTGGCTTTACACCATAAAACAAAACTCCATTATGCTATTGAAAAGAAGAGCCCATGTATGAACAATGAAAACCATGATCCCCTGCTCACCTAACCATCTGCTGAGTGCACCACCACTGAACAAACTGAAAGCAAACATGTAAAGTACAAAAACTTAGTTAAGACTCCACAAAAGCAGTTCTCACAGTCAGTTTGCAGTGTCATATAACATATCTAAAGTAATGAAATGGAGCATGTTTACTTCGAGACATGCGTGAGTGTGCACAAGTGTGAAGTGCAGAATGATCGAGTTCACATAAGGCAACCACTTGAGGCTCTCTAAGCCAAGGGTATTCAAACTATGGCCCGTGGACCAACTGTGGCCCAGGGTCCACTTTTAATTAAACAAATTTACCATGATATTTTACAAAATATCATGGTATATGGCCCATACATGAAACCTGTGTTTGTCTTAAACATCATCTTAAAGCAGCTTTTCCATGAGAAAGAGCCAAAGAAACAAGGACACTAAGAAACACTAAATCCAACCTAAACGTCCTACACTGGTACTGAACAAGAATAGAAAGTTAAGCAAATGGCAGTTTGCCTGTTAGTTGAACAACAGTGGTTTTTCCTTGCTAATAAAACACAAGAAAATGCCACGATAGCAGCCAAGAGGAATCTGAAGTCATTGACCTATATAGGATAGTAACTGTGTAAAACGGTGCCTCACTAAAGTTGTAGGGGAGCTGCCCCATCTTATGTGTGTGCAGCAATGTCTGAGTTCATATCTTGCAGTGATGTAACTTCCTTCCACTCATCCAGGGGTGGGTAACGGGGGTAGCAGCTTCAACAGGGAGCCCCAGACTTCCCTTTCCCTTGGAACACCAGCCAGCTCTGACTGGGGGATCCCGCGGCGTTCCCAGGCCAGGGTGGAGATATGATCTCTCCACCTGATCCTCGGTCTACCCCGGGGCCTCCCCCTAGCTGGACGTGCCTGGAGCACCTTCCGACGGACGCACCCGTATATGAAGGCTTCGCACATCATCCCATTTTAAATTCTACTTACAGAAAGAGAAAAGATTAATGAAATCGTCACTTCATTGTTTTCCTGATTGACTTTTGGAGAAAATTGGATGTAACATTCAGGGACATTGAAATATGACCAACTAATTCTAATACAAGTGGATGTTTGCGCCAGATGTAATGCAATTTGTAGCGCATTTTCAGCTCTTTCCTTCATTTTGTACTAACAGATATACTTAAAATTGCTTCTGGCCACGCATATTGCAGGTGCTCATTCACAGAAAACTAGGACAATGATTTTGATTCCCACCTTTAAATGATACCCCCATCACAAAGACTACTCGCTGTTCTGTACTGACAGTGAAATACTAACTTCTTATGACAGACCAACCTTCATCAACAATCTGTTTTGCAGTGGAACAATATTCTTCTAACATGTCTGCAAAATGAACAGTAATAGTGTGCACGTTGTTCAGTGAAAATACCGCAAGGCACCTTGAGAAAATGGATGATCTGCAAGATTTCAGTATCACTATCACATCTAATAACTAATTTGCAATTCATGTTAGTGTATATAAAGCTGAAAAACTGATCTGAGTAGAAAGCAATAGGCAAGTACTGAGAAACTGTTTTTCCAGGGTTTTTGAGTTGCCATCAGCCATAGAGGTCAACAAAATGAAAATCATATTGTTAAAGATGAGATTAAAGATAATAACTTCTCAACCTGATTTTGTGTGTATTGGGGGTGGAGGGGATCTCTCTCACTGATCAAGGTCTCTCACCCCAGAAGCTTCAGAGCACACCTGGCTGACTAAATTGAACATAGATATTGGTAAATGAATTATGAATGGACATCAATCCAAAATGGGAAAATGCAATGTGTTTTTAAATTAAAATTAATTCTGTGAATTTAGTCCTGCAGATGTGATAACTTATGGACACACATGGAAAAAAATGTTGTCAGGTTTGTGTTTTGTTTTACGTAAGCACATACAGTAAGGGAAAAGGCTTTGTGGCTATATGCCTCTGTCAATAACAGGCACAAATGTGCTTTTAAGAAACAAATATGTGCTAAACCACTTGGACATGTGACCTTGACCACTCAAACCACCAGGTTTTATAAAGACATATTAAAATATTCCCTTGATTGAAATACGATGGACAGATGTAAAATTTTGAATCCACCAGAAAAGGTTGATGTTTATGCTTCACATGCAGTGAGCACCCTGGGGGTACACATGTGGAGAGCAAGGCAGGGGGGCGCAAAATGACACACACACACAGAACACTGCAGTCCAACCAGTCTGCCATCTGTCAGAGCTATTCCCACTCAGGGACAGTTGATGTTGATCCTATTAACATGTCCTTCATTCAAAACAACTAATTACACACAGCCACACAGTCAGAGCCTGCAGAGCACAGCACAATAAAATCCTAATGGAGCAGAAGAAAAACATTGAAGGGTCAGAATGGTGGAGTAAATCTGAGAGACAAACAAAACCAATGTTTCAACAAAATAAAAAAAAAGGAGAGACTTTATTACCAAACTCAGAACAAGCATTTTACTTGAATTTGAGCAGATTTCCCCTCTTCTGCACTGAATTCCCCTGAGTCCGAATCTATCTGCAAAGCTATTTGTTTCCACTTTCCCCATTAAAAGGAACTAATGTTATGTTAATGACTTTTCAGGGTATTGCTGCAATGTTGGTGGATCCATCTGTACTTGAAAATGTCTTTTTGTCCTGAACCCTGCCGCGTTCTTATTTTTGTCACCATCTTTTTCAGGTAATTTATGGGGTAACATTAAGCCGTTAATACATTGTTTTACAAAAGAATATGACAGTTTAATGTCATCAGGTGCAAGAGCAAACTTGTCATCAATAATGCCGTATAATGAAGCCTTGTTGTGGGTGTAGAAAACACTGGCTGCTCAGACATAAAAGAGAATACTAAGTGTTTGCATGTTTAAGAGTGTATACCAATGTTAGCAGATGATACTTTGTGTCTAAGAATGTACTTCAAAGTAAAAGGACTGAATCACAGTGCAGGAGGATGATGAATGTCAGAAGACACAGCTGCCACTGTGCAGATCTGGGTTAACTCCCATGGGTTTCCAAAGGTGCTTTCTGTTTATCACTCTATAACTGGAATCTATGTGAGCAACACTCAAAGTGAATATCAAAACCTGTAAATACGTTCCGAGAATTACAGAATATTACTTGCAAACAAGTAAGAACAACAGTTTTTGTGTTGACATACATATGAAATGTGGATATGTTCAATAAAACATAATAATATACAGGAGTAAAAATTTAAGTTTAGAGCAGCAAAAGCAGCAAACAAACAGGATTTATCAGACATTTTTTAGTCTCTCATGAGGAAACTCTGTTACTCTTCACAATTTTTCTGGAACCACTGGCTGTAGCAATACGGGCGGAAACAAATTAAGGGAGGCATGACCCTCCCTAATATGAGTCTGTACAACTTGGGATTTGAAATGACAAGACTAGCTAAATACTGGAAGGGGACAAAGACTGTCCAATTCCAGGACTTAACCAGAGACAGAACAAAGCTGGATTAAAATTGTACATCCCACAGGTTGAAGGGTCTCTGTAGTACGTTTTCTATCACAAGGACCATCTACCACTGGACAGGAATCTCCAAATACGGGCTTGTGAAAACGGGATATGAATGGAGGAGATGGTATAGCTGTGACTAAATATTTGCTATGTATATTTGCTAGGTATTAGGTGTGAATTACTCTGTATTGGAATATATGCAGTATGTAGGTACCATACAGCAGTGAGTTTGTGTACATTTCCATTTGCAACATGATGCAACACATCTCTACAAATGTGACTGTGTACTTTGCTCTATAAAGTACTTTTGGGGTGGTGGCACAACAGATGACACAAACGTCATCCGTTTGTCATCTCCTGCTTGCTCCGGTTACAGGTCACCGTTGTTCTGGAGCCCATCCTAACTGTCAGTGGCGGAAGAGCAGGGTACACCCTGGATGAGTCGGCAGCTCATGGCAAGGCCAACATGAACAGGCAATTTAGAGTAGCTGATTAACCTGGCAGAAGCTGGAGTACCCAGAGAGGAGCTGTCAGGCTACAGTCCACCATGTCACCCGCTGATGGAAACTTCCAATGCAATATTTCAAAAATATAAATATTGTGTAATATGTATGAATGTAATATGATCTTGTGGATAAAAAATGTCTCAATTTGAATTTTTGTTGAATTTCCTTAAAACAGACTTGTGCTGAAATTTGTGTGTATTAGAATAAAACTGAGTGCTTCCTTGGAGATTTGAGTCAGTGTACAAAAGAACTATTTTGCAGATGCCATCCTTCCTGATGCCTGTGATGCAGTGAGAAAACACACATGGAAAGCTCAGCCCAGTTGAGCAGAATGACCCTTTAATAAAGGTGGATTTTATTTCATTGAAATGACTGATTGTGTTATTTGATGTCAATAGCCCAGGAGGATTTATGCCCTGTATGAAGTGTCATAGCACAGAGTTGAGCTGTACTCTGATCCTCACAGTCTCAGCTCTGCCAGCCTCAGCTTCTGCTGGCTTCAGCCCCTGAGTCATTCAGACAAGTGGGAATAAAATGAGCTAAAGAGCAGATTAGGGTGGATTAACGCTGGTGTACTAAACTATTTGAATATTGTCACAGCACTATGTGGGCTACGTAGTCACCATGGTATGAGCAGTATGCCAAGTGTGTAGAAAGTCAAGCTTTTATTATGGCAATTACAATTTAAAAATTCATTTGCAAAATACAACAATTTATTTAAATACATGTGCCGTATTTTTGTAACTTCCAGTCTGCGCAAAAAATCCGCTCAATTTCACGCACCGAACGCAGACACCAGCAGCTAACTAAACTAAAACACAGGCTACAAGGAACAAGTCCTGACAAATAGAACTACAACTACAGCATCCAATGCAACATAAGTGGCTCTTGTGGTGGAATTTATCTTTGATTTTACCTTTTGTTCTATAGTTTAATGTTGTTATTGAAACTGGGTTCATGTTTGAGTTTCATTTTAAATGTCTGTTAAGCTAAAATCTTACCTATAGGGCACCAGATTGGTCAGGACCAGCACTGGACTGAAGTCCAACAGCAGATGACGATAACACTCATGCACACATTTTGGCACAACTGATGTGATGTTGTACACGGGTCCCTGTTTTTCATTCCTTTCCGGTGTTTCTTGTTTTCTCATATTCCCACTGTCTTAATCTCTCAGTTTCTCATTTATTCATTTCAGTGGTTGACAAGAAAACTATAAGGGCAGTGGAATAAAGGTCCCCCGGCGCTACTATCGACAGGTTTCACTGAACTAAATTTATAGCTTGAAAGCATTGTTTGCTTTCCTAATCAGTCATTTAGCTAAACATTTCTACGCCTCTTTTCATCTATGGAATGACATTACATGCGCTCTCTTCTGCTGATTGAGATGTCATCCATTAATTAACCTGAACCAAATAATTCAATAATACACGGCTTGATTAACAAAATCGCTATCAGCATTTCAAAGCAATGTGTCCATGATGGTTATGCAGAATCTAACACAAATATATTATGAAAAGGCAGTTTATTCCCTCTGAGATTATCTCAAAATTGACAGATAATAGATTAGATAGAAACTGTACCGATTCCTTGGGGGAAATTCCCACAGGAATTTCAAGTTCCAAGAGCAGTACAATATTGTGCTTGTAGAGCAAGATAGTTAATTGTGTCTCTATTGCGTTTGAGAAGATGAGTATTCACACAAGCCACACAGGGTGCCCCTCAACGATGCTGTCATAAGGAACATAAATATTCCAAAGTACCTTCATGTTGTGTAGGTACTAACGTATCACCTTCTTTCACTTTGATTCTGGAAGCATCCGGGCCAAAGACCGACTCAGTGTTGTTGTTCATGCTTCTGCAATGATATTCCAAATCGGGACCATGAAACTCAGAACCCTCACACTCCACAAACCTTATTTTGAAAAATAAAATATCACAATTGTGCCCTGAGCACAATTGCTTTGTGATGACCCACAAAAAATATAAACAGTCATGTCTACGCCTCAACATAGTGTTCGACATTTTAAACTTCCAGCCTTTTCTGTCAAAATGACAGCCATCCAGCCCCCTTTGGCTAACTTTACCCAACAACTTGTTTTACACAATGTGTATCCCACCATGACGACACCGTCACTTTCCCTTATCCACATCGGGTCACATTTGCCACTTGAACATTGTACTCATCCTCAGAATGTGTCGGGAATGGCCAGACACAACAGTCCTTATAAGATACAGCAGGGCGAGCGACACTATTGATTTACTTTTGAAATGACCGATCCAAGATGATCCATCATCCATTTACTGTACAATGGAAATGTTTTAAAGTTGAATTTGTCAGCAGTGTTGTAATGAATGAATATCAGATTACAAGAAACTGTCTTAAATTGTCCTTTGAGTCCCTCTCAAAATCAGAGTGACTGTTTGGCTAAATAGACTCTGTTCATGTCAGCAGATGAGAAGAGAAGTTGTACAAACATGGATTTATCACCATCTCTGTCAAGGACATGCACTTGCTGTGTCATTCAAATATACAGTGTGACTCCCCAGAACATCACACTCAATAATGGCAAAACCAAAGCAGCGGAACAGAGCACAAACAAGAAAAAGAAAGTCCCCTCAATCTCAGAGCTCCCTAGATCTGATCATCCAGGCAGCTGTCAGTCACCAAGTTAAGCTTGCTTAGATACTCAGACGGATCCAAAAGTGTGTACTCTTCAAAGGAACTTGGCATGGAGTTTAAAACCACCCTGGAAGAGTTATCGACATGATCAATCAAACCTGTGTTCCAGAAGAATAAACACCTTTTCTGTTCCAAAGAGGAGGGAGGTGGCGCATCAGTGATTTACTGACGCAACAACTCCAACAACCCCACAGCACTATAATCTGTAATCAGTGGTCATTTGAATAGATTTGTAACTAGAACTTGATTAAAGTTACTTATAGTACATAGTAGTTCATAATAGTTCATCCCCTTATGATCTTCAGCATTTAACATCTTAAGCGGTGGTTTAAGTTTGTATTCGTCTCTCAACTCTTGAGCTTAAAAAAAAAAAAAAACACCTAAATCATTACCTGCCTTTAGCGTGAGGCTCTACTTTTCTTGTTCCATTTGACTAATTCAAAACATTCTACTGTGTAATTGTGTTGTCTCAAGGACCTGCTAATGTAATTCTAAAATCACATCGTCACATGCTATTTTAAAAGCTTATCAGCAAAAAACATCACTTCTGAGCGGCTCAGATCATTTTCACAATCCTCCTTGAGCAGATCAGCCGTAACATTATAATCATTGTGTATCACAATATCAAATAATAGGCCTTTTAAAGATGAAGTGTTTCCCTAGTTATATCGCATAAGTAGAGGCACTCAAAAATGATTTATGACACATTCACTGACCACCATCGTTATGCATTGCTTCATAGTAACCTTTGCCCTGGATAACTGGCTCACTTCCATAGCCCATAATGTCATAAACTTAAATATGGCAAAAACCTTATCACATCAGACAGTGTTGCCCCAGGTGTTGTTATAATCACAAATGCACAGCGATGGATGACTCCATATTCTTAGCTATGCTGTTATTCATGCAAAGGCAGCTTCATCAATTACTCATACTGCAGCTCAGTTCTCCCATGCTAGCAAGCAAACGTCCAGCCTTGCAGGCACTTCCTGCTAAGCGGGAAACAAGACTGCAATGGGGAGTAATCATTAAGAAATATATCATCTCAAGAGATGTAGCACTCACTCCAACTTCTACTTGACATTGGCAGCTGCTTTTGTGAATGCATCTGTGCATGTTCATAAACGTATGTACGCATATATGAATATATGTGAAAATTCAATGTGCAATGCTCCTCCAGCTTCATGGCCCTGCAGGTTTGTGTCACAACTACAGCTCATGGCGCATACGTTACACCAGCGAAGAAGGCTAGGTAATGATCAGGGTATTGTCATGCATTCTGATGAGGCAGCCAACATGGGAAATGAACAAGGTGAGCAGCCCACAGGATGACAGTGAACCATGACAACACACAGCCATCCTCACACATGCAACGTGCTGCAGAGAGACTGAATGCTCATTATATAACACTGACAAGACAAGTAAATATTTTGCGTGTGGACGACAGATGTTTTATGTTTGTGCTGCTGTCTCTTAAAGGCAGAATTTATGGAAACAGACTGGGTGAGAGTCTTTTCTTCAATAAAAGTAAGAACCATTTTTTGTCAGGGGACCAGCGTTCATTCACTATGAAATCAAATGCATCAAAAATGATGTTTATTGGCCCTCTTTTATATGGTGGTACAGCCCATCAATTCGTCCATCATATATATATATATATATATATATAATCTTCCTCTCCTTCAGACTCGGGTCCTCTACCAGTGGCCTGGGAGCCTGAGGGGAAGCCCCAATGACAGAAAGACTGAACACAAGGGCAGCTGACCTGAGAGAGAGAGAATCATGAAGTCCTGGGGGAACACAGTTACCTCCTGCTTGCCAAGGAACAAAGTACCAGACCAGTCTCTACTGGATGACTTGAACAATGCACTGCTAACGATCCCTACCACTACCATCACTGAGACCAATCAGCTGATGTACGCAGCAGCAACAGTAACCCTGGAGATGCTTGGCTACAAGATCAACAGCATGGTCAGTAGCCGGAAGGTTGCCCCATGGAGGAGAAGGCTAGAGGCACGGAGAGAAGTCAGTCTTCTAACAGAACTAAGCAGAGGCGTGAATCTAAGGAAAGAACATCCCAAGAAATATAACAAACTGTCCACAGCTGAGGCACTGGAGACTGCTAAGCAAAGGCTCACAGCACTAGCTATCCACACAAGAGAGGGGAGGCCAGGAGAATAAAGCAGGTGTTCTCCACCAAGCCAGCTAAGGTCTACTATCAGGCATCATAGCGGCTAAGATGAGTAGGCACATGGAGCAAGACACGAGCAGACTGTGCTCTGCTCATGCTTGGGAAGCTGGGAGAATGGCTCCAGCAGATACCAGGAACAACATCAGAGATCTCTGTCCAAAAGAGCACAATCCTAGGAACAGCCAAGATCCTGCGCAGAACCCTCAGGCTCCCAGACCTCTGGTAGAGGACCCGAGTCTGAAGGAGACACC
>CAAKHB010007824.1:181842-206263 GCA_901007665.1 Aeoliscus strigatus
GCTGGGAGAATGGCTCCAGCAGATACCAGGAACAACATCAGAGATCTCTGTCCAAAAGAGCACAATCCTAGGAACAGCCAAGATCCTGCGCAGAACCCTCAGGCTCCCAGACCTCTGGTAGAGGACCCGAGTCTGAAGGAGACACCGCTCAGGTGGGCGAGAGGTTTTTTCATGTCATCCCAACATTCTCTTGGCTTCTGATTTGTCTTTTGATGCAGCTCTCATCTCTCAATGGTGACCAGTCAGATTTTATTGTGCCCCGTTTCAGCATCTAAATCAGAGTAAAGTGCACTTTACGAAGGTGTCTGTGGTGTCTGATGGTGTCTGTGACTGGTGGAGCTTCTTTCTTTCAGCCTCCTCTCTCTTCCACTGTTACTACATGTCATTTTTTTTCCTGCCACTGCTTCTCAACACGACCTGGTGGCACAGACAATGTGTTTATTATTCAGAAACATGCCTCGGTGTATTATTGACTGCATGTCTGGTTCGCTGCTTCAGTAGCTGTTTCTTGGAGTATGCAATCCACTCTAGACTTTCCAGATATACTTGTGTATTTGCCATTTGTGTTGAATGACAATGACTGACTAAAATGTCCTCCCTTCCGTGTAAAGAAATCTTGAAGCCAGATAAAATGAAAAGACTCAAGACATCTGTTTGCACTTGATGGGAAACATTTTGAATTGTTAGAATCTGGAAGTGATTTACATGACTTAAACAGATGTCATTTACATGACAAACGGTTTAAGTTAAACATGCAGATGAAACAATTCAAACAATCATTTGGTTTTTTATTCCTTTCCTCATAATACAAAATAATAAAGAATATAATATGTATAGAATTTCATATTGACAGGTTTCATGATTGGAAAGGAGCAAAAACAAGAAAAAAGTTTGTTTCCCTGCCTCGAACTACATAAAAACACACGGTTACATTAAGATAAAATAAAAAATAATCATTCAAGTGAAATGCACAAACACAGAAAATATATACTTGGAATGTAGCATGACATTTTTTTTGTTCTAATATGTCTCCACATGGATATTATTTGGGCAAACCTTTAATCATTTGTCGAGAATTTCAAAGTTTCACACTGACAACTGAAATACACCTCTGTTTTAAAGAAGTCAGAACTATTTGATGCTTAATTGTTAATTGAGGTGAACACAAGAAACTTGTGCTACATAAAATGGACCAGACTCAGTGAATAACTCCCTAAACATAGCTATATACCTAAGTCCAGCAAATCTAAAGGTGAAGAACAAAAAGTCACTCCATTGGCCCCTAATGCCAGCCATCATTGCTGCTCACACCATGACAACATACTATCATCAACTAGGACAAAATACACTAGCAGATTCGGTAAACAGAACAGAAGTGTTTAGGTGAGTTTGTTTTGTGGGACTAGATGTTGTCCGAATAAGGAAGTTTGAATGAGGAAGGGAGAGATGACTCGTCGGACTAAACTCTCCCCTGCTGGGCCTGGCTACATCCCTCCACTCCCCCACTCTCATGGGTGAGGCAAGGAAGAAGATTCATGTACTCAAAGCCAAAGAAACAATACAAGCCAATCCAAGACAGCACAGGCTAGCTCACCTACAACAAACAAACTCACCTCAACGGTCATATAATCAGAGACAAAGACACACTACAGCCTACAAGCCAATTCAAGAACATGTTGGCTTAATCACTACACTCACCTACAACCAACAATTCATCCAAACAGTCCTATACTCAGAGACAAGTACACACACAAGGCAATACAGGCCAACTCACCTGGACTAACTGCATAATCTCAAAGAAGTTCACACAGGCCACACCCTCCACTTAAAAACACTTCCTCTTCCTGTATTTCTTCTTTGCTTCTCCCAAGAGTCTGTCTATCCTAAGTGCTCCCCTGCTGGGCCCCCAGTCACCATTACTTCTTCTCATCCAACCCTCATCATTGACTGCATCTGACTGCTTCATCTCACTCTCTTCCGCCTAACTCCCTCAGCAAAGAAACAACAGAACAGAACAGAACCTCGCTGCTCCACGTCTGCACCTAACTCGACATACCTATGTTTTTTCCTTTAATACTTTAATGCTTCTATAACTGAAGCCTCCCACAGAACAGTCAGCTCTATTAAATATACTTTCTACTCCCAGACCACAAAACTATATCAGGCCTTACCTTTGTACTGGCTATTTCCTGGGGAATAACAAGCTTTCCTCCTAAATATACCTGCATTTCCCAATCGCAAGCATCATCTAAACTACCTTGCCTGTTTGCTGTCTTACTGATTTTCTCTCCCTCTTGAACAAACTTGATTGCGACTCTCTTTGTCTTAGACCCTCCAACATTTGCCTGCCTCCGTATATCAATTCCTGCAACTAAGCTTTTTTAAAACTGGGTTTATGCCGCTACGCATACCGGCCTTGTGACAGACTAACCTGACCAAACGTGCCTAAGAGTTGCAGTACCTGCAGAACACAATGGACACAACAGAGATGTAGAGTAATTTTGTATTCACTGTATAGACATATTTTGAAAAGACCTTTTGAAATGAGTGTGCACAGTTTCATCTGATTGGTTTGACAGGAGGAATATCACAACTACCCCCACTCACTCACTCTCCTGTACAGTTCAAAGTCAACTTTGTTGTCAAATACACCGTGTATGTGTGATATATAGCATAGATCAGGGGTCACCAACCTGTTTGAAAGTGAGAGCTACTACAATAGTACCGAGTTATCCAAAGAGCTAACAGTCTGACACGCACTTCTGAAAATAACAAAATTGGCATTGTTTAACTTTCATTAGAAGCATGACGCATCATCATACAGCAACAGTGATTTATAATGTAGAAATACTACAGTTTCACCATGCAACACGTTATTTCTCTCAATTTCTGTAATAGTTTCATTTTCAAATGATCACAGTGCTATTTTTAGAACAGGCCTGTGGGCACCTCATGAGGTCCCTGCGGGCTACCGGGTGCCCGTGGGTGCTGCGTTGGTGACCCTTGGCATAGATGAAATTACAGACCTCTCAACACACGGTGCAAAAGGTACAAAAAAGTACAAATAGTGCATAAATTAATAACTGTAAAATAAATAGTGCAATAAATTAAGAACTAACTTCATCTCCTCACTCACTACTTTTGAGCTACGCAGTGCCCCAGCTCAATGGCAGCAGAGCTCCCGTTAATCAAATAGTGTCAGGCCTTTAATAAGTCCTTGACGGGGGTTTTGTCGTGAACGACACTCTTTATCAAAGGTTTACACTGCCAGTGTGTCCTGCAGCATGATTGATCCCACCACGCTCAGTTCTGCCCTTCATGTAGTCTGACGGAGAAACACCCGCACAGCCAGTGGGAGAGAGAGGAACAGAGGTCTCTGGGTGAGTCGTGACTAAGTGTGAGGGCCAAGAGCATGTGTGGACAGAGGCAACACTGTCTTGGTAGCAGCTACACACCAAGGTGATGGATACCCCTGCACATTCAATTTCTCTGCTGCACGATCCGCCATCTCCAAATGCCAAACAAACTCATCATAGACGTTGAGATGAAGTGGTATTTTAACCTTGCATGTCTCTGACAGGAAAGGAAGCAGCTAATCTGCTTCACAAATGAAGTAATACGAGCAATCATGGCTTTGTCGCTGTTGGCGTAATGCTGCTCTGTATGCCAGGCATCATCACGGCTCTGTTGGCCTTGTCCCCAGGTCTGCAAGAAATGTGAATGAGTAAGAAGAATATACAATCCATTGAATGTAAACTCAGCTTGACCTGTCAATAAATCTGTTGAAATAGGATACAAAGTTGAGAGAAAGGACATTTTGTTTTTTTGTGCAAATTATTTATCAGAGGCACATTAATAATTTAAATTTGACAAAGTTTCAAAGTTTAAATCAACCAGCTTTGTATTAGCACACCCGTGGGTAATAAAGAATATTTCCCCTCGCAACACACTGGGGGGAAAAAACCCCAAAAGAAAACCCATCAGAGGTCAGTTAGAATAAAGAAATGACAGTTGAGACAGTGAGAATTTATTACAGAAGGGAAAAATAATTCCTTTGACTTCATGCCACTTCTCAACTGTGAAAATACAGCACAGATACTATTACATTAAAACCCTTTTCCAAACAAAGGCAACCTCAGCTTTTATAGAGATATTGTATAAATGTTAGGTGGCTGGGTGTAGCAGGTGATTGATTCCAGTTTCTCATTTGCAACAACACCAAGGTTTTTCCTCTGAGCTTCTAAGCTTTGCTGAGGTTTGATTCGACTTAGACTCAAACATAAAATGACCTGGGTGAAAATACAGACGGAAGCCGGACAATCTGCTTTCAGCATCTCATCACCAGAACAATCGTCAGTATCGCTGACATTAAAATTCAGACCTCCTGCATCAGTATCCGACGCTGAAAGGTATGACATCACAAGTTAACTGATGAGCAGGGAGGAGAACAATATCAATTTAGATAACAGAGCCAAATGTGTTAACTTGGCTTGCTTGTTAATGGCTAACATGGCTAACATGGCTAGTTCTGAATGACCTACAGGGAACACAGCAATTAGCATTCTGACCATGAGGGTCTTCCCTTTTCCGTTACTTTGCTGTCTGTCACACACAACAACACTCTGCCCATTGCACCAGATGGTGCAATAGTCTCTGTCGCTGCAGAGACAAAGGGTTGAGACTGAGTGGGAGCAACATAAATAAAAGAAAGAAAGTGTTATGGTTTAATATTTGCAGTTCTATGTTTCACTGCAAGACACTATACGAGATGTGAAGTCGGCCAAAGTTTCAAGCAGTGTCACATCCTGGGGCCTCTGAAGTGGTACTACCACTCTGACACGCTGCCCAGACAGCCACATTGTTTGGCTAAACGTGCCTGACAAACAATACATAAACATTTGTTGTTTTTTCACTTGAGACATACTATGGCACTGAAATAATTTCAAAACAGAAATGGCAGATACAGATTAAGGAAAAGACACTCTAACATGACTTGTGTGTCTGTTGCAGAACAAAGAGCTGTGCAGTACCTTCAAGGAAAAAAGACCAGAATCAGAACCCACTTAATCAAACAACCGCTGTTATGCCTTTCAGTGATAAATAGAGCTCTGTTCAGTGTGTGCTGGAGGTATAGACTGGGAAATGCTCATATGGAACAATAGACTGGATTAAAAGGGAAAGGTCAGCAGCAGTGAAAGCAAGCATCAAAAGGTAAAATAAAGTACAATTACCTATCTAACAATGCCGTCCTGCTGGACACGTTGTGCCTGCTGTTTTAAAAGCGAGAATGTCCAATATGAAAGGCATGAAATCTGCTGCTGTTCATACTATGCACATTGAAAAGGAGATTGTCAGAAGAAAAGAAAAGTGTGAGCAAGAAAACAACAACTGCTTGGACTGTGAGCCACTGTAATATTTAATATTATTCTGCCAAATTTGATTACTACTTTCTGTATGACTTTCTGTGCCAGCATGAATTCCAAGTGTTTTGGAAGAACAGAGTACAAAATTTGTTTTTGTGCTCTGGGGTTACACACCTCAGTTATTCTTCTTATTCTAGAAGATAATAATAAGAATATTCTATTCTTATTATTTCTTATTTTTCTTTTTTTACATCTAGCTGTTGTTCCTTTTGTTTATTTGTGATACTGCACACTAGCTTTTCTTGCATTCTGAGGATTCTATTCAGCATACATGCAACGAAAAATAGAGGGAAGTTTTGGAACTGTATCTGCACCGTGGTGTCAGTTTGACAATGAAAAACAAGGGGGCTTTTTGACAGTGCTTCCTTTACATCAAAGACTGGGCTGGGAGCATGCTACATAAACATTCATAGGTAAGGTCACACATAACCATTCATCAAAGAATTCAAGAACTTCCTGGATCCAGTTTGTTGAAAGAGTAAACTGGTTTCTATGGGCACTGCCTGTTTTCTGATGTAATCATGTTGCCGAGAGGTAAATTCCAGTCTGAATACACACAATCAAGACTAGCTGTGCTTTGGGATGTCTTGAGTGTAGGCTGGAGCATTAACTGCAGGGCATAATCCATGAGATACAATAAAATCACGATACAATATCATATGTGGATATGTTTGGATGACGATACGATTTGTACCGCTATCACAAAGTCTGTCACAATACAATTTGATTATATGATGCGATGTCATATAAACAGACAGAATATTGACCTTTTTATTTCAGAGCTCCTCCATATATCTAAATTAAGAAATTTAAAAAATATTTTAAAGAATAGACTCCTGCAAGCGAGTTAAGACCCATGACATGCCCGGGTGGCGTGGCACGCTTCCACGAACTCAGTGACACAGACTTTCTCTGTGAATTTCAAAATAAAGGTGTATCTTCAACATGACAATATAGATTTATATTTTCACTTTGCATCAATGTAATCGGATCGTTAATCAGTAAATTGATGTATCAATCTAGATCGATGTATTGCTACACCCGTGGAGCCTTCCTGAGTCAATTTTACAGCCCAACCTACTGCGATCAGTTGTTTGTACACCGCAACAACCAGTATTCATGTGATTCATGTGACTGACTGTAACTCCAAGATCCATCACAACAAACTACCCAATCAAACCAACTCTTGACAGCACTCATTACAACAGATAATAATAGCATATAATCCAAGGCCCTAAATGCTTGTCAGGAGAGTGACACTGATGGTCCCCCATCACACACATTCAGTGAAGTATTGGACAAGAATGATTGTTTGTCATTAACCATGAAGCAAGTCATCAACCACAGTAACATTCCCAAGCAAACTGCTAATCTAAGGCTTGACCTGGTCAGCAGCGTATGAGAGGGCTGTTAATGGATGTTCCTGACATCCTTGCGTGTCAGACGTCCATCGTTCCATGAGTCCCGGGCTGTCACACTGCCACATGTCAAAACCCTTGATGTACGAGCCACTCTCTCTCTGCTTTAATGCATTTAAATGGAGCTACAAGTCCAGCAGAAGCAGCCCAATTTCAGAACCTGCAGTAAAGGCTCAATCTCATCTATTGCCCTGGTGGACAGAGCGTGTACATAGAAAATGAAATTGAAAATCCATCAGGCGTACATGCATATGTACACATACACACCACCTTTCATCAACCCCTTCCTGTTACACACACACACACACAAGGACCACGTCTTATATTTCAAAATATTTATAATAATAATGGCTGTGTGATGAGCTGCTGTCTGATGAGGAAAGCTAATACCAGAAGAATGAAAGAGCTCCACACGTGGCTTAGTGTTAAAGTAGTCAAACCTAGGATTTAATCAAAATCCTTCTTTTCTCATCTATTGACTCTCCATGCACGAGCTAGCTAAATCTTAGTCAAACTTTTTCACTTAACTTACAATCATCAGCTTCTTAACCTGTGCTGTTGATATCTGAAGCACTCTACATATGAGAAGTAGTCCACGTATATCTGTGCATTCAAATGTGAATTAGCATGTATTTATTTAGACTTCTGATCACTGGAACAAGACAAATGATGCTCTGTCACGTGTTAAGTCGTGTTAAGAGGTTATTTTACTTGTCTAAAATAGTTAATTACACAACTTATTTAATAATTATAGTAGGAAAAAATACTGCAAGACAGCGCTGTCCAAGTTTTATCTAATTTCCTGTTTGATTGTGATCTGAATGGAATGTCTTTATGCTTGTTTTGATTGTTATATTCCCTCTCTATGAAAACAAACCATATTAGCGCTTCTATTTATCTTAATAGTGACATCATACATATATAACAACAGTGTACAAATCAGGCATAAAAAGTTTCATGGCGGTATTATACTATATTGATATATTTTACTTTTTGTATTTTTGTGCCAACAGACAGAAAAAAAAAACAAAAACAATGAAAATCAAATCCAATCCAATTTGCGTAAAGTTGCGAACAAACGCACCAGCATTAGAAAAACATGTGGAACAACAGACACTAGCATTGATCACATTACAGGCACTCTAACAAGTAGCTAACAACAACCTTTGCATCAAGTGTGCAGCTCGTTCAGGTGCTCATGCGACACAGACTGGATCTTTTCGCTGGCTACTCCTGCCATGCAGCTATGGCTTTGGATTCTTGGGGAAAAACAACTTCACTTCTGCGAATTGTGTTTTCCCTTTTTGGACCCAGCAGCAGGATGAAAACAACTTCACTTTTTCCACACAGGGCCATAATAACGTCTGTACATGGGTTGGATGGAGTCATGACACTGAATCCTGGTGGATAATCTCTCTAGAGTGGAACACACTTATGTAATATTGAGGAGGAACAGCGATGAGTTAGCAATTTAATGCGTACAAGCAAAGTTAGGAAGCGATAAGTAGATTTACTGGAGCTATGATTGACGGCAGAAAAAAATACTCTACATCCACATACTAAAAGCTGTAAAAATCTAACTATAATACTTACACCCACAGCATACCAATAAACCGCTTCCGTGATATGAGATGAAACCTTGAACTTTAAATGATTGAAGACATTCAAGAACTTAAGAGTTTGCCCTCTCTGCTTTCTGCAGATAACAAATAAACAATGGGCTCCCAACATCTGCTTTCACTGAAAGAGCAGAAACATTCGAGGACCTCTCGTCACTCTGCCAAAATCCGTCTTCGTGAGTGAAGCAGCGAACACACATACACAATGGTTGTGACAGTGGCGAGGCAGACATGGAGAGCCAGTGACATGTGAGTTTGGCTCACTGTCACTGAGGAAATGTCAGTGGAGCAGACCGCTGCTTCCCTGTTAGGCAAATGTCTTTCTGGCAGGAAGATTGTGTGAACGTTTGGACGGTTGGTTGACCCTGCATCTGTAAGCTGTGCCTGAGAATGTAATTTCTGTTGTCTTGTACCCTCAGAGGCCCAGGTTGATTTGACCGAGTCAGTCTGAGTCAATCCAGAGAGTGAAATTAAAATGCCTCCTTCTACACATGCAACGTTTGTGTTGTTCACAGGGAAACATGGGGTGTTTCTATAGGGCATTGTTTGGATCCGTCTCAAAGTCAAGTTCTACTGGACTCTCATAACTGAACTAGAGGACTGATACGTTCGCTAGGTGATCAAGTTAATGTCCAATCACACCTCAAGTGACACATTAGAGGAGGAGACTAGTTATAGTCTATGAATGATGGACTGAAAAGAATACGGAAGAATGATATCAAGCAGTACAGGGTGTCCGCCACATTTACTTGGAAACTTTCTTCTATTTTCAGATAAATATTCAAATGGTCAAAATGTCCACACATAAATGAAAGGCAGATAGTTTGCCTTTGTTCATAAGAGTTTGTTAGAAGAGATATGATACATATTTTATGAACAAACTCTCTCTCTCAAACAGAAATCTGTTTCTCCACTCGCCACAGCTTTATAGGAAGTGCTGATGAGAGTCTTCAAGATTGTATTTTGGCTTGATCATATCTCTGTGAGTTTTGTTTTTTTTCCCCCATGGCTAATGATGTCTGCAGCCCACAATGTGCCATGACATTTATTGTCAAAATAAATACAGCGTAATGTACATTCACTCTGATTTACTCAAAAATCAGAAGCACCAAATAAACACAGTCAATGAAATCTGCTGTTGACTCTTACAATCCTGCAGACATAACCCTACGTATTGATCTCTGTGCGACTGCTGTGAATGCAGCAACAAACTCACTTTGGCCATTCAGGTGCACTACCTCAGGCCTCGCTGCTCAGCGAGCTATGCAGCTGTGGGCCACTGAAGCTGATAAGACCATTCCTCCTTGTGTGTGCTAAACTTTCCCCAGAGAGCAAGCCTTCGCTTCCTTAAACAGAGTAAATTGAATTAGGATATTCTAGCAGCTGGCAAGTGTGAAATTGAGCTGAAGTGTACCCTGAGGTTAGGCGTGCGAGATGTAGGATTTAAACACCCCAGCAGAACACAGTGAGATCAAGCTTTGTCTGCCAACTGAATTCTAAACAAGCGACAAGGAGACAGGAACCACGACAGCCGGATCTCACTTAGTTAGGGCAGGAAGAGGGCTTATGTTTGTATGTGAGTGGGTGCACATGCATGTGCGCAAGGGTGCATTCTAGTGTGTGTGTATGCTTGTCAATGTCCAATGGGATTAAATTCCCAGAGAGACAATGGCAGAGATATGATTATATCTGGAGAGATTTCTAAGTAGCAGTGTAAATCTCTTCTGTGTCGGAGCTGATAGTGCCTAAACCACAACAAATGTAAACAATAACATGTTGGCTCACATTTCCATTACACACAGGATTTCATCTCACGATCACATGAACTGATTGTTCTGTCCAGTTTGACTGTTTCACTCCATCTGAACCAGATACACAGAAAACTCGGTCAAATCAAGTTGATGTCGTGAGATTCGGTATCAGTCTAAGCAAACATGTGCATGGATGCAACAGCGGCAACAACAGTACATAATGAGAAGTAACGTTCAAAACTACGAGAATGTAAAACAAAGGAACCTGCACCTGTTCACAGAAGAAAATAATGAGACTGGAGTTACGGACTGAAGCTGGAGTACATACAGAACAAAACGTGCAAAAGCAGCTGCTCATCCCAATAAATACAAATGTGTACATCCAGCCAGCCATCCAGTGTTTGATCTAAATATAATCTAATCTGCATGAACATGCCCTGGTCTCGCAGCTCCACAAATCGTAATGCATCATACCGATGCCTTCAGCAACTTTCCTCTTCTGTTTCACATTACTTTTCCTCTTAACTTCAACGAATTTTTCCACTCTTACTCTTATCTCTCTGCGCCCCTCACACACTCTGCACCTTCCCATTGTTTTCCTTTTCTCTTCTTGTTCCACTGTTTCCATCTGACCCCTGCAGCCACAGTCCTGCTCCCTCCATCTCTCACATCGGTTATCTCCAGCCTTGATGCCATGTGTTTGCTTTATCAATCACATTTTCTCATCCATTCATTCCCTCTAGCCATGGACTGTTCCATCAGTCACTGTTCAACACCCACTTTCAGCCCCTCTCACCCCATCGTCTTGATGGTTAATTCCATCAGTCACACGCCTCTCACACACCCTCACCAAGCCCAGCCACTTCCATCAGAGCATTAATCCATTTAAGAGAGAGTGCAGCTTCTCGCTCCACTGGTGTGATTGTGAGGTGAGGCTGGAGACTGGAAAAGACTTAAAAGGAGAATGCAGAAAAGTCTTAAGGACCGACAATGCTTTTTTATGCTCATGTACGGTGGAAGGAATGAGCATCTAGAACTGAGTTGACAGCTGGTTTGTGTCAGTGTTTAAATACCTTTTGTCAACACCAGCATCTTTTTAATGGGGCTAGGCGAGTCAGAAAGACGTCTAGTAATCGAACGGTTATTGGTTCATTCCCCAAGCTCCTCTGTAGACAGTATGGAAGTGTCCTTGAACAGGAAACTGAGCCCTCAGTTGGCAGTGAGGAACGTTTTGATAGCTTTATATGGCAGCCTGTGTCATCAGTGTGTGAACAGATAAATACGAGGCAACACTGCTGTTTGGTTAAAAATGTCTTGATAAATGATCATTTATGTTGTATGTATTTTTCTGATCGCTGTGTTGCACGTTCGAGGCGTTATAGTGGAGAAGAAGAAAGGGTTCTAAGTGTGGAGTCGTTATGATGAAGAAGATGACAGACTACAAAATCAAGTAAAAGCAGAAGCACCAAGAATATGTTGACAGATCAAAACATTACGCTTCCATTCCGGGAATGTTACATGTTTAACACTCTACTGTCTGACAACTGATGATCCTCTTCCTTTACAGATGGTAAATACCTTGTTTTTTACATAACATTATGTCATGTAAGCATCACACAAGCAGAGTTTTATGGAAGTTGAAAACCTAAATGATGATCAATTTGGAAGAAATTCGGTATTTTGCCGAAAACCTAAAATTGACTTTTCTTTTAGATGAATATAATTTTACTTTAATAATGATTTGGACCAGTTTAGAGTAGAGAATGACATTATTACTGGTGAAATTACTGTATTCCTCCTAAAATGACGTATCATAGTTTCTAACTAGTATGTAACTTGATGACTATGCTTGAGTTATAAATGTGGGGTAATGACGAGCAAAAGAGAATATAAGATGTAAGGCCAAAGATAATGAAGACAGGCTGGTGAGTATTTAGTTTTTTACTCACTACAAATGTACAACACCCTGAAGTTTTATTTCTCTAATTTGATCAGCAGCTGTTCTCTCCATCAATCTTCTGGTCTCTCAATCTAGTTCCTGTGTTCCTCCAAGGTGATTATGTGCCTGATCTAATGAGTTGTGTAACTTTAAACATCACATATTTATTATTCACTTTCCTCTGCTTCTCCTTGTTTCATCTCTCTCATCTTCTCTTATGATTCTCTGACAGCATCAGTCTCGTTAATTTTTACTCCTGTCGCTTACAGTCAAATTCTGACAGCTCAAATTCTGCAGCCGCCTCAAGCTTGACTAATTATTCATTGCCAGCCTGTTTATTTTTTATTCATGCCAAACTATTTTATGAGAGTCTTTATTAGCTCATCTATGCTCCCTCCCATTGTTCTCTACTCCTCCTTCATCCCGTCTGCCTGTTTCCCTCACCTCAGTTTACCTCTTAATGTCGAGATAAGACATGACTTTGTCGTTGACAACAAATGTCCAACATCAGATTATGAGCATCAGTAAGTCTACCATGTATACTCCGGCCCAGTCTCTCACTGGTTCCGTGAGGTCGACCAGGAGAATGACAGAGTACTTTGTCACATATATGTAAATGTGTCGTAGAGGAAGAAGGATGCTGCTGTCACATTTGTTCACTTAAAGCTCCCTCTGAAGGATAGACAGCCCATCAGGTCCTGCTCATGACACACAGGAATGGCTCCACAACCTTTTTTTTATTCCTTTTCTTCCACAAGACCATCAGCTTCACAACATCACACATGATTGACAGCGTTTCACCCTGCATCCCTGGTAAACAATGAACTCGCGCAGGGTCAGGAACAATGATGTGTTCAGGGTCATACTTGTAGTGTCTCCAGAATGAGACACAGCAGGAATTTATGCCACAGCAACTGTCCTGTTGACTGAATCTGACAGTGACAATTGTAAAGGATAAAAAAAATACATAAATTGTGAGGTCTCATCCTGGCATAAAAGAATGAGACAGAACAGAGAGAAAAATAAAGAAACAAAAACATGCAGACGCCAGAATGTCCCCCTCTGCGACTAGTTGTCCTGCGGCAATCTGCTTATGTACCTACTGTAAATTCTCATCACCCCCCTGAGAGAGCAGGCACGGGTGTGTCTGAATCAGGCTCAACACAGATGGCCGATGATAAGTAATAGTTCCACCCTCCCTTAGCCGCTCGCCTTAAGGGGACCGTAAACACACATGCACACAAACGCAGTTTCACATGGATGACATGCAGTTTTAGAAAAAAACTGTCGCTCCTGGGGTCGATGTTGCCTGAAGCTTGTCTGTATTTCCCTTCATATCCTGGACTACTACATACTAGATACATACTACATACTGCATACATAGACTGTTCCCTCCACCAGCATGTGCTTATTTTTGACAGTTTGATGAGGAAACAAAACAAGGAGAAAATTAAAAGTGGCACAAAGAATACAAATTTGTGCTCTCTGTTTCCAATAATGATGAAAGAAGAAGAGCATGAAGACACATGAAGATCTGAAGAACGATATGAAGATTTTTTTTTGGTGATGGTCAGCTGTTTAGGTTTTCCTGTGGTTACAGCTGTGTTGTGTTTATCATTTTGCAATTGTTAGTTTTCTTTTACATGTCTGAAATGAAGAAATAAATCTTAGAACAGAAAGGAGCTTTCATTTACTTTTCTGCCTAGTTTTCAAGCGTGACCCATCATTTGCCACCACGTGAATGCTCCACCAACATCCATCCTTCCTTATATCAGCTCGAGAATGTTGTAAAACAAATGGCATTTGTTGTCCCAGGAGCGTGGTGTGCTATCAGGCAGCTCCTGCTGTTGTGATAAAACTAAGAGCAGCGAAAACAATATCAGGGAACAGGTTAGGGTATCAGTAGACCTTGCAGATTTAATCAGTCACCTTCCAAAAAGGGTGAGAAAAATGATTTACCCTCCCACATCATCGCCTTTCTCAATTTCTTCTTCCTTTCCCTATTTATCTCTTGAGACAACTAGTTTGCACATATCAGAAAAGCTTGCCCATGTATGATAGAAACAAATTAATTCTGCATAGTGCTTGCCAATACCTTGCTGCGCAGACATCAACCCTGTGGCCTCTTGCAGTTCCTGGCGCCACATGGTGTTTGTGTCATAATCAATGGGGATCATCCTTTCAACTGCTACATCAGGGTAGACTAGGCTTTGAACCAGAGACAGGAAATAGACTGTGTGAAAATAAGCTAAGACATTGATTTTAGTGTGTGTGTGTGTGTGTGTGTGTGTGTAAGGGTTAAGCAATGCGTACGTGTGTTAAGCGGTTTTAAGGTACAACAAGGGAGAAAAGAACCGCCTGACATGAAGCGAAGATGCCTTAAAACCTTTTAAGCAATGATTAACCTGCTTTTACCATGGCCGTTTGCCAAAGAAACAGAAACGTGGTCATTAGTTGTTAATGTAATACAAGCTCTAACTCACGTGGGGGGGCTTTTCCAGTGTCACTCCTCTGTGCCGTTTTTCACTAGATTTTTCTCTTCCTTATACTTTTTCTTATACTTTTCTTCTGCAGCATCCCACCCCTCAAAAGTCTTGTTAAAACAAATGTCAAAAATCATCAATTTTTCTTGTTTTCCTCGTCAAAAGTCTAGTGTCGTTACTGCTGACAGCTGCATTTGTGTGCTGATTAATGTTACGGATGGATATTAGAAAAGTTGAGCCAAACTTTAGCATAGTTTTAACGCACAGACGCCAGCCAATCAGAAACGAGTTTTCACCCAGACCATGGGACCATGGTGTGTGTGTTATTGGAAATTGGAGGCAGCTGGCCACTGCTTCTGGTTTCCATAAAACACGCCCCTCCGTGTCAGCAAAGCACCTGTTCCTCCTCAGCACCATGCCAGCTTTTGTTTGAACTTTTGTCTTGATTTCTTTAGTGTGTGTGTGTTTATGCACCTTCAGTTAGTTGGTTCAGTGCAGTAAGTTATCAGGCCAGGCCACAGTGAGTAGAAAAAGGCAGACATGCAGAGATATAATGTCTTCTCTTATTGCACGTACATGCACAAATGCACACACACACACATGCAAGCTAGCAAAGGGTAGGCTACAATTCACTCCAATTACAACCAGAGAGCCTAATCTCTCGACCCGGATAAAGATATTGAATCAAACAATCCCCTTACAATAGTACACGCACAGTGAAGCCTCTGTTCACTACCAAAGAGAGAAATCCAAACCAAGCCACACTCTCCAACAACCCTGATTATATCTTGCCACTTTTCATATCCATCCTTATTTTTGCTGAATATAGTAATAAATGAAATAAAAAAGGTTCCTGAGAACAAGGCTACCACTTATTTCTCTTCCATCTGTGTTTAAGTATGTGACAACATGCTCTTGTCACATACCGTTTACCACTCTGGTTGAGGAAATATTTGTAGCCAAGCCAATACCATGTTCTATCTGGGAGAGTTAGTGAATATCACAAGTGAGAATGGACTGCATGACCTCTTTTCCAAATGTCTTATTGAATGAGTGAAATTTTAGCTCTGGTACTATTAGCTTTGGCAGACAGTCTTCTTTCACACAATTCCTTGGCTAAATATAATCAGTTGGTTCTTATAATTTTTTAGGGCTCACATTATTGGCTTCCACTGAGATCCATACAGCAAATGCATCATGTTTAAAAAGGAAATGGAGACATGGGTGCCAAAGATTAATGTAAAGAAATTGAGCTATAAAAGGCAGAGCCAGTGAAAACATCAAAATAATGAGCTGGATGGGCTTTTATAAATTCCTTGCTTGAAGCTTTGCCTTCAACTCCTCAGCTGCTCTGTTTCACTGAAGTGCCAAGAAGCCTACAGCACTTTGGCTAACGCATGTACACAAGCAGATGATCCATCCTGAATCCAAATCTCTCCCTAAATCTCTGCAGCAGCCATTTCTGCTAGTGTGATAAAGGGTTGATTAGAGAACTCAATGACGACTGGGGCACATCTGAGACATCTGAGACCTGGTTCAAACGGAGGGACACGTTTAGACATTGGACACAATCAGCACCAAACACCAGATGTGGGTAGTAACGAGTTACATTTACTCCGTTACATTTACTTGCGTACGTTTTTGAAAATAAAATACTTCTAGGAGTAGTTTTAGACCACTATACTTTTGAGAAGAAACAGTACTCTTGGTCCGCTACATTAGGCTACACTGAGCTTGATACTTTTATCAGAGATACTGGATAAAGCTTTTGCTATCCAGCAGTATACAGTATATACTTTTATTTTGTCAGCGAGACTTCCGCCCAAGGTTCTCCCGCATGACTGTGTTTAACCAATAAAACGTGCAGTGTCGTCATGTGACCTGGCTTAGCGGCTACTGCGGTCGATATCCACCGCCTTGGATAGCAAAAAAAAATGGCAGAAAATGTTTGTTTCTGCATGTTTTGTTACAAACGAAGAGTTTGACAGTTTATGGTCATATACCGCCTTGTGCTGAGTCACAAGCACAGAGTTTATGGGCTGTCTTGTTCTAGTTTTCTGCCTGCTGAGGAGGTGAAAGAGTGGAGAGGTTTGGAAATTTGTGTTACTTGTACTGTAATTAAGGTTATTAAGGTAATTAAGGTAAATATTAATTTTTTTATGTATACTATTTCATTGAATTTTTATTGAAGTACTTGAATTTACATTCTTTTTTTACATTTTATTTAAAGGTATTTAATTTTGTTACTTAATTGATGGAATAAACTCTGCCCTCTGTAATTTTGTCTGATTGAATGCTCCTCCACAAATAAATGAGATGTTACTGAGTACTTGAGTAGTTTTTTTTTTTTACTTTTTTACTCTTACTCAAGTCATTCTTTGGAAGGCTACTTTTTACTTCTACTTTGTACTTTTACTTGAGTAAACACACATATCAGCTATGACGCTTTCAGGTTTATGAGGTTTATGTTTGGACAAATAAATGAGTCAAAATCAAAAGCCATGAAAAGTATTTAGTTTTTTACTCTGTAAAAAAGAAAATGCAAAATATCAAGTCAACATTATTTAATATATTTTTGAGTTTTCTTTACTTTTGTCTAATGTTATTGACCTTGACTAAGGTCAACAAGGAAAGTTGAGAAACCCCCAAAATCTGTTGCATCACTTTGACTTGATACTGTGCATTTTCAGAGCGTTTTTGTTTGTTTTTGTTTGCGAGGTTGCACAGTGTGAATGCTCTCATCAACACTTAGATTGACAATAAATTACAGTAAATTTGCATTAAGAAGAAAACAAGACAAGAAAACAGAAAAATGCAAGTACCTATGTTGAGTTTTAACAGCTACTAAATACAGATTTACAGTTATTTTCTTTTTAATGGCTGCAAAAACACACCAAGGGTTGAAACAATGAAAGTTTGATGGCTTGAGTAAATTCAACAAGGTTTGTGGTGTGAAGATAAGAATTTAAAATAGTTTGATTCCGTCTTTGGTCTATACAAAGAAAATTATACTTCAAATTTGGTATTTTGAATAATATCAAGATAAGTTAATCACACAGTATGTGATGTATTTGATTCATATTCTTACTAATCATTTCTCTACCATCTTTACTTCTTTTTTACCAAAAACCTACAACTGTGATTCATTTACTTTTTTAGACTTCTCTTCTACTTTACTCTATAAATTATTATTATTATTATTATTTAGAAGTTGAGATGATGTTTTATGTTGTTGATGTTCAGCAGGCTACTCATTTAAGTGATGTACATCTACGTAAGTGTGGCGATTAACATCCAGGAAAATCTGTTTTAAACTTAATTTACTGTGGCAGCATACTCTGTGTATTGAAAACGACGTATTCTCGCTGTGGATGTTTATGTGTGAAGTTGTTTGGATGGTTTTGTGGATCCTCAACTCCAGATGCATTGAACAACTAGATAACAGCACCATAGATTAGATGAGAGACAGTCGAAGGTGGACAGGGGTGAAGAATGGGATTAGAATACAGGGTAGTGTCTGCAGAGACAACAATTTGTCATTCTACGCAGCAGCCTGAGCACATGCCACCAAATAAATATTCATGACAAGTGGAAAGGGTCATTCACTCTTGTCCTCCCACTAGTGAAAAAAGCCGGGGTAAAGCTCCACGTGAGAAATGACTCTGTCAGGGCCCATTTCAGAGCCACAACTCAGCGACCCCCTCTACACTTAGGCTTTATCTTCCCTTTTCCCAAGCTGCTTTCACTTTCCTTCCACTACCAACCTGACTAACCATTCTACCATCATTACCTCCAATCTCCAGTCTCTTTCTCCTTTCTTCATTCATTATCTGTCTCCACCACTCTGCATCTTTAACTACAGAGACTGAAGCAGAGAAGCTGTGCAGACTGGTAATGTAGTGGAGTGAATACACAGCTCCATGCTTTGTCATTTTATTTCTTGCATGAGTCTTTTCAACCATTTTGCAAGAATACAAGCATGAGTGGCTCCACCTATAAAAAAGACAAACAGGCAGTAAAATGATTACACTGTTTAAAATAGCCTGATCAATGAATACTCAGCAGAGGTCTACTACTGAGACAGTGATTAAGTGTAAACATGAGCGAACATTAAATGCACAACTCTGAAGTCTGAGGTGTTTGGCTGGAAAAATGAGCTGACCTGTCTTTCTCTCTCTCCTCTCTTCCCGAAGACTCACAATAAGGACTGGAAATATCAGTGTGCACCTGTTCCAGGGAATATCAGCTATGAGGCAATGGGACAACAATCCATAAGTCTTAAAAGCAAATACAATAATGAATATGCAAATACTGTTAAGAGATATTCTGATCACAACCGACTGTTGCTGGTTGTAAATGATACATCAGAGCAGAGCTACAAAGACAATACTTTCTGAATCATTGAGCTGCACCTTTGAGGCTGAAAGTGGATTTGCTCGAGCAGACAGTTCAGAAACACTAATTCACACGTTCCTTTCCATTTCAGAATGTCTGGATATGTGAGGGCATATCTGAAACACACATTATGCACAAGCAACAAATGAGATGACGACTGCATTATGGCTTTTAGTGTCTTCTGAGAGACAACTGATAGAGAATGTCCATCATCTGCTGCATAAATGATGTCAGTGTAAATCCTGTGGATCCTTTTGGGACTCTGTGGGGGCAATTACAATGGTAGTACTTCAAGATAAACACACACATGCATGTGATGGCACATACAAAGCCAATTTCACTGTGTTCCAAAGTGAATTTGATACAAAATCCAAGTTTGAGTCTGTGATTAATCAGTTAAGCCCTGGAATAAAACGGAGCTTCATTCTACACTGGCTACGGTCACATGATGTTTTTAATTCTGAATAAACTATTACAAATTAAATATTTCAGAATTAAAGTATTTTCATTCAAGTTTTCATATAAATAGTTATTCCAAATTGAGGTTTACATGGAAAACACATTTGATCAGCTTATTTCAATTCCGCTTAGGTCAAGGGGTTCTGGAATGGAGGGGGGGGGCATCTTTACGTATTTACGTCTACCAGAAGAAAACAAACTTACTTGGAAAGCAACAACATGGAGGATCACATTATTAGCATCCTCTTTGGATTTGTTTTGATGTTATTTTTGAAGCAGCAGCACAACAACATTACATCGACGGTTTTCTTTCATCTGCTGAGTAGGTGGGAGCGTGTCATTTAACATGGCTGAACACACACACTGTGGTCCATTCATGAAGCACAGACATTTTTGGGATTTTTGTCTGGTTAGAACATTTATCATAAAAGCTGGACAGAGAGACTCGGATCAGAGAGGAGTTCCGTGCCGATCTTATCCTGCTCCGTCTCTCTTCTCTCACTCTGTCTGTTAAAAGAATCCAGTCGTAAAGATGTGTTGAACAACTGCTCTATCCCAGCCCACTGCCACATTATTTTTAGTTCTTCCAAGCTTTTTATTACATATAATAGTTTCTACTCCTGTATAGTCCAGCGTGGACTATATGCATCATCGTGAATTAGAATTAATTTAAAGAGGAATGAGTGTATACATGATCAAGGAATTATTCAATTCGGAATGGATGGAAAATTAGAATAAACCAGACACTTAATTCAGAATTCAGTTAATTCGGAATGGCCATTTTCATCCGTAATCAGGTGGTCATTTTAAATCGGCTTTAAATTTAATTCTGAATTAAATTTCCCACGTAAATGCAATGAATGTTTTTGGTCTATGTTGCTGGAAAGAAGAGAAAAAATATACTCACATCCACTTCTAAAAACGAATGTGAAGTTGATGGCAGGGCAGCAGTTGTGTAACAGTAACATTTAGTAAACTACTCCAGCACACTTAAGTGCACTTCAAGTTTTTAGTACAGCTGTTAATGCTTTTTCCATTAAAGAGAACGCAGATCTGTGCCAAGGCTGATAAAGAACCACACCTGCACAACTCAATCAGATTCAAGATATGCCCAAAATAATATTGTCAGTATTGTCCTAGTAATATTGCACATGAGGGAAAAGAGGTCGAGTAGGATAGCTATAGGTATTCAGCAGTATATTCTCCAGTGATAGATAGATAGATGTGTCTAGAAGGATGTAAATCCTCTGCAGTTCCATGACTCTTTGAAGAGCGTCCTCTCTCTTTTCACCATATGAAGTGTCTGCATTTATGTGATACAATACCAGGTATATTCAAAAATATTCAAAGCAACACAGAAACACACACAATGCTACATGAGCAAAGAACATCTTGTTATTTGGCTGCAGAGTGATGTGTCCTCCAGCTTTCTGAACAAATAAACGCTGCTGCCATCAGGGCTTCATTCTTACTTGTCTAATATCTTTTTCTTATATGGTGAGTAGAATTTTCACCCAGAAGTCCACCTTCTATGTTATGATTGAACAAACTGGACTAAGACACATATGTCCATGTGTAATTTAGTCCAATACACCATACAGTATCAATCAGTATCAACAGTATCAATGCATCATACAGTATTGTCTCGTCTTGGCAGCAGCATCAGTTCAACGTCGTCTCACCCACGCAGTCATTATAACTCCTCGGCTGAATCTAGTTAAATTCCGATGTGAACGCAGAAGCAGTTTCCACTCGCCCACACCAAAGTTAAGTGTTAAAACCTCCTCGCATAAGGAGTAATTTGTCACAGCTTTTCTATTTGAGACTCATCAGGACGCATCTGTACAGTCAAACGTTTGACATAAACATTAAGTTTCTTCAGTGTTTTGGTTTGGAAATGCTGTAAAAAGAATCCAGTTTGCGCAGAGTGGTCCAGAGTGGACAATAATTTCTTTTTGTTCAATAAATGTTAACACAACAACAGCCTGTCACCTTCAAGTTCACATATACATCTTCTTGAATGTTAAATAAAACTAGTCATTGTTCTCTTTACTTCCTTTTGGCATGTCAAGTCAGATTATTGTATATCAGAGATTAGCAACAATTTTAATTTTGGTGTGTGGAAAGTATATTGCTATCTTTGAAACGCCAACAAATGCATTGACTCTTGTCTCCTCCCAGTCACTGAACATAAGGGATGAATAATGTCATCAGTGATGTAAAAAGTCACTAATTGCAGCCTTTATACATGAAACCTGGGCATTCATGATTTCTGATTGAACATCTGCATTTCATTGTTTACTGACACAGTGTTAAATGGTGTCAAGGATTTAAAGCTACTCTCCTGGGGTTTTTGTCTTGGCTCTGATACTACTAATTAACAATTTAAGAGTCCTGTTTTCTAATGTGCAGCCAATTAAATCCCAAAGAAAGAAGTCTTACTCAAATACTCCAGGTGCTATGTGTGCACATGGTTTGGGAAAAAAACGACTCTCCCTTCTCCTCTGGCTCCATTAGAAATAATTATCTCATATTGATCTGCTAAAACCTCTGTGGAGAGTAGCATGAGGTTGCGCTGTCTCAGACAGCCTTCAACTGTCAGTCTGTGTGCATGTGACCTACACATCCCAGGGCCGTGCAGTGTGATGTAGGACAGCAACGGCTGTGATTCAGTAGCACCAGCAGCATGTGTGTCCTTGTGGGAATCCCCAAGAAGGCAGAGAAGGTTTCTTGAAACCGGTGAGCCACGTAGGGAGCTGTGACAGTGAATGCACTGATAACTGGCCTCCCAGTGTGACTCTACTGTTGCGTGAAAAAGCGAGGCATCAGTATAGGGGCCAGCATGGCAGAAAATTGTGTCCAGTAAAGCGTGGAAGGCGGGGAAAGGCTGTGACACAGTGACAACAAGCAATCCTAATGACAATCAAATCCAGGCAGCTTGCTCCCCTCAGAGAACCTCTGCAGCTGTAGCTGCTGGGACTGGTGATGTTCAGATAATGGCTGTGGCAGAGGTCATTATATAGGGTGTGCCTTGAAAATGGAATGCTTCCAAACAGTGAAAAACACTAATGATGACCATGATGCTTGAAATTTGCAGGCCGTGATGAAAAGAAAATTTAAATGTGGAGATATTTCCATTTTTGGGGGGAAAAAAGTGAGAGATGTCGAGAAGGGAAAAGAGATGTGAGGAAGATGTGAGGAAGGAGAGATGACAGAGACACCAGCAGGGTCACAGATAAAGAGAGCCACAGCAACAGATGAAGAAATGACTGAGTGTGAAGAAAGTGATGTTGGGGATGAAGAGGAAAAGGCTTCAGAATCAGAGAGAGAGACAGAGGACAATGGAGAAGAGGCTGATGTAGAGAAAAGAGAAAAAGAAGGCACAGAGTCAGGAAATCCACCCTGTATTCCAGCTGGACCGACTGGTATGTATCTATTCTCCATTTAGGTTCGTTAGTATTGTGGGTATTTTTATTAACTGCATTTGATTATAGGGGATGTTTCCATAGTTAAATGAGGACGTTGAGATCCGCCACTACCTCAGCCAAAACCACAGTGTCATCTTTACCTTCATGACTGCTGCCTCATCCTTTCCATGAGGATCACAGCACAACTATATGTATTTTCTCTTCTTTCTTTTTTTAACTAAAATCCCTTAAGTGGCCTTGCAAATAGCTATCTAAGCACTTATCCAAATGGAGTGGGAGCTCTCCGCCCTCCGCTCTATGTTTTAATTAGTGCAATTCTGCAGGACACATGCCTGCATGCATAACCCACACTCACTGAGGCATTGTGGCTTGGAAGTAGATCGCAGGTAAAGACGTAGGGAAGTGTAATAAAAATGAAAATACACTACTGAAAAGGAATGAACACCTGATATTAGGCAGAGCACAAAGTAGTGTAAGTGTGAATGAGACATGGAAAGAGAGATAACACCTAAGAGCTCCAAACATAAACACAAAGTGGATTTAAAGTTATTGATGATGGTCCTTCAACAAATAACTGCCCCTTTGTCGCCATCTAGGCAGCAGGAGTGGTACAGCAGGCACACGGACATTAATAGCGCCTCATTAGTAAAATATTTATTTTGCCAGATACAGTGAGATGGGCAAATCCATTTCTTTTTCAGTGTACAATGAAATATGCTGATGATCTGCGCACACTTTCACAAATATCCAAAGAAAAAAGATATCTAAGCATATTAAAAACAGCACAGCAACGACAAAGAAGCATACATGATTCATATGCAATGGTAAGCTAACAGGTAGAAAGAAAAAGTGCGAGAAATGCAAAATGTTCCATTGTGTCGTGTGTATAACCTAACAAGAGTAAAGAGGCAAAGACTAAGGATGTGTCAGCGGGAGAGAAGGAGAACTGAGGAAACAGAAGTGAGCTGATGGGAAGAAGGAAATGGAAGAAAGAATCCTGTTGAACAGTAGAGAGGAAAGAGGATGAAGAGAGTTAGCTGAAGTGATTTCTTGTAAAAGTCAAGAAGACCTTCTCAGCTATCAGTTCCATTTCACAGCAGAGAGGGATTTGATTACTTCAAAGACACTTGGTGAACATGGGGGAAGTGGAAAAAACCCCGGAGTCATGTTGGGAGAGAATGAAAAAGTAGGGCTAATGCCTTGAAACAATCACATTGGCTGTGCCAGGAGTAACATGGCTCATCAGAGAGCCAGTTCCCACTGGAACCTTAAAGACAATGTTTAAGTGAAGGTGATTGTCCTGCTTTAGGATGATATGCAGGACCGGCCACTTTGAATTTCCCATTTCTTCTTCCCTTCTTGTTGTTTCCTTGAAGATTGAAAGGATAACTAACTGTTAACTGCCTTTTAGCAGTGTGTGCTGGACCAGAGAATCTGGACTAGATTGTAATTGGTGTGGTATTGAGTGAGAACAATACAGCTGCTGATGAACAGCTGCAGTGTAGT
>CAAKHB010007824.1:220310-245686 GCA_901007665.1 Aeoliscus strigatus
AACCAACATTGCTCTGAGCAATATTGACACAATTTGCTTTGCAATTAAGTTAATGGACTTCCCACTGTGTGTAACTCTCATACCGGACGACCAGCCCATCCTTCCTGGATTGAGACATTGGTTTTGTGTCACTGTCACCATTATACTCTGTGTGTGTGTGTGTGTGTGTGTGTGTGTGTGTGTGTGTGTGTGTGTATACACATACCACATGAAAGACATAGACATACAAATCAAAATGCCGATCCAATGGTACAAGTACATCAATACAAGATCAGACTCGCAAGAAGCCATTCAATTTATTCTGTCTATAGTCCGTAGTTATAGTTTCTCTTCATGTACTTTGCTTTTTCCATTTCTTTTAAGCCTAAAACACAATGAATAAACATTCTCGAAAGGTGGCCATGACAAAAAAGAGAAGGAACAGTATGGACCATAGATAAGTCCTTGGTAGGCTTCAAATCTCCTTGAAAATTTTAACAACTAAGAAGGCTACACTTGCAGAAATAATAGTTTGAAAGACCAACATTATTCTAAGTAAGGTCTAGAGAGTATTTCCCAATGGTTTATTTCATGCTGGAACAGAAGTAGAGTGAGGAAAATCCAAACCAAATAGGGGAACTCCTTTGAAAGAATCACCCATTCAATTCTTTCTTTGCATTGAGGTTAGAGAAATATTGTAAATACCCTTATTAAAGTCACTGCATTAGTCTGTGAAATGCCATTGCTTTCCATTGACATCTATATAATGACAATATTATTAAATCAATGGTGATTTTTTTACCATGGAGTCATTAGCTACTGGCACTGAGGAGATTAAAACTTTGCAAAGCATTTACATCAGTCTTCACTGATGACCGGTATCATCATTGAAATCATATTAGTTTCAAAGGACATTTGAATATAGTATCTCCAGTCAGAGGACAGGCAGATGTTACTGTTCCCCAGCCGTTGACCTGCTGCTTTACTGCGGTGTTTGACAGAGATGGTGGCTGAGGGATGGGGACGATTCCGTTGTATTTTGGTAATATTGGTAAATAGTTTCATAATAAATACACAGAAAACCTCTCTAACACATCTGTCCTTTTCAGCCCCACCAGCTGTGAAATCACTCTTACCTGCCATTCATTAATTTACCCATACATATCTATGTATGGCTGTCAGCCAGGTCACCATGGGTGGTTCATTATGAAAAATGTGATGCACTGTCATCGTTCACAAGGGAAATAACAATGAGGTACCATATCCTATTACAAAGGAAATATGACAGAAATGATGACGGCTGGGTTAGAAATGACCTCTCACAGAGCCAGAAATGATTGTAATCATAGAGCTATTCTTGTAATAGCTTTTATTTCTTAATGCCAAACTTTTGGTATATGCCAGAGATGAGAGTATGAATATTGTATGTTTGGTATGGTTTGGAGAATGTACATCATGTCTCTCACGAGAAGAGTCAGCCACAGCATAAATCTACCACGTCACACAATATGGTTCTCTTACAGAACATTCTACATGTCCTCTGTCATGCTTGAAACATCCTCCCCTTTTTCCACATCTCCTGTTTCACCCACAAAATATCTACAAATACTGTGTGATGCGTCTGATGTGGCGTTAACTCTCCAATAGATTCCATTGCAGCTGATTTACTTCAGTTAGCCATCAATGCAAATACAGTGCAGCATAATTAACCTAATATAGACAGTTGACACTGAATAGTGGCCAGAAAAAAGTAAAAGCTTGAGTATAAGCTGTGCATCCTTATCTAAAAGACTTTGTATGGCTAGATGAATGAAAAGTGCCCACATGCAGGGTGTAATAAGTAGACCAAATAAACCAGTGGGTAATCGGATGTGGAGAGAGAAAAATCACAAAAGCTCACTTCCAGCATGTCAAATTAAGTGACAAAGTGAACCTGGAGCTCAAAATGTGCTCACTGAAAGGGCAGTTAAAGATGGACTAATTTGTGGACAGACACACACACACACACACACACTCACATCTTTCATCACTGATTTCCTGGAGATTCATCTAAACCATAACCACTGATCTATACGTGACCTCTTACCTTAACACAACAATAAATCTTCATCCGAACATCTAATCATTATGTCATGGGTCTGTCTATCACTGACCTCCTTACTATAAATCAAGTCTTAAATTAAACAGATGTTTAAACATTTCTTCATCACAATATGACATAAACCTTTTTCTTATCTTAATTCAACCCTCGAGAATGAGCAACCCTTTTTTCCCAGCCCATTCTGAACGGTGATCTTTCTTTATCTGCACTGACTTTCATTTGTAGGAATATCTGATAAAAGTGACATCCAAACAGGAACGTGATGTGCTTTTGACCTAAACAATAACAGAAATGTGCATGGGATCATGTGCAAGTCTCAACTCTGCCCATTGTAGTCGTGTGCCTTTATTTCTATTATTATACTTCACTTTTTTTACATCTTTATTTTTTCTCCCAACTAAACATCCTACTTTCATCTCTCCCCTTTCTTACTCTATAGATCATATAGATCATCCTCAGATGTCAGTGTCATTTCCAGAATGTGCCATAATATGTCTAGCATGCTTACCTTAGACTGATTGAAATTATAATTTGTTATTGTGTCAGCTAGCTTACATCTACATTTTTTTTCATTTGCTTATGTCTTTGTTGATAGTGAATGAACAGTTTATAGTGTTTTTTCATGTAAATACGCCAATAATCGTGTTTCTTTTTCTTTTTTTTTTTTTTTTGCTTATGCTTTTTCTTTCTTTACCTCCCTATTTGTCTGTGTAAATAAAGAGTGAGTCATGCTTCTGACAAAGGGGGTGGAAAACACAATAACTGCTTAAGGTGTTTCATACCTTTTTCATTTGCTATAGAGAGAGAGATGCTCAGTACATGGTATTTATACACAGTAACAGGCTCTGCTGGTAAAGCTGGGTGTTTTTCCTTTGGGATATTTCACTTATAGGCATCCTGTTTCTTTTGATCGCGCTCAAGATGGAAAGAAAAACTTCTCACCATGGTGCTGATCTATTTCCAGAGGTACAGATGCCTTCAGGCCACAGCAACCAGAAATATACATCGACAGCCTGAGGTGTGAAACACAGGAAAACATTGCACAGACACTGAAAGCTGGTTAAACCCTATTCCAAGTGCCACATTTGATATGATGGTGATGACAAATCTAGACAGCAAGTAAATCACAGCATCTGTGCCAATTAATTTGATATGAAAATACAGTCATCATTTGTTCGTCTTAGAGCAACACCAGTTCGACACACGCCTGAAAAGATTTGTGTCAACCAGAGGTGTAAAACACAGGAGACTACTTTTTTTCTGTCCTCTTTGGGTATCGTACACCTGGTGGTCTTTTTGCTACCTGCTCTGGCGAGGCTCCAAGGGAGTTGAGCAGATACTACATCTACAGACTGCCAGCCACTGATTGGTCACAGAGAGTGTGTCGGCCCAGGCGCTGCCATCGACACAAGAATCAGCTGGTATTTTTTAATTACTGGAAATAGTGACACAGCAACCATTCTCTTGTCTCATGCTAATTTAACAAGGCTGCTGTGCACAAAAAGAATTACAGTGTTGTCTGTCAAGGAATTACAGACATTTCTGTGTTTGGTAACTGGTGAGGACATTCAGATAGAGCTGGATGGGGCAAGTCACAACAAGCCAGTAGAGCTTCTCGGTGTCTCTTCTCTGACCAACAGCCACAGACAGTACACTATCACCTTGATGTCCATGAACTATAATGGAAAACAATGTGTCTGCTACCTAAATCAAGTCAATTAAAGCCAGAACTGTATAGTGGAAGGGTATCTTAATGCTCTTTTTTCACTTCTATTGCCAGTCCTTGTTTTGGCCTTCTTCAAAACAAAGGTTACAACTCTATGCTCATACTGATTTCAACTATACATATGTGAAGCATTATGACTGCATCACTGAAAGAAACACACTCAAGGTCATTACATCGCATTGCAGCTGGCAATAATTAAATGAATAAAATACATCTCCTACCACGTGAAATTATCTTCACCTCTGTGGATATTTTACTTTGTGAGGCTTACTTGCTTATTCATCGATGTTCACAGAACAAACGAGGAGCTACCGTTTGCTTAAGAGCTGAATTTGAAAAATCCACAAGAGGAATTATTGCAAACACCTGAAGCCTTGACAAGAACTAATGTCACAAAGTCCTCAGAGCAGGTCAGTGAATAGGTTGAAGAGAGAAAGAAGGCTTCATTCCTCATCCTAAACCTGAAACCTCAAGTGTGACATGCTGAGAGATCACTGCAGGTGAACATTAGGGATTTCTTTATATTTTTTTTCTTTCCACGATGGCAGGTGAGGCCCTGACTGCGAGTCACTGACGACTATCTCGATATAGGTATTACTCATTGAATATGAATGAGTTCATTGAAAGATGAACACATATCACAAGATTACTGGATTTAATGGCACTCAATTCACCCATTCATATCTAGATTCACACTTTTTGGCAGAAACTAGGCAAAATGCCCAGCTGCTAACACATTCTCACCCTAATGACGCAGCATCAGAACCAATTAGTGGTTCAGTGTCTTGGCTCAATGATACCCAAGGACCCAAGCACATGAAGTCAGAGGGAGCCGAGATTCAAACAAGGAACTTATGACTGAATTATGACTGAATCCTGAACCACAGCTGCCCATAGTATCGATCATTCAATGCAGCTGCTTGTTTATATCCTCTAGGGACTAAAAATACAAATGAAAGCTGAAGCTTCTCTTTGGTTTCTTCTTTTTAGAGAGTGGAGTATGAAAAGCAGCTAAGCTATCTGCTTGATTTGAAGTAATTATTCACTATACACAACAGTCACTTAGCAGTATGTCTGTCTTCACTTTCACTTTCACTGGACTTCAATTTGAGAGAAATCTTCTCTTTCCACACAGTTTATTCTTTGACAATTTTCAAAGAAACATTTGATTGTTCACTGGTTACATCTCAATAGCTCAGAAATTTGGTGTTGAGTGTTGTGTGATTTGTGTTTCTTCAGTCTGACATGTTTTTCAGCCCATTTTACCCATTTTAATAACAGGCACCTTCTTTTACCCCACACAGTTCTAGCATACTCTCTTATTGTCTTACTTTATTTTTTATGATTATATGCATCATCCCGGTCCCGAAGAAGTCGCCTCCATTGACTTCAGCTCAGCATTGAACACTATCATCCCCCAGCAGCTCATCCATAAACTAGACCAGCTCGGACTTAACACCACCCTGTGCAACTGGCTGCTGGACTTCCTGACGGGGAAACCACAGGCAGTTTGGCTCCAGCACCATCGTGATGAACACAGGGGCCTCCCAAGGATGTGTGCTGAGCCCCCTCCTATTCACTCTGCTGACCCATGACTGCACGCCATCATTCAGCTCCAACTTCTTCATCAAGTTTGCGGATGACACAACTGTGGTGGGTCTCATTAACAATGGCGATGGGACATCCTACAGGAGGACAGCAATCTCCACCTGAATGTGGAGAAGACACAGTGGAGCGTGCTGGGAGTGCACTCTCCTAAAGTCCACAACAATCTCCTGACCATCGATGGTTCTGCAGTGGAGAGGGTGAGCAGCACCAAGTTCCTGGGTGTGCACATTTCTGAAGACCTGTCAAGGAGCCGCAACACTGCATCACTGGCCAAAAAGCCCATCAGCATCTGTATTTCCTCCGTAGACTGAGAAGAGCAGCAGTCCCTCCTACCATCATTTACTCATTTTACAGAGACACCATTGAAAGCATCCTGACCAGCTGCATCACAGTGTGGTACGGCGCCTGCACTGTGTCCTGCCGTAAGACTATGCAGCACATCATGAGAGCAGCTGAGAGCGTCATTGGTGTCTCCCTCCCTCCCCCCCCCCGGACATTTACCAAACCCATCTCACCCGTAAAGCCACCAAGAGTTCAGGTGACCCCACCCACCCATCCCACAGCCTCTTTAGCCTGCTGCTGTCGGGGACGAGACTCCGGAGTCTCCAGGCCAAACAAGCAGGTTCAGGGACTGTTTCTTCCACCAGGCAGTCAGGAGACTCAACTCCCTCCCTGCTCTGCCCCGACTCACTCCCCTTCCTACCACAGACGGCGACCTCACCTCTCCTCTACTCCCATGCATCATCTGACATCCTGTGACTCGTCCTGTCCATCCTGCCCCCCACCCACCCCAATGGACACATACTTACATTCCACTCTATTCGGCTTATTTGCACTATAATTCTACCTTGTGCCTTGGTTGACTGTTGTCTGTTTAAGAGGAGAACATTCCACAGTGACGTCATTTCCTAAATGAAATGTCCTTTTTTTGTCTCGGGGCTACTACTCCGGTGAAAAATTAAAAGTGAAAAAGCAATGCATTACAGAAGTCCTGACTGCTTCTTATTACCAAGTGTTAAACAATGAAAGTGATCGAGCTGTGTGCTCAGTGAACTTTGTTCTCTTGGCATCGACATTAATAAACAGGATCAAATTAAAAGAGTCAGAGAAAAACTGAATTTTGTCCTTTAGTTCTCTGCTGTTCTTTAGTCTTTCAGTAATATATAGGGATAATAAAGTATTAGGGTTTATAAAATAAATTAAGTGTGTGTGTGTGTGTGTGTGTGTGTGCGCGCACAGATGGTCTGTTCTTACTGTATATGTGTGCACTTCACAAGTAAATGCGAGAATGATTAAATGAAAAAAGCAAATATATGCAACACAGACGTGATCATTCAAGCACAGGTGCAGCAAAAAACAACACTTTTGAGAGTACTTCCAAGGTTTCTGAATGCTGTACTTCAATAGATACCATCAGGAATGCAAAAAATGGGACAAAGAAAAAACATTATTCCATTCACCTCGCTGTGGGCCACTCCTACACTCCCAGCAGTCTGCCCATCAGAGCACACATCTGCAGAACAATCCACCTACTACCTACTACCTTCACTAATTTGTGCTTTCCTTATTCCTGTGTTCACTGAATTGGCCATAAATCGCAACGGCGGAAATTAGAATGGATTGCATTAAGTTTTGCATCCACACTTAATCTAGTCTAAATTAAATATCAATGCATGAAGTTGGACATTTAAGATTATATTCAGCCAAATGTGGCGAGTGAGAAACTGATTGCACAACATAAAGGAATTGTAATTGATGTAGTGAATGATACGTGCTGTATGCCTCCTAATTCATGTATTTCAGACCATATTTCATACCTTGCTTATTGGCACAGGTTAAAACCAAGCTGTTCTGTGAGTTCACAAAGTTTTTATTGGATGTAATTTTAATTTTATTTGGTCCTTGTGTTGAAGAAGATAAAGATGTAACACTAAAATGAGGTTCAAGGTAAACTGTAGGTGCAAGAACAAAAAGTAGTTACATTTTTACTGCAAAAAAACTCAAGGGACGCTTAATGCGCTTCATGCATGAATCCAGAAAGCTGCATCGGGCTGCAACGAGAACTGTTACTGTTATGTATGGTCTTATGCCACCCTTGCGCTCAGCAATAAGTTGGAAGTTGGAATCTGTGACATGCGGTAAGTTCTTCTTGTGGGGTACACATCAAACCTGAATTCAATGCAGCAGCTAACCCAAAATATGTGCTGCAGAGTAAAGATATGGTCTCTCAATGGGATGACAGATGGATGGATTATTTGAAAGGGCAAAATTGCTGTGTACAATAAAAGACTGGGTATATTAACTGGCATTGCAAGTTCACTATTTAGATTTAATGGTTGTTATTATATTTATTGTTAGCTAACTTTACTGCTGATACTTGTTGCTAAGAGGCTCCTGTTATCTGCATGGATTGACTCTCACAATCACATAATGTACCTCGTACTAGACACAAGATCAGTCATTTGGTTACCTCTGCAGGCGTGTGTGTTGTACACTTGGTGAAGAAAGGAGCTAATCAACTGATGAAGCAAAATATTCAGTGTGAGCGAATTGAGAAGATCTGTCAAAGGACTCTCTCTGCAGGGTCTTCAAGTCCAATGACAGTCAGATGGTTTTCAGTGCCCATCATGGCAGTTGTTGCAAAGAAAGCCAGCAAATTAAATGAGGCGTTTTAGGCGTGGCTGTTCAAAAGTGTTGCTTGATACAACAGAAAAATAACCACAACAGTTGTTGTCGTCTTGTTGGCTTACCTGGGTCTGGGTCATCAAGGAAGCCAAGCTGAAATGGGTTTCCTGCAGGTTTCTTGCAATCTGCAGGACTCTCTCTCCTCCTCTCCTCCATGTGCTGTCAGTGACACAAATGGAGGATGTGTCTGTGTCACTGCTTTGCCAGGATGCAACAGGATTTGCAACAGTTGTTGCTGTTAGCATTAGCAACATAGGTCATACAGCATTTGTACACAGATTTATTCTCCTTTTTCTTATATATATCTCCAATATCTCCAAAATCAGGTACTTCCTGTCCTGTAAGGATGCTCAAAAACTGATTCACGCTTTTGTCACTTCTAGGTTAGACTACTGCAATTCCTTACTATCAGGCTCCCCTAACAACTCACTGAAGCCCATTCAGCTGGAACAGAATGCCGCCGATCATGTTCTGAAGGGAACCAGAAAAAGGGACCACATATCTCCTCTACTAGCCTCTTTACACTGGCTCCCTGTAATGTACAGAATATATTTCAAAACCCTTCTCCTTACCTTAAAAGTCCTGAATGGTCAGGCTCCCTCCTACCTCAAAAATCTCATAGTACCATATCATCCAAATAGACCATTACACTCCCAGAATCTTGACCTGCTTGTTGTTCCCAGAATTTCTAAAACCACAATGGGTGGCAGAGCATTCAGCTCTCAGGCTCCCATCGTTTGGAACCACCTTCCACTTTGGGTCCGAGGGGCTGACACTTAGAAAGAATAGACTTAAGCCTAACTATAGGCTTTGACAAAGCCTATAGTTAGGGCTGGCTCAGGGCTCAGGGTCAACTTAAACCAGCCCGAGAACCAGCGCTTAGGTATGCTGCCATAGGTCCTGACGGCCGGGAGATCTCATTACTCATAATTGTAACAGTAGCACTGAGCAGTGGCACTGAGCCTCTCGTGTCTCCCACCTCCTTTCCTCCCTCCCCTGTTTCCCCTTCACCACCCTGTTCTGCTTGTACATGTATAAATACATATTTCTCAAATATTTGTTATATAAACATCTGCCGCATGTATCCAACCCCTCCTCTCTGTCTGAGTTCTGGTGCCACCCAACCTGCATTGCCCTCCACCCAACCTGGAAAACCGCTTGACCTACTGATGCTAGATGACCCACCCATCCCCAGCGCCATAATCTACTGAACCACCTCCTCATCCTCCATCTTCTCCAGCTGACATTACCCCCGCACAGACACAGACATGGACTAATAACACTCTTGGACTCTTAAACAGCCTTACATGCATTCCTGGACCTTTTATTATTATTATAATCAGCCTTCACAAGCTGACCAGTGCATTGCTTCTCATATGTTCATTGTCTGTGCATGCAACACCCATTGCTGTTCTGTCCTTCCCAGGGAGAGGGATCCCTCTCCCTCTCTCTGTGGTCCTCCCTGAGGTTTCTGCCTCTTTTTCCCCTGTTATAAGGGTCTTTTGGGCAGTTTTTCCTCACCCTTACTGAGGGTTTAGGACAGCGGGTGTAGCAATGTATGGACTTAAGTCCATCAAGACAATTGTAAATTGTGATGTTGGGCGATATAAATAAAGTTGAATTGAACTGAATCCACAATGTTCATTTCTATTCTTTAGGCGTGGTAGTCCTGTCAAGTTGCTGTAACACGTGTCTTGTTTTTTTAGTGTTTGGGTTTGAGATTTTATTCAACATTTTTGTACATTCTCATTTTTCCCATTCTCAGACATACAAATGACAGGACCTACCTTGAAAGAGCAGCAATTACTTTCATTTCTCTGTCTATCATACTGACTGCCAAACCTGAATGGAATTTCCGTGAAAATGAATGGCTAGCCTGTCCTGGTATTGTTACAGTCGGTGCCTTAAGTAAGTCAAGAGACAGTGAAAAATAACTCATGCAAAAGTGATTTTAACTTCAACCTTGTTCCCAACAGGAGAATACATCAGAAGTGACGTGATGTTGAACATTGATCCTTTGCTGTGCCTCCAGTGCGCCCTTTCTCTGTGAAAGTATTTGATGGAGTAATGGGGGACCACAGTCCATGACAGAGCCGAGATCATACATCATATTCAATACAGGTTTATGGGGAGGAGGGCATTTAAAATGTGCTTCCTAAAAACAACAAAATTCCCTCTATGAGAAATGGCTGAACTGACGACCCGGCACATCTTTCGCTTGTGGACATGGAGTCCAACCTGTTTTCCACTTAATCTCTCACGTCTGGAGACCTTCCCTCATAGCCCTCAGTGCCTCTGTTAGTGTCTTCAGGCTTTCATTACAGATCAACAGACAAAAAGGAGAGAACCAGTCAAGATCTGTCTTAGGAATTGTATTTTTTTTTTTTTTCCATTCACAAATTCATGTCCAGGAAGATGAAATTCTTCATAATATAGTATAATTTACTCATCACTTTTTTGGAGTTTGTGGTTCAGCTGTCAGTAAGACATGTTGAACAGTTGAACAACTGTTTTATTTTTTGGTCGTGTTGACATTCATTAAATACTTGACTACAAATAAACAGAATCCAACTGTTCCTGGCACAGTGGTCACTGGTGTGCATGCACTTTCAGCGCATAGAAGAGTTGTAACAAGTGCTTGTTCAGTTTTGTCGGGCAAAACATTGTTTAGTGTGGCGTTGCCTGCTGTGGGATACATACATAACTACAAAAGAGAGCACAGACCTCCGCCAAGCAGCTCGTTTCCGCCCATATTGTGATTTCCACCCAATATTATCATCTACATTCATTTCATCTACTCTAATTCACTGCTCATCAACACGTGCCTTTGTCACTAATACAGGGCATATTAACCATATATTAACCTTAATTTCTGACACCGGCAGCTGCTGTGTTTCAATCACAATGTCAGTGTTTTTCAAATATTGTCCCTGAAGCCTTCACTTTAACAAATGTGATGGAAAACTGGTGGAGGGACATTTGTACCCATATTCCTGACTGAGAGAAAATATCAATAAATAGTTGCTACTTTTTGCAAAATGATACAAAGGGTCTTCAGCAGCCAACTTGGTTGATAATACAAACTGTATTGTTCATGCAGTCCTGCTAAAAAATTAAACATCCTTTGCACCTCTCAGGACAAAGAGGAGTGATAAGAATGCACATAATACTTACAATAATTGCATGTCAGCGATAATGCTTTCACCTGCATTAATCAATAGTTGTTTAATAAATGAAAAAAAAGACTTGTAATATTAAACTGGTTTACAGAGTCATTTAACATATTTGATTTGGTCTTATATATATAGTGTTTTTTTGCACTTTGCTGTCATCAGCCTTTGCCCAGCAGCATTAGACAGCTGGTCTACTGCATTATTCTAAGAGATGTTGCTGCATGTGTGATGTCTTAATCTGCTCACATTCAACCAAGCAGCTTTAAAATGATTGAATTAAGATGATGAATTAAGTTGAAACTGCAATAATTAACATTCATTGTACTTTAGGAAGTACATTTTGAAATCTCCACTTTGATCATTTTTTTAAGCTTATCAAAGAATGGCTCATGTCCAGTAGAGCACAAATGAAAGTCATTGGTCAACTCTATCAATTAGTCTGTATGAAATCATTATGGTGTATTGTGTTTAGGATCATTCTGGATCATGGATGTGATCCTCTGCTGAGGCTGTTGGAATACATATGGTACAGAGGGCAGCTTTTCTGAAAACAAAACAAAACAAAAAAAACACAGATCCTTCAGTTTTCGTGCTGACACCATCAAGTCTTTATGTTTGTATGCAACCTCAGGATAGACTGGGGTGAAACACAAACAATACGGTTTCAAAATGGTGTGCAAGTGTTCAATATCAATAAGAAAGTTACAGTGAATGGGTACTTTTGAGGTGGTTCTTATAAGTCTGAAGGTAAGAATGACAGCTCTGCCTTTGTCTCAAACAAAAGAGATGTTGGCCTTTTCAAGCCTCCCACAATACATCTTTTTTACCCAACAGTGGGAAACAATGTATGACATCATGATGGATTTCCTTCCTTTGCTACTTACAACCTTGACAAGAGCCTGCACTGCCATTATATACATGTTCAGTCAAATGAATTTACAAAGAAACAGATGCTAAGGTTGGCCTTGAGGTCAAGCTGCAGTAACAACAGTGATAAGAATGACTTTTAAAACACTTTCATGGATCTAAATTTATAAATGAAAGTAAGTTCAACATTAATGCCTTAAAAGTGGACAAAGCAAATCATGCAGGATTTGGTTTTGGTCAGGTTTCTTTAACTGACAATAAGTTTGCCTTCTATGTCCTGATGGTCAGATAATTAAATGATGAATAAATGAATCAGGTTTAATGTCGATGTTGAGCAAGGGTTTGGATCTTGTATATTTTCACACTGATGTTCCCTCACACCACACTCATTGCTCATAATTACAATTAATTTTCATAATTACAGGCTGTTCCTGTGTGTGTGTGTGTGTGCGTGCGTGTGTGTTCATGCCTCATGTTAACAATTTTCTTTTTTGTACCAAAAGACTGCAATCACCCTCCCCTACGACCACGAATGTATACACACACACACACACACACACACACACTCTATACAGTTGCGCTGCTCTCAGATAACTATTATTCTCTAAAAGTACCGAAATGCCTTTTGTTGAATTGTCATGGATTGCCGGCGTCACTAGTTTCTCCCTTCCCCCCTGAACGCATCGCCTCTCGCCACTCCCAGCCAATCTCAACTCAATCAGTCTCAACCATCCACACCCGTCCCTCTCAGAGGTGTTAAAGCCTCGCCTGTCCTGCTCGTCATTGCCAGATTGTTGCTCATGTTTGCCTGTCTTCCCAGATCCTGTCTCCCACTGCTGGCTCTGTCCGTTCCTGTCCCTGCTACCTGTCGCCTCGTGAAGTACTGCTGAAGAGATTTTTGTTGAGTCTGCTCTAAGTTACGTTTATCATCGGCTGAAGAGATTTCTGTTACGACGGTTGGTTTGAGTTTCCTGTTAAGAAGATACTGAAGAAGACTTGGTTACTGAAGTTTTTTGTGTTCGACCCACCCCTTCTTCTTTGCCCCGTTACCAATAAACTCCCTGTCTGTTTGGACAAGTTGTCCTGTGTGTTGCGTTTGGGTCCAGAAAACCGCCCCCGTTTCATGAATGCTTGTTAGGCAGACAGGAGACTAGCCCCCAAAAAATCTTCAAATAACTCAAAAACCCATAGAGGCAAAAAGGCTTGGAAGCCAGGCAGCATATGACTGCTGTCATACAAAGCACTGTGAATCTGAGGACTGGGTGACAGTAACGCCCCCCCCCAAACAGATGCTAACCACCGCACAGACAGAAGAAGAAAAGAAGAGGCCGCACAGGACAACTAGTTCACACCGACAAAGACATAGAGGCAAAAACGTTTTACAGTTCTTCCGTTCATTTATTTCCAGCTCAAACTTAAGTTCATTGCATAGTCTGATTAGTACAACTACTTGATTTTTACACGAGGTTGGTGAGGCACCAGCTGACTGTGCCTCACTGTGGATTGACAATGACTGCTGGCTGCTAGCAGGAAAACCGTATTGCTATCTCTCTGTAAATGTCCATAGTTTAGCTGATGTACACCATGTACAGTGATTTTTGTCAATGACGGTTTGTGTGTGTATCCCTGTGTGTTGAGCGATTGTAAAACAGCTGCGGAGAGGTGCTAGGTGAGGCATGCAGTTCTCTTGCCTTATGGTGGGGGGCACAAAAGAGCCCAGGGATTCTACTTTGATTCCTCAGCTGCAGAATAAGTGACAGCAGCTACAATCTACTGTCAGCAAGTGTGGCATCCATTTGTTTTTTTCAGGGCCTCACCAGCCAAGTAAAGTCAGTAAAGTTTAGTTATGATTTGCTTGAACTTTCCAGTAATTTACAAAGCTATTCAAGCAACATTCTAAATGCTTCCTGACTAAAATAACATCTACAATGTTTGTCAAAAGATTATAGGTTATTGCAGCCTTTCATACTGAAAATCACAACATACTTGTCAATCTCAAAAGACTCCACGAGCCCGGATCATTCTTTGAAGTCAGGGGCTTTGTTGTTGAAACTGGTGATCAGAAATCGGAGCTAACCTTATCCCCATGACACGTTCCCCAAGATGTGATTCCTTTTATTCAGCTTGTTGCTCTCTGTCAAAACACACCAGACAAAACACACTGATTTACTTCATCTTTGCTTGATCACTCTTAAAGCCCCATTTACAGAACTGACTTTTTAATTGTGATTATGCAACAAATGGTACAGCAAAACTGGAACACTGATCCTGCTGGCGCACAAAGAAAGCAGTGCTTCATTAGATGCTACTAAATTTGTTCTCTTCAAAATTATTTGACGGCAAAGAGAAATGATTTAAAACTTGGCCTCATTCTAGAGCTGACCCTCTTCACTGAAACTGGCAGTTAAACGGGTGTCACCAGCCTTTTTGAAACTACGAGCTACTTCACAGTTTAACTTTAATAGATTCATTAACAGTGATTAAACAAGGTAGGAAATTGTAGAACATTGTAGAACATTTTTTAGAACAGGCCTGCAGACACCTCAAAGGTCAACCTGGTCCCTGCATGCATCAGGTTGGTGACCCCTGGTTTAAAAGCACTGTTTTTTTGAGCACACTTATTTTATAAAACTGCCAAATAAGACCCAATATGTCATAAAATGACCTTTAATATTGATGTGTCAAATTCCCTGGAAGTGATGTATGTTCCGCATTTATCCAGTGAGCGTGAAGCTTCACTGCAGTGACAAAAACTTGTCTGTGCCGTTTCATAGAAGAGCTCTGAAGTTGTGCTTCAACAGGTTTTAATGCAGTGTGCTGCTGTAGGCATATCTGAGAAGAAAATTGTGTCAGATGACCTCTGATAAACAGCTGCTTCTGAAACCATACACGTACATATTTGATGAAATGATTTGACTTTTTTATATTTTTTCTCAGTTACAACTTTATTTAAAATGTTGAGAACTATCACCGTCATATATTTAATGATTATATGTACAAATGAATATGTATGCAGACAGTGAACATTACATGAGTTTGTTTTGAGATTTTACAGGAAGCCGCACTTTCCTTGCCTTCTACGAACAATCGCCTCTGATTATCACAGAGAATCGGTTTCATGTTTTTACAAGCAAATTGCAATATTATCATCATGATTTACTGCAGGGTTGTTGTGTCGTTTTTCATTTCCTTTGGTATTCCTAATAAATCAGCACGTGGATGTATGATACCAACACAAATTAAATCCATCTGAATTACACTGCCGTCACACCTAAGGTTTCATAAGCAACAATTGCAGCCATTAAGCATTAATTAGGGCAACTACAGTGCTGCTTCGTGGACGCACAATCATGTCAGAAATATCCATGCTTTCATTTTATGTGCAAAGAATCTGCATGCACACTCCACACACACACACACATACACAGAATGTCACACAATGTCCCTTTATCTTTCAAGACAAAGAGTCATTCCTCTTTCATTCATCAGTGAAACAGTATAAAGCCACAAACTCAAATGAAGACAGAAGTCACAGAAACTAATGCTATTTTGAACCGGGATTCACATTCTGAAACTTTAGCTACAATCTGAATATGAGATGTGAGCAGCATGATGTGAAAATTTCATCAAAGAACCCTATGTGACTCCGATGGTGTGCTCCAATTATAATGAAAATTTTAAATAAAAATACAAATATGAGGTGCTCCTCTGTCTGCAAATAAATTTATAGCACAAAAGGTCTGACCAAATTTGGGTGTGTTTTCAAAGCCAACAAAATATTTTCAATTATGTATATTGATAATAATAATAATGTATAATTTTAAGTTATACGTTTTAAGTCTAAGTTTCCATTTTTCTATTTTACCAAACAGCTAAAAAATGGGTAAATTATGCAATATTAAAAGAATCAGAAAAGAAAAATACAGAAAAAAAAAAATAAAAAGCTGCTGATGCTCTTGAGGGGTTCACAAATCTTCTCATGCAAAAAAAGTTAAACAGGTCAAGAGAAAGGGGAGAAAGCGAAAGCAAGGCATGAGTTATGAACGTGTCATACAGTGATGATGGGAAACCTGTAATGATGTCAGATGTTTTAGATTTCTTTTTGTGAATAATGTACAATTTGATGTTGCACAGCAAAGAGGCAAGAGGAGCGAAGCTGCAGGTGATTAAATAGCTCTGATTTCAACGAGCCTGCTTTTTGTATGCAGGGATGCCATTCTGGTTATCTGGCAAAGCAGAACGTGTACAAAAGGATTATGGCCAAGAGCTAATGAGCTATTTAGTGCTGGCTATGCTGCCAAGAGATATGGTCCTGCTGCCCATCTAATTTGTACATTTATGCATTTCAAACACAAGTATATACTTGTGACAGTATTCACGTACATGGGCATCTAAAAACACATTATATATAAACACTTATGCAAAATAACCAACATCAATTAAAAGATGTCTAAAGTTAGTAATTGATTGATTCTGGGGGCAAATTTATGTGGCCTGCTGTAGCCACATGTAATGATCTAGTCTCAATGCCTCAGAGGATGTCAGTGCGTTGGTCTACTGAAATACAACAAACAACAACTATTTGATGGATTGCAATGACATTTTGGACAGACATTTACAGCCGCCAAAGGTTATGTGCAACAGACTTAGGTGTTCCTCCACAGCCACCGACAGATTGATGGAGGGGTCTAATGTTGTCGCAGCCACATCCATCAGAACTCTCAGTTGAAGAGAAGAGGTCACACACCAACATATTAGTATTATACTTAATATTCTGAATCCAGCTCACTGCAGTATTGATAAGTGTAGCTTGCAAAGACAGTGCCTATAGGGATTTCTGTACATTTACCTCTCTCACACACACACACACACACAAGTCAGCTGCAAAAAAATATAAAATATTTTTTTACACCTCATAACCATTCCACCACAGAGCCATCAATCTAGGCTGGATACCACATTAATTTCTCATCAAAAATGCCTTCCCTCATTATATCATAACACCCAAACCATAAAGGTTTATGATTCAACAAAGTCAGCTCATGTTTAATGTTTAATAAACATTTTAGAGGAACATAGTTTTCAATAAATCAATGAAACTTCTTCTTTTGTTCCTCTTGGAACAACTGTTGTTTCACAGAAGCATCATCGTCATCATCATCATCATCATCATCATCATCATCATCAAGAAGAAACATCAATTGCTAACGTGAGTCCTCTGAAGACCCACTCAGAAATCTTCTAGTAATGTAGTGGCTCCCCTAGGTCCGATATAGATTGTTATACTACAAATCACAGCTCTTCTAGCCGTGCCATTCGTATGGCACAAACACTGCTGAGCTGAACAGCAAAATAAAAAAGAAAAGAAATCACAATTGAATCTTTTTTACACATCCAACAAATACAGCGATAACCATACAGTAGATTAATTAGGTATGAATGTACCTTCACACACACACACACACACTCTAACCTGTCACCAGAGAAGCATTCAGGCCTGACCACCAGTGACCAGCCCTCCAACCCAGAGGCTTGTGTTCTCTCAGCCTTGTTCCGTCATATTCATTTTGCTCTGTGGTTGGCCAGAAGAGAGGCTGATGTTGTACAGCACTGGAGGAGGGAGCTAAATGCAAAGCTTACATTTACCTCTCAAACTACACCATCTTCACTTATTCCTTTTTATATTCTTGGAGTTCTGCACAATAATGTAGAGAAAACACTAATTATTCTTTCAGCTTAAACAGCTACAGATGGCCAGGGAGCCTCCAAACAAAACAATCTGAAGCTACATCCACCAAGCCTGAGAAACCTCACATGTATTTTAGCTTAGTATATTTTTGTAACACAGATAAAAGCAAATCACTGTTTGATCTTTTTTGTTTAGTTTTTCCCTACACAAATACAAAAAACATAATAGCATAAGGGAATGAATAGGTCATGGCTCAGAAGTTACTCACAGTTGCCACAAGAGTTACGATTCAACATAAACTAAAAGAAAATAACGCTTCGGACTAAAATCAAATAAGATAAATAATAATAAGATAAAATGATCTGTTAATATGTACACTCTGTACAAATTGTGTTAACTGTGATGCATTATTCAGAAAAGGACGATTGGTAAAAGAAGGAAGAAAAAAGAACAAGATTGATTTGACTGATTAATATAAATATAATCAGGTGCTGGTAAGTAAAATAAAGTGCTGTCCTATAGGGCTGTTTTTATTTTTTTTTATCTCTTTTTTTATCATTAATTTGTTACATTGGGTCACTGGTACAGCATATGGTACCTACAAATTCATGCCAATAAAGAATATTTCACACAATAATTCGTCACAACTATACCATCTCCTCAATTCGTATCAAGATGTTCTTACAGGCTCGCAGTGAAGAAATGTTTCCATGGCCCCCTCTCTTCCTGCCCATCATTATGTCTTCCATCTGTTTCTATTCTGTCATAGTTTTATCAATTTTTGTAATAGTCTGGTGGGGATGTACTTTTCCATAACCTAAGGCTGCTGTGATCATCCCAACTATTATAACTGCAACGTCATGTTTGGCACTCCAATTATATGTGTTGGGTCACCCAATAAGCATAATTTTGGCGAGACAGGGCTCAGATACACTGATACTTCATACCTGATGGTATCCATCTGAATCCCCACTGTGTGATCTCACTGGTGCCAGTTTATCTGGTACCTTGATGATTGAGAGTAAGGATCATTGCTATTCCATAGTATTGGAACAGACTTCTGCGGGTACACAACTACCAGGATATCATCCGCATACATAAACAACTTGTCTCACTTCAACTAAAGCATAAACATAAACACTTGTCCATTACTGATTGTCAAATCTTAATATTTGCTGAAGTTTAATATACATTTTATTGTGCAGATCACACATTCAGCATCTGTGAGTGTTTCAATCCGGAGGCCTTTGTCCACGTACTACCACTGTTTGCTCTGCCAGCATGGTTAACTGGATCATGAACTCCAGGTGTCCTGTGACACTTCATGTACTATGTGTATCCTTCATTTTAAGAAGTTAGCATTGGAAGCAGACTGCATTACACGGAGAGGTCAAGTAGTTGCCAGTTAAACCTGATTACCATAATGATGTCTCTTTGAATCAGTGACGTGCATTCAGGGGAGCCATCATGGAAAGACAAAAATGTATAATGCTGAATTTTCACATTTATCGTTTAAATAGAAGTGACATGTGTTGCCCCAGCTGCCAGTGCCTCACATTTTGCTGACATTTTTGCTATATGGCCTAGTACAGTGTTTTTTTTGTCAAGAAAGGTATGTGTGTGTATCACTGTTCGTGTGCTGAGCGATCGTAAAACAGCTATGAAGAGGCATCAGGTGAGGGATGCAGTTATCTGCGACTCCGTCCTCAGCCGCAGAATAAAATCAACACTCGAGTCAAGTGCAGCCATCCATTTGTTTTGACACTCACCTGGCCTTACTTTCAAAATGGAGGATTACATATCTAAACGCAATTTTCTAAACTAGACTTTCAATTGAAGAAGGAGGTAATAATTAAAGGACGACCATCAATCTCCTCTGAGACAGAGAGACTTTTGAAACTGAGGGACGATAAGGAACATTTCTATAAACTGTGCTTTTGTTCAGAGGGAGCAGTGCATAGACTTACCTTTGTTGAAAAGTAAAGGTAAGACCAAAATAACGTTTAAATGTGCTTTTTTCTGTGCTTCAGTTTGTATGTGTAAAGAATGCTGATATGTGCCTTTAAACATAACCTGCTAATTGATGACATGGTGAATGAGCTACAATTGTTAATATGTTTAGAATATGTCTGATCAAGTCAGTGCCATACCAGCCATGAACCTCACCGCACGTCACTGCTTCGAATTAGCCACTTCTAATTAGTGTTATTTCTGAATGCACCACCAGGTGGCATAAACACAGTGTGAAGCCATTCATCCATCCTATACTCGCCCTCTGTCAACCAGCCACCCTCCCCACAGACAAGCTTGGCAGCTTAAATCAGGATAAGATGGGGTGGGGGTGCTGGGAGACAAGCTCTAAAGTGTTAATGCGTATACTCAAACATTTACAAAATATAATAAAATTGAATTGAATTGACTGGAATCATGTCATTTTATTTTTGTAAAATGTCTTTATTGTCCAAAACAAACCACCTTTGTGATTCTTTATGTGAAATAATGTAGGGAAAGCGCTAGAAGAGAGAACTCCAGGTAAATCTCTCGTGAATAAACATCAGCCTGTGTTTGCCAGTAATGGATGTTATTGTGGTGTACAGACCTGAGGGGTATGTGTGTTTGTGACTGACTCTATTTCACAGCACTGATGGTATGCTTGTGTTCTTACGTGACTCAGAGATGTATGGAGACAAGACAAGTTTTTCTGGTTGTTATCTGAGTAGGTGTGTTTGATAAGTGACTCATGGATATTGTGTTATTCCTCACCCAGTGTTCTGGGAAACACTGCTGTCTCCTATCACAGCTTCAAACCAGCCTCAGCCAGCTTCAAACATGGATGGATGACTCTGGGTGATGCAAGTGAAATTATAATTTAATTTGTTAAAACGTCATGGTTTCTTCAATATGTATAGTGATTTTATAATGATGTACTAGCATATATGAATATATGTCTTTTAATTTACTTTTAAGTGATGTATAAAGTAAAATATTTACATGTTATAAAGCAGCAACATGCCACGTATTGTGTAAGAGAGTGTGTGTGTGTGTGTGTGTGTGTGTGTGTGTGTGTGTGTGTGTGTGTGTGTGTGTGTGTGTGTACATAGTACAGTATATTGTCTTGGATGTTTTATTGTTGAAAGATTTTACACTTTACTTCAAATGTGAATGTTCAGTAATAAATGCACACAAGTAGTTCATGATCATAACGGTTTTCTTCCTTTTTTGTCCTGGAAGTCTGTGAATAAAACATGACATAAATTGTTCTTCTAGATAAACCCCTATCGTTTTGTGTGTTGTGATTCATATTTGATTGAAGTCTTAGACAAGAACCAGAGAGTCTCTCTCTTGAATATTTCATCGGACTACTACACTAGAGAAAGTAAAAATTGCTTCTCTGTAGTTATAAAAGTTTAATACCGCTTCCCTCATAACAGTCACCTTTTATCTTTTCTTTGCAACTTTTTTTGTGTTAAATTGTGTCATGTGTAAAACGTGGCGTCATTTATCTGTTCCTATCTGTAACTCTAATGTTGTATAAACTCCATGCAGCCTGGAAACTGTAAATTCCCAGTAGAACTTTTCCACCTCCAAAGACATGAGAGAAAAAAATACTCAGACAGCCTTAGTCCTGTGTTTCCGAAATGAACACTGAAGACAAACTATTTTGAACATTTCATTACATATTCTCTGGGTCAACAAATAGGCGTAGGAGGAACAAAAAGGCACTCAATCTCTAAGTGGGCTATCATAATTACTGTTCGGCAGTTTCCCTGATGTGAAAGTTGATGATAATGGAAATCACTATGATGTCAAAGAACTTGGTAATTAGTGGACAGAGTAACTTAAAGAACCCATGTGAAGGAAAGGAAAGGAAAGAAAGTGTGTTTAGGCGCATAATAACTCAGTGTTGATCTGTGGTAGTGGCAGAGGTGCCATTCATCTGAAGATTTTTCAGAGTCCCTTATTCACTGTATTTATTAAATAGAATGCTGCTAACCCCACTGGTATCCAATACAGGACATCAGTAAACTCACTGTAGCTGTTTGATGATCACATGATACATCTTAATTTGCAACTAAGGACTGAGATCTATGTAAATGCTTTATTGAAATTCAGTGTGTCATACAAATTTGCATGTATGTGCAATCAACAACCTCTGCCACTCTGTCTATTAGCGAAGAGTAAAGTATGCTCCCCTGTAACCATCCATCCCTGGTAGCTGAGCTGCATCAGTGGGTGGTATGAAAACATCTGAGCTTTGCTGCTCTACTGGAACTAGTAAGATGAAGGAATCATGACTGCTAAAAAAAGGCTGTTTAAAGGTTGGTACGTGCTTCACCTGCTGTAAAACCAGACTTACATTGGGAGAAGTCTCAGCTGTAGCCTCCTACACCATGTAAATATGTATGTATTAGTACGTTTGTGGTATTACTGTATAGCTGAACGTCATTTTCATTTGTCCGTGTATTTGATTTTCATATTGAAATGACAGCGGCTGGGAGTGCCAGCCTACACTGAAGACAGTTACTTCAGGGTTATTGTCATTGTCATCTGTAATTTTCTTGCATTAACAAACCTATTTACCTGAATACTGAATACTGAATACTCATAAGTTACTGAATGCAGACAAGAACTGCTTTAACAGGAGCTGAGCTTTGAGGAATAATGTTCAGTGTGTGAGTCAAGGATCACTCTTAATTATCGCCAAACTAAGCACCGCTGTTTGTTTCACAGATTAATGACTTATATGGGGAATAAGCACTTGGCACAACGCTAATTAGCAGCTAGCATTCCCTGGGCATCCCAAAGCAAGCCTCAGACAAAACAGCATCATGTATAAGAGAGCACACTGCTTTTCCCTTGGCCCCATCTGGTGGCTGCTGCTGACCATCCTCTCTGCAGGTATACAGTTGAGTCGAGAATGACCAGATAAGAAATATGTGGGGTCAAGAACACATGCTAGACTCATGGATTGGAGATCTAGCTGCTGCACTAACTCCAGACAACACACACACACACACACACACATCGAGAGAGGATGGGAGTTTTGATGAAAACAAGCTGCGGACAAGAACATGAGGGCAGGAAAATAATAGCAAGCAAAAACCAAACCAATAACACTGCAGTTCAGGTGAAAAAGTTGTCATTAAGTTTAAATTGTTATCAGACTCATGTTGAGTGTTCTCTTCTCACATTAAATTATCTGACATCTGGAAATAATTACCTTTATCTGAAATTTCAAAACATAATGATATAATCGGATTATCCTACAAATCTTAATTGGAGCTGTTGACTTGCTGCAAAACCTGAGCTCTGTAATATTTCATACATCTTTCCCAGAGGGGTTCAGTGATGTCTTTTATCAGATTTTTCATACATTCTTGGTGCTGCTAGCAGTGTTGTGTTGTGAGTAGTTTCAGAATGCAATTTTCAGAAACTGAAGATGTGAGTGCAGGTTTACATAATTTTCTCAGAAGGAGACACTTGATTTTAGACATAACTGTCATTCAAGATGCTCATGAGATAATGCACATAATGAACAGGGATCCCAGACAGTATGGGAGAACTCGATAAATACAAATCTAAAGACAAACTTAACTATGAAAATGACAAAATGAAGGTGTTGTGAGTTGAACATGCTCAGTATGCTGAATAGTGACATCTTTCTGTTTATTGTACACCAGAGAAATTGCAGTGCAATGTACACTTCAATAACTGCATATTGCACTGTCAAGTGTGTGTATGTGGGTAATTACCAGTACAGTACCACTGCCGTGGAAGACATCCTGCATGGTACCTGTAACCAAGACTCTGCACCCCAAGAACTTCAACAGGCCAGAGGCTTGATGAAGACCCTAGAGATGCTGGTCCTTGGTTGACTTCACCCCATTTCATCAATAGACCCACTTCAGTTTGCCTACCAACCTGGCATTGGGATGGACAATACTGTCATCTTCTCACAACATGGAGATCTTTCTCACCTAGAAAAGCCCATTTTAACACCATGCAGGTGGTGCTTTGGAGGGGCAAGCTGCTGGAGCTCACAGGTGTGGACTGTTACCTCACATCCTTGATTTTGGATTACTTCTATAGTCTACAACCGTACACACAGTATGTGAGGCCTCAGGACTGCACCTTGGACATGGTCATCTGCAGCACAGGGGCGCCAGGGGACAGTCCACAGACCATTCCTCTGGTGAACATCCAAGGGAAGGGACATTGAGATGGTGACACCTTACACGTACTTGGGTGTTCATTTAAACAATAAACTTGACTGGACAGACAACACCAATGTGAAGACTATCTGCTATGCTGCTACAGAAACGGGGGTCTGTTGGAGTGTAGGGGGCACACTTCAAGACCCTGTAGATGTGGTGGAAGAGGGAGGAGGATAAAGAAAAAAAGCTGTCATCCATGATGAACAGAAACTCAGTAGAGGGGCGATATCATACAGTGTAACCAGCGTTGAGAAAGAACGACACCTAATTAGTGTGGGTCTCAGACGTCTCAGACTGGTCTGAGACAGTAGGACGAGAGGAAAGCTCATGCAGTTAGAGATGTAAACTGACCAAGGGTCGTGCAGTGTACACGAGGTCTGTTAAGTCTGTAAAGACCGTAAATACTGGATGTTTACTATTCATTTATACATACATACACTTTTCTGCTCTCATGCTGTAAATCTATAATAATAATCATCATAATAATAATAATGGTTTGTCTTATCTTTAAAAGGAAAAACATGCACCACATCCTGTGAAAATGCACATATTGGATCGTGTGATACGTGTACTGACAAACGATGATACCGACTTTTTCTTCAACACGCAGCCAAAAACAGAGACAATACCCCAAGTCTTCTTCTCATACGTCGCGTCCTTCTCTGCCTCTCGCGCACATGAAGTGAACGAATCAAGGAGACAAGTTTTGTTCCTCATCACCACATGTTCTTCTCGCTTTAATACTGCTCACCCTCTTGTAACTCATCTGTACTATGAACAACTTGAAGACGCCTCACATACTCAGTTCCGAAACCGAGAAAGGCAACGAAACCAGGAAACACCTTTTGAGACTCGGCCCGGTGACCGAGGTTTGGGGCGTCACCCTAACTTCCTTCAGACCAATCGGAGTCCACGGTGAAACTTTGTAAACAACCCTCACATGTTGTCCTACTGTTTGTTTGCTCCTTTTACTACGGATAAACGCGTCGCTGCCGCCGTAGAGAGAGCGAAAAGTACCCCAAAACAGGTAAGACAAGGAGGCGTTTTGACGTGTTTCTTTTCAGGCTCCATTTATTCGCGCCCAGTGTTCTCGTGACTCGTAGTAGAAGTGGAGCTGCTGTCATGGAGCGTCACGACAGTCGTTGTGGTGTACGTCCGCTAACCGAACGGAACCGTATGTCGATGTCTTACCGCGTAAGAAAAGCGGAAGGTGTGTGTGTGTGTGTGTGTGTGCGTGTGTGTGTGTGTGTGTGTGTGTGTGTGTGTGTGTGTGTGTGTGTGTGTGTGTGTGTGTGTGTCTAAAGTGGCCAAAAGGACAGAGGATGTCTTTCAT